>SSNP01000008.1:4125836-4191490 GCA_006937955.1 Pachypanchax playfairii
GCCACAAACTTTTTTGTTAGCGTTGAAAGAAAGTTGAAATGTATTTATTTTAAAGGCGGTTTAATCATGATCAAATGACCAAAACACACATCTAATAAAATGATCACAATCACAAAAATGCACTTTCCCATTTGAATTAATCTGAAGAGCAAAGAAGACTATTGACAGGATCAGGAACAGAGGCAGGAAGCAGATACTTTGGGAAAATGTTAGAATATTTTGAGCCACGTTGAACAAAAACTGCAGTAAGTTTAAATGACGGTGGCGCTAAAAAAAACCAGATCATAACGCAGGTTCTAGAAATAACATTAGAACGCCTGTAATTTGAATTAAATTGCAATAAAGTTACATATAAATAATAAATAGCATGGCTCAGGAACCGATTAAAACAGCAAAAAAATGGGATCCTGAGGATTTTCAAGTGCACACACCACACTTTTGGGAATCCCTGCAGTAGGTCATTCAGACGCCCTCTGCTGGACAACAGAAGTAATTGCAGCCGTAGGTCAATCAGACGCCCTCTGCTGGACTGACGCCACTTGGCAGAGCTGATCTGGAGAGAGAAAGGAGATCAAGGCTGGTTCGATTTGAAGGATGTCACGAAGGTTTTGCTCCAAAAAAGGTCACTGACACGCATGGACCTCTTCCAGTCATGTTAATCTGTCACACTGGTCGTTTTTGTCGGACGTAGCAACAGTAACTAAGAGGGACGGGACTCGGCAAAAGGTCAACTGCTAAAAATCATGAATGCACCCACACTGGCAACTGATTGACTACATCAGAAGTGCAGAACTCTGGACACGCTATCATAACAAACAAACAGTGTGGTTGCTAGTTAGATACCACCTCTTGCTCCACCTGAAATAGAATGTGTGGGTCCAGGACAGGTCATCAGAAAATGTACCTCAAAGATATTATAATCAATAGACAACTATAAGTATTGAAAAGAGCGTTGCACTTTTTTTTTTCTTTACAAGAGCCAATTTATTGTTCAGCTCACAAATTAAAACAGAATGAATCCATGTTTGTAATTCACTTGAAAATTCTGGACTGAATTTTTGTTCCCAAAATAAACTACTTCACATTCATTTATCAATATTTCATGAGATAAACTTTTCTGAAACAAAGTTGTTAGTTGTTAGTAGATAATGTTATGCACTGATTTGCATATTAATCATGTGAAATTTGCAACCTGGTGTCTGTTTTCTTCTCTCAGTTTCTCTGTGCTCACATGAAGTGTTATTTACTTTGGTCAAATTCCAAAAAAACTCCCTTCTGTTATTTTCAGACTTTCAAAAGCCAAATAAGGTTAAATGATTTGAAATAAAGCTCATTAAAGCTGTATTTTGAAATATGATGCACTTTCAGTTTTATTATCATACCCTATAAAAAAAGCCAAAGATTGTAAAATGTTATTTCACAATAATAATTTACTACTGAAAAATGTAAACATAACATGAGCCAAGTTTAATTAGTTTGACAACTGCTGTTAAAGCGTTCAACAACATGATGGGATTCTTTTGAAATATATAGCCTTAATACATTTCAGTAAACCTGCTATTACCAGCTTATGGAGGTTACATCCAAAATACATCTCTGATTGTAATTAGCCTTTAAGTAAAGTTTAAAACATACAAATATTTTGTTATTTTGAAAACCGGCTTTGTGAGTCAGTCTTTTTTTTTACTTCTCTGAGTGTGTAATGGAATCAAACTGTGGTGAGATAATGCTTGAGTTGGCGGTTGGGCTCAGCTCTCTAAAACAGGAAGTCAGATGTGTTCAGGGCAGTGCACTCCTGCCACCCGCTGGTCTGATGTCAATACACAGCTTGGAGAACAGATGCTCAGCAGACTGCTCCCCAAAACATGTCTGTTAACAGAATGTCAGGGTATCCTCTCTGGCTGTGCAGACAAATTTGTTGCACTGTCCAAGTTATTTCCAAATACGCTCATAAATCTACAAGCTGTGATCAACTCTGGGCTGCTATAGATGAAGCACATTTCTACAGGGAATTCTGTCTACAGGGAGTCTGTAGCAGCTGCCCTAAAAACTTTTAGGAGGATCATGAGCAATCAATCAATCAAAGTTTTATTTATATAGCGCCTTACAACAGCCAAAAGTTGCACAAAGCACTTTCCAGGAGTAAAAACGTGTAAAATGACAGCACTGTAAAAACAGTAATACTTAAAAACAGAAATTACAGCAATGGAAAGATCAAAATACAGTATAAAAACAAAAACACAGGAATGTAAAAAATAGTAAAACATTAAACAAAATTACAGTAATGTAAAACTAGTAATACATAAAAACAGTATCAGTCGAATCAGCGGCAAACTTTTTGTATCTTGATGTGGGGATAACCAGTCAGGTGTGTTTAGAGGAGCGTAGAGTCCTGGGAGGTCGGTAGACTGAGTGAGCAGAGGACTGGGCTGATGTGACAGTATTTCGGGGACGTGCTGCTGTGTTTTGTGCCATCTGGAGTTTCTGAAAGAGAGACTGATTTAGTCCAGCATAGAGGGCATTGCAATAATCCATCCGTGAGCTAATGAAGGCATGAACTGCCTTTTCAAAATCAGCTCAGGATACAAATGGCTTGATCTTACTAAGGAGCCTTAGTTGGAAAAAAACTCGCTTTTGATCTGCAAGCCAGCTCCCTTGCAACAGTTTTTTTTTTTTTTAATTTGAGAAAATGAGATAAATGTCTTCAAGAATTAAGACAAAAGTCCAAGTGTCCATTTTACTGAGATCTCTATGACCTGGATTATTCAGAATTTAGTAAGATTTCTTTCCAAATGCTGGCCAACAACCATGTGACAAGACTTTTCACCAAGGTGACCCATGACATCATCAGATATCCACTGCAGTTCCTAGTTCAGTTGTCTGAACATTAAAGTTAAGGATCTGAGACTTTCAGCTTGTACTCAGGAGACACCTGCTCATTCATGTTGTTGGCAAATTACAGGCTGAAGACTTTTGAACTAATTCTGCTGATAATTTCTTTCTTTGACTGGAATCAATAACATGTCCAGTTTATCCACACAAAAAAAAGCATTTTTTAGCCATATTCCGCAGCTTTATGAGTGAGCTGTGCAAAGCTGGGCGCACAACAGCAGGGTTTAAGGCTGGGATCCACGAAGCAGAGGAAAGCCGTGGTGGTGACGTCTCAATACCAAGTGACTGCAACATCAGGAAAAAGGAACATGAGAAACAAATACTCAGAGAAGAACTGGAGACGGTCTGGAAGGTGAAGATGTAAGTGGTGTCTGTGGTTATCTGAGTGGCTAGAACAGATCCAGGAAAAACATCAAACATCTCAGTCCAGAAAAGTGCAGTTCTAGGAACAGCAAAGATACTGAAGAACCCTCAAGCTCCTGGGCCTCTAGAGGAACCGAATGTTAGAAGAGAGGCCGCCTGCGGAAGGAGAGGAAGAGTTTATTTTTGTTTGTTTGTTTCATACCTGAAGCAAGACATCCTCAAGTAAAAGAACAAGTACATAATAGTACTACTCAGTAGTTACACGAGTGATACAATTTGTTACAACTCTGACTCCATATGTGTTTAATTTATCTGGGTATTTCTACATGAGAGTAATTGTTTCCATGCATGAGATTCTTGTGTTTTATATGTCTATTTATGTCAGTTTCTGTGTTCTTTAGAGTACCGGGTTCAGAGTAATTACCGCCCTCGGGCCTTCCAGCAGCATGTTCTGACCTGGATGTGGAGGCCCTGAGGATTCCCACAGGACTGAATCTGAGGTCTGCTGTTCAGTCAACACTCTGAAAAAACTGCCTGCAGGATTTATTGACAGTAACAAAATATTATAAAGTTTATTTGACTGCACATTTCTCATCAAGCAGTTGGTGTGTTATTCAACCTACTTCAAAAGATTGCAAGTTATTGTTACTAACACTAAAATGATAAAATAACTGATTTAATTTAGATAGTTTTTTTTTTAATTCTCATTAGTTTCTTGGTAAATTAAATATGTTTTTAAGATGTCCTCTTCTTTTAAACAGTGCATCCTTAATGTGTCTAAATATAGTAAAATAATACCATTTAGTTTTCATTTAAATAACCTCATGCATTTAGAACACCTCTTTTAACATTAGCAGGAGCATAAAAAAACTACTCAGCTTATGTATTTTTTGTTTTTCTTTTGTGAAGTAACGTTTGAGGCACAGACAAAAGGGAGATGGGGAACTGACTGATTACACAAATATACAAAGCCCCTTTAGGAATTCCTCAAATTTTAGTTTGGATATTTTAGATATTTCTATAAGAGCACGCAGCTGAGCAGCACTGCGTATAGGGGAATGTTATTGTGTATCTTTAGTGTTCACAGAATTATAGTACCTGAGATATGGAATCTCAAAGGATGTATAAAACATATCTTAGCTATGTCTATCTGCTGTACTGCTGCTGAGAGCAAGATATTTATAGTTGTATAATACCTGGGAGGCTTTCAATCCTTAGTGTTTCTCTTTTCTCTTCCAAACCTGTGAGTTTTTTTTTTTTTTACTAAATAGGAATCCACAACATTTAGTTCTCAACTTAACTTGTAATCTTAATAATTGTTTGTAGTGCAGGTTTGCTCCGTAAAAAAAACACGCATGAGCACAGTGTTTTGTTCCCGCAATCAGCAACGCGTCCCTTCCTACCCCCTTCCTACCCCCTTCCTACCGGGAGCGCTTCACAGGCGTAAATCACTCACGCAGTGTCACATCCAGCTGGTCCCGGAAGATCACAAAATCTCACGAGAATAGTGAAAACGTGCGTGATTTCATCAGTACACACAACAACAAGCAGTGAGAAAGATGACATCATGTATCCAGAAGGTATGTGGCTTATTTTCACACCGCCTACGAACTTCAAACCTGTCACAGGTACAGTATTTTCTTGTAGTCTCGCAAACGGAAATCCGGAACTTGTCCTTTTATTTTGAAACTTCTGGGTACGAATGCCTGATTTCCTGTCTGGTCCAAACTAACCTGCTGAACCTGACGTGTTTTAGAAGCGTACCGCGAAAAAAATAGAACTGCTGCGTAACGCTCGCGACACTACGCTTCTGGGACGCGTCTCATACGCTCTGCTGTGCGTGCAGTGGAAAGGGTCTGATTGACTTTACTGGCGGCTATCAGCCACGTATTACGCGTCACTAACATTGTGGGCTGCTCACGCGTCCAGTGGAAAGCAGGGGTCAGAGACATTTTTCACCAGTAGAGTATATGTAATGAGCTTCAAGCTCCAAACTTTTGACCCATTGTGTAAATTTTAAATGAAAGGCATAATATATCACAAAAACAGAGAATAACCTCGGGCAAGAAGCAGAATGGAGAAATTATTTTAAGCTTTGCAGACTCACTGCAGCCACCATCCCTCAACACGTCCTACACAATGAAAAACAAATGGTTGAAAGTATCAGTTTCAATGTATCAACCTTTTTGGAATTGGAAGCAAAATGTTTCTATGAAGTTCCCCAACATTAAACATAAAGAACTTTCTCAAAACACTGTGCTGCTTTCTTACTTTCTGACAGTTTTTTAACAACATGTACAGTATCTTGCTTTAAGGAGATGTTTCCGAGCCCTGATCCTCAGGGCTTTCTGCCCTGCATGTTTGCAGTGTTTCCCTTTCCACTTTGGTACACATGATTTAAACTGATGGATGATAAACAGGCTTTTTCAGAAGTTAATGACAAGGTATCAGGTAATTTGTTAATTTGAATCGACTGTGTTGGAGCAGAGACACATGTGAAACACACAGGGCTGTGTGCCCTGAGAACCAAGGTTGGGAAACACTGCTTCAAGAAACATTCAATGACTTTGTTCCTCCTTCTTCAATTTTATGTGTAAATCCATGAAGTACCAACAGATGTCAGCATGGTAACAGTAAAAAGAAATGGCTTTGCATGTGCTTACTGGTTCTAATGATTACCACTTGTAGCACTCATTGCATAAAACAAAATAGCTAAACACGCTTTCAAGAATGTTTTAGAGATAACCACGGCTTATTTATTCGCAACATAGACTTCCTTTTGTGGTAATCCATGTGATAACTTTGTATGAAGATTTTTAAAACAGTAAATGCATAAATATCTTTTGTTTGACACAGGAGAAATCAGGGAGGGTGATACAGACGAGCCTGTTGTACCTTAGAGCATTGTTCTTTTCAACCTTGACATCAAAGCTCTGAGCTTCAACAGGAGATGCGTTTCCCTTCCTTCAGCTGTGTTATCATTTATGATCGATATCAAACAGACACACCACAGAAATCAAACACAAGCAAGCCCAAATCTCTTTCAAGTACCAACAATCTTCCCAGCTCTAAAACAATATACAAACTAAAACCGACTGTCTGTTTGCCAAGAGCAAGGAAGTCAGGAAGTATTGGCCAAACATAGCCGTTCTGTAAATAGATAGGGCTTAATGCCTGCCACACACACACACACACACACACACACACACAATACAGACACAACCCATGACTAGCTGCACACAGATTGAGTCTGTTGCATTCATGCACAGACAGGCAGCACATTCCCCCCAGAAAGATTGCCACAAACACAAATGAGCTCTGCTTGCACACAAATATGTGGCTATTCACTCATTTTCATTTAGAAACAGAAAAACATTAGAGGCAAACAAACAAGTTGAAGCTCTAAGTCAGAGTTTAATGTCACCGCGCACCAGGGAGGTTTCAGTCGCCCCCTATTGGTGGTTCATGAAACTACAGGCAGGAAGAAGAAGTGGATTCATTTTCAACAAAAATAACTTTTTAATGCTCATCAGATAAACCTTTTTGTGCCATTTTGTTGTATCTAATCTCTTTTAGAAGGCAGCAGCTCAAAATACATGGTGTATTAAAAACACAGTGTAAAAGTAAAAACACTTATGAGAATTGCTGTTGGATTTATTTCTGTTGCCATGTTGAGATATATTTGGAAGTTTAGGTGAGTTTTAATAAAAACCTATAAAAGTTTTCCCACATTTCCAGCATCTTCTTCTATGTCTCTTTGAGTTATAACCACACAGTCAAAACACAGTGTATTTCCATCACTGTATGTGTTTTCCTTTGATTATAAACCTATTATAAACTCAAGCAGTCCACTGCTGATAAAATACTCTCAAGCTGTTCCCAGAAAGGGGGAAGTGGTATTTCCTCAGGACATCTCTCCGGATCTTTTCATGGATGTGGAAGTGGACAGGATTGTTTTGTTTCACAGAGTTCTTGGAGATGACAGAAAATTGTCTGTTTTGTTTATCTCCACTTCCTTTCACTGTTAGGGCACAAAGCCTCTCTGAACGATACAGCAATTGAAGCCTACTTCCACTTAGAATGTTTGTTTTTTTAAAGCCCTATCTTTTGTTATTTGCGGATCTTGTTTTTCGGACAAACCTCAGGCGGGAAATTTGTTCAGTTTGTTCCTACAAAGGTTCATTTTAGGGAGTCTGTTCTTATCTCAAGTTTCCCCAAGGGCAGGAAGTGAGTGGCTGAGAGGAAAAACTAATGTAATCTAATAAACTTCCAAAAAGTGCAGGAGGTTGTGAATTCTTCAGAGGAGATGAAATCAGGGGGAAGTGGAGGTTAACCCTTGAAGGTGTCAGGAAGACAGATTTAGCAGCAGGTCAAAACCTGCAATTCATATGTAGGAAATTAAAAACAAATTTATCATGAGCTCTTTAATCTTTTTTTAAGGCTCTTTTTTAAGGATTTTTGTGGTGCGTTCTCAACTGTTCTACAAATGATGAATGAAGCTGCAGTAAATCTTGATACTTGAAGAAACATTTTACAAGTGGAAAAGTTAATGAAATTACTCTTAATTTAGTATTTAAAATCTTTGTTTGGCTAAATCCTAATGTTTTATGTAACAAGAGCTTTGATTGAAAATGGTTAGTGTCTTTTGGAAGTTGATCAGAGGTGAAATTCTTCTTATTTTGGACTGTTTCTTCAAAGTTCAAGGTAAACAAATGCATTTTGAGTATGGATCACTTTAAGTGGGCTGTTTGTTGTATTTAAATTGAAAACATGGTTTTGCATTCATCTTGTTTATAAGATTCTTTATTTCAAGCTGTATAGGGATGGTTTTACTAACCAACTGGCTTTATGTGTTAAAGTTAAATGTGAACTTAAGAGTGCAGGAATGAATAAAACAACTTTACAAGTCACATTTGTAATATTTAAATTGATCTTCTAATGTTTGTTTTTGCAGGTTTGCCTGTTCAGCATTTTTAAGGTTGGGTATTTTTTGTAAATTCCATTGATCTTTAGTAGTTACGTTCTTTTGCAAGAAGGAATCTCGTAACACCAATGAGTGTTTATTTTAGAGGCTGTGCAAGGTAACGATGCGATGCATGAATAGTTATTTATTCAATTACATTTTCTGTTCATCTTTGGTGACAGTTATATCAATTTGTTCAATGTCTCAGTAAAATTCAACATATTTAAACAGATATTATGAGTTGTGTGCATGTAGATGAATGTTGCATTGCACTGCGAAGTCTTTCAAAACTTTACGTAATCAGCCTTTTTGATTCCATTCAGCTTTTCTTTTTATTTATTTATTTACTGTTTAGTTTTGTTTTGATCCCCGTAAAGCACGCAAGAGGTTCTTGTGGCTATTACAGAACATAAAACGAGATAATCAAGTTGCAAGAGATTTAATCTATTATCTATTGGTCAGAAGTATAAAAGTTTGTGCAGCCAAATGCCTCTTGGCCCTTCGTATTGAGACTCAGGGAATGATGAATTCTGGGAGTTCCCCTGCAATCGGGAATTATTGTCCTAGTTCAAAGCTGGAGCCGAAGCCATACCTTAAACAAGGACTTAAAAAGACAGCGGGGGGTGAGTCTGTTGGGCGGCTGTCATGGTCATTATTCTGGTAGCTCGAACCTCCCTCCTTCCTTCACAAAGCACACACGAGCCTTCAAACACACATCTGCAGCTTGCCCACCCATCCCTCCCCAGGCTTTCGGCTTTTGAAGTTGAATTTACCCAACGTACACAAACGTGTGCATCATGCCAAGTGCGCAGCTCAGAGAGATCTATTTCTAGAGAAAGAAATGAAGAAAGTGGCAAGGGATGACAAGAGCGAGGTGGTGGATTAAAAGGTGAGAGAAAAGAGCAGACTCTTTAATTCAAGAAATCCTTGATCCCCCGTCGCCCTCCTCCTCTTCTGCAGAGAGTGATACTTTATGAAACACACAGACAATGGCTCAGTGGAAGAAGTCACCCCTAATTCTTCTTTTGATCACCCAGAAGTCTTTGTGTTCCAAGACTCTTTACACATTCTTTCCTTTTTGTGCCAGTGCTCTAAGTTGGGAATGATTAGTGTCTGTAGATAAATCCCCTTATTTCATTCTCCCTCTTCAGGGATGCTGCTTTACGGGCAATCATCTTACCATAATCCCAAGCTGCCTCACAATAAATCCAAGTTGCTTTTGATGATACAAGCCCACAGCTTTCTGTATTTTACCAGTCACTTGCCAGTGTATTCAATCTAATTAACTTGATTTGGGCATTATTTGAGATGAAAAATGGATGATTTTCAAGGAAAACATTTTTATTGTATATGTGTAGAAATGTAAAAGGTTTAAATCTTTTCATTTAATTTTTCAACAAATACAAGAAAAAATATTGAATTGATTCTGGTTTGTTTGTTTAGTTTTGGAATAATACCTTTTATGTTGAGCTCTTTTTTTATATTTTGCAAATTGACAGAGTAAATTTTGAGAGAAACAATTTTCTTTTTGTCAAATTTCTTCACAAAGACATTGAAAATCAGCTTCATGCAAATGTTTGATAGTTTATGAAAAATCCCAAGTTTATCTTTGTTTTTAGACACATTTAAATTTATAAAAGTTTGTTGCTTTCTGTCGGATATTCTGGAAAATTTTGAAATATTTGTGAAAATTGTATGCATATCAAATTAAGATCTGTTGTGAAATCACATGAATGTCTTATACCACAAAATAAAACAAAACGATACTCACCTTCAACATTTAACAAATTATGATGACTTGTAGGTCTCAGAATGCAGGAAGGTTGAGGAAATATGACTTTGTAAGAAAAGAACATGCACTTGCAGGGAGGAAGTTTATTTTTAACTGGGCAAAATGAACTTTCAACTAGTTTCTGTGAAGCATGAACTTGCAATGAAAAAATAAAAGACAAAAATTGCAAATGTTGTCTCATTCAATATTGTGATGGATTAGGTGTCTGTTTATTTCAGTTGGGTTTATTTTCATGTTTAAATATGCATTTTTGTTCTTTTTACTTTTCTTGGAATAAACTGACAAGAAAAATATGCAAGAGTAATTCTTCATTAAATTTACAGCTCAGCTTCATAAAACGTCTACTTGCATAACTTTTAATGTTTTTGTGCAACATTACTTAAGTTATAAATCTTCATTTTTCTTCCTGAAATGATCCAATTTGATTTTCCTGTAATTAAAAATAAATACAGCCAGTGTTGTTTTTGTCTTCAGTGCCAGGTAAGATGACACAACCACCTCCTCTTGGCAGATGATGTGGGCGGAAGCAGGTGGCCATTGTGAGCAAAAGGAAATCAGGCTTCAAATCTTTGCACGCACAAGAAGCTGAGTAGCAAATCAGCATGATATTCATTATCTCTGTGTTTACTCCATGCGATCAGATCATCAGAATATATCTGTGCATGTGTGAGAATTAATGCAGATGTTCACATATTAGTGTGTGCATCTCTACTGAAAGTGTGTGCTGGATTTCAAAAATGTGACACTATGGCCTCAGACCACTTTAACTACTTCCTCCTTTATCTGTGGCAGCTCTTCGGTGAGCTCGAGATAACAGCTTGACTCTGATGTTTTGATGCTCTGCCTCTCTGATAGCGCTAAACAAGGGGAAACCCACATGTTGTGCCCTTCAGCCTTCCATGTCCAAACATATCTTTGGTTGTGTGATGTGGGACCATCTCTCTGAGATTGAATCATTAATTATCCTCCTTTTGTTCATCGAGGATGGATGGAGAAATTACAGAGGTTTAGTCACAAACAGCACCTTGATATTTAGGATAAAAATGTGCAGTTATGCACCATTAAAACCGACAAAAATACTAAACCAGGTTCCACAGTTTAAGTCTGTGTTTATAAAAAGTCAAGTGTATATTTTCTCATTTGCCTGGATCTCATCTCTTGACTCTTGCATAATGCACATAAAAAGTTCATGGAGCACATACACATGCCAGTACATGTCCGTGCATGTTAGTTTTTACTGTGAGTTTCTATCAAGTTCATGTCCTGTGTGCCACCTCGAGGTAGACACTATGAGTAATGCTCTGCGTACGGCTGCAGCTGAAAGGACAAAGTAATCCCTTCCTCTAATTAAAATAAACAAGGTGTTTTATTTACAACAACATGGATATCCTGTTAAACCACTAATCAATAAAAACAGTACCTGGAATAATTTGAAATTATTCCTGTTAGAAAGTAACTAAATAAACATCTTATGAGACAATATTGGTGATTGGTTATTCATGAAATATTGATTTAAATTACTTGTGAGTGGACGTCCCACAGGTCTGTGCTACAAGGTGTGTTTAGAGACATTTTGAAGAAATTATATAAATAATAAAATAAAGTAAATAGTGTGAAGAAGGATACAGGACATGGAGTGTAGAAGAGGAAGAGTAACCCCTCCTTTCCACCGAACGAGTAACAGACGTGTAACATCAGTGAAGCGCGTGGCTGATAGCCGACATTAAAGTGAATGGGACTGTTTCCACTGGGTACGAAGCAACGTGAATCGGACGCGTCTCAGAAGCGAAGTGTCGTGGCCTTTACGCAGCAGTTCTATTTTTACGCACTACGCTTCTAAAATGCGTCAAGCTCAGCAGTTTGGATGGATCAGACAGACAATCAGGTGTTTGTGAAACAACATACCCGTAAGTTTCAAAATAAGGGCATGTGCAGATGTGCATGTGCGAGTGATATGCGTCTGAAATGCTCCTGGTGGGAAGGATTAAGACCTTATTTTCATGTACATGATAATACATTAAACCAGGATAAATGTAAAGTAAAAAAACTATTTCTAAAATATTTCTGTAGAATAAATTGTTGAATATGATATTTATGTTCAAATATAATGTGTGTATAAGCAGATGGACAATCACAACAATGAACAGAGATGTTCTGGGTTTCTGCTGCTTCCTCTTCACAAACAGTATTAAGGTCTAATAGCAGTTATTGTCAAATTGGCAAGAACAAGATGTCTCCATAATTTTTAAAAACAACATTTTTTCCAAGTTTAAACCGTGTTAAAAATATATGTGATTGTTACTCTTTTGGAGTATAATATAGAAATATTTTTTATGGTATTGTAATTCTGTTTAAATATTAAGATTTGTTGCACAGCTTTTGTTTTTTTTAATCATATAGGAAATGCCTGACCTCCCACAAGTCTGTTTAAACAGTTGTAATATATGACATGACTCATTAAATATGAACTATTCCTTTTCTACTACGATTTAACTATTTGTTAAACTTCAGTTCAGTTTCCTTGCTGAAATTGGCCTTCATAAACTCACGTCAATCAAATCTTATGTAGAACACTTTGGTACGCAGAGAAAATGACAGACAGAAGCAGCAGGTTGTAAATTAAATAATTCTAACCGGAGAAAGTTAGACGAGCACTCTGAGACACAGACAGGTTGAAGCTAGCTGGGAGGCTGGGTGGGTCAGCTGTCTTCTTCCGCAGTGCTCTGTTATTTCCACATCAGGAGTTCGCTTTGACATAAACTAAATGCTATGCTTTCACAGAAAGCTGCCTGCAGGCTTTCCTACCTCCATCGCAGCCTTTTGTATGTGGCTGCAGTCTTTTGACCTCTATAGACTCGCAATATTGGTTTAAGAACAAACGCGGCTACTTGATTCAATAAAGTACCTTTCCCAATATACTGACTGCGCACCCTTGCTGTGTGAGTCAGGCTGCACAGCATGTTCCTGTTTTCATTTTGTCACCACCACTGAAGATAAATGATAAATTCCAAGATGGGAAGAGAATGAGACTGCATGTGTATTGAAAGAGAATTACAGTCTGTAGGAAGCAGAGAGCACTTCAACCAGAAACGTCCCACAAATGGTGCTTGTTGTAAAATTAGATTTCCACTGTCTGTGATATGTTAATATTTTATTTGAGGCGTTGAAATGACCCCTGAAAGGTGGACATGACCTTTTTACAGAGTTGGGTTGAGAATCTGAATGTTCAGAATACAGTTAAGATAAGAACCACACAGAAATGTTAATTATTGGACTTAAAACTCCAAATGATCTTTGAGACAAAGAAAATTGACTTGTTTTCTGAGTTTTTTAGTCAACAGATTAAATGTTCTCACAGTGATTTGTTGTTAAATATTTGGGCATTCATAAAACCAGACATATATGTTTGTAAATATCTTACAAAAAAATTCAAAAGGAAGTTAGTTGGATAAATGACATTCCACTTTCTAACTTAAGCAGATTCCCTTTTCAAACCAACATCCCCAAATGAAAATAATTCATATTTTTTGTGTTTTTCAGCTAATAGTTCTTTTTACTGACCTATGAAATTCTTACTGAAAAAACTTTAACACTCTTTGTGTATGATGAAACAGCGATCGAGTTCTTGTTACAAATTCTTTGCAACATTGAAGAAAAAAGTGTGAATGTTTCTTGGATTGATTCTCAGGTCTTTGTCTGGTACCCTTATTTTTCCACATGAAGTAGACTTCATAGCTCTTGTATCAAAAATATTGCTTTATTTTCCTGAGATTTGGTGATGACCTGGAAATATTTTGACATTCCTGCAGGATTTGACCCCTGGATGTGTCATATTTTGCTCATGCTGGTGTTATTTATGCCTATGAACAGCCTAAAATTCCATGGTAACAACTTTAATGTAAAACTGGTGGCAAAGTAAAGCTTTAAAAAACACTCTTGATATTAATTGCTGCAAAATTTTGGAGACTGGAGCTGGTCTGAATGGACCCATATTCAAAGTGGACTAACCATTGTGTAATCAGCCATTCTGGAAGCTACAATATCTAACATGGGTAAGATAATAATTATTTATGACTTTTACACAGAAACATAGCTCCAAATGACTGAAGGTTTTATTTATTTTGTAGTCTAACCCTTTCACACAAACATAAAGCTTGAAGTTTACACTGAGTAAAGCAAAGACAAACAATAATGCATCTTTCTGTCTTTTATTTTTTGTGATACTTTAAAACAAGCTGCAACAGTCTGTGCATAAATCATCAGATCTCAGTAATTACATAGGAAATATTAGCTTTATAGGTAAAATAATTCCCAAATTGTACCTTATAAATATCATCTTATAAATCTTGATGGATTTTGTTAGTGTTTATACATAGAAGTCTTTGTGTTTACATAGAATTCATGGTCCATGTCTGTTTGCATAGTGAGTCGTGTCACTGAGGTCATCAGCGACATGACAGCAGCGCCGCTGAAAGAGTAGTGAATGCTGCGCCTCACTGTCTCACTGAACTGTCAACAGCTCTTCGTTACATGAGCTGTTGACTTGCTCTTCATCAAACAGCACGTACAGATGCTGCTGTTTAATTACACTGTTTCTGCACTGCATAACTTTGAATGTGAGTGTGCAACAGGCAAAGGGAAATATCGTCTTCCATTTTCAGCTAAACTTGTTACATAACCTTAAAGTCACTGACAGAAGCCAGTTTGATGGGTCCTGAAACTTACTGAGCTTTGAAGATCAACATGACAGCTTCTTAATGAGACCTTTTTACTTGTGTGGAGCAAAAACATATACAAGGAAAACAAATACTGCTGCTTGTCAACAACTGTAAATTGAGATTTTTCTTGTGCAGAATCAAAACCTTATTCAACCCTGTCCAAAACCAGCATGTTCGGCCCTGCCATAAGAAAAGCCAGCAACATTATTTATGTCTTAGCTAAAGGTTATTCTGAGGGAGGTGTTGATAGCACTTTACATGCCACATTGTGGTCTTTTTGCAGCAACTGGCTTCTCTGTTGTGCTCTGGGATTGGCCTCTGTTGTGGGCAGGGTTAATTAATGCATTTGGAAAGTAACACGTTTTGTTTGTCAGCCAAGTGCATTGCATGCCCACTGGCGTTTATCAGCATGTCACATTAATGAAATACGGTGCCTGCAGAGATTGCTCAATATCTGTTTCAACTTTTAAACTTGTCTGGCTCCAACTAATGATGTAAGAGTTTCATTAAGCATTAAAGTCATCGAGAGGCTGCTAAAATTAAAAAAAGAAAACTCAACACAGTTCAAAATATTTTTGATACAAACATACTGTATTTGTTTTAGAACAACTTATATTTGCAAGGCAAGAATTAGAGCTACAATTGGCTACAGAAATCTTGTGGCTTGTTTTGAATAAAGAACCAAACTTTTACTGAAGTAACTAATTTGCTATTGGACTTTTGAAAACCTAAAAACTTTTAAAAATCTTATATTGGAGCATTAATTGAAGGATTTTGATTTGACCACCCCGGTTTCCTGAAACCAGATATCAATGAGAATGAATTCATTAAAATTAGGTTCTAGTATCTGTGTAAAGTTTTTCATGTTTGTGTGATTTGTCATGTTTGTACTTTATCTACATGTAGTGGAGGTAATTTATTGCTGCCAAACCACAAATAGATATTCAGTCTTGCTTTTTAAATGTTTCCAGAAACATACAAACAGTGAAACAGTAAGAGTAATAAAAACAGGGTCATCAGAGGAGAATGTGAAAATAGCTATGTTGCATTTAAGCCTACAAATAACTCCTGAAGTTAAAGAGTAACCAAAAAACTGTTACCATATAAGTACTCATTTTTATAATACGCATAAAATGTGCAGAATTGTTTTTTAAAGTACAAGGTATAAGAGGGTTAAATCCTCGTTTTCTACTCTGAACTGGGAAAATTTATCAAAACTGAAGGCTGTTTTTATGTCCTCGCTTTCTCTCAATTTTTTTTTTTTTCTCTGAACATGTTTTGTCATACAACTTGTCCCAGTGTTGACTCCTTCAGGCTTTGCCATCATGTTTCCTGTTTAGGAGAGAAAACAGAAGGAAAACATACTGGTCCATAACAACAAGAGCAACAAAGACATTGGTTAGATGCATGTTCTTTTCTACATCATTCAATGTATCCTAATAGGTTTTACCAAAATTACGGACAGGATCTCAAAGCACAGCGATGACGTGGAGGGTGTCTGGCTTAGGAAATGTTGTTTTTTGAGGATGATGTGGTTCTGTTTGTGTCTTCGCACTAGAACCTTCAGGATCACCGCTGAGTATGAAGAGAGAGAGAGTCAGCTCTTCAAAGTCTGAGGTCTGAGCTGGAATGTTCCTTCAGGTTAGGGGTGAGTCTTTGCATCAAGAGGTCTGGGCCTCTTACTCATAGATTCTGGCAGGATGGAGGAGATAGACCAACAGATTGGGGCTTCTTCATTGCTTCAGTCTGCCATGGAGAAGAAGGAACTGAGCCAAAAGACAAAGCTCTCAATTTACTATCTGTCCTTCTGATCCTCATGAGATCTGGATTCTGACTGAAAGAGCAAGATCCTGGATACAAGCAGCTGAAATGATCTTTTTCTGTAGGGTGGCCGGGCTCAGATAATGTTAGGAGCTCTGTCATCTGGGGGGACCTTGAAGTGGAGCAACTGCACCTCCTCATTAAAAAGAGTCCACTGAGGATGTTCGGGCATCTGGTTAGGATGCCTCCTGGATGCTGCCCTATAGATGTTTTCAGACACGTCTCTCTCTGGCCTGCCTCTTGGGAGAGAGATGTAGGTTTCCCTCCTAAACCTGCATTCCCGAGACCTGACTATGGATGAGTGGAAGAAAATGGATGGATAGAAAATACCTCCATCGAATCATTAAAGCGTGATGGCATTTCGTTTACTGTGATGTCTTTAAAGTTTGGGAAGACACAATCAGTAAGTTTGATGATGAATGTTGCATAATCATCTCCAGCTTCTGAAAATAATATGAATATAATGTATAACATTATTCTAAAACAACGATGTCACCGAGTGTCTTTGTGAAGAAAAAAATGGGTTGAAGTGTTAAAAAGTCCTGCGTCACCTGTAGAAGAACTCCAGATTTAAAACAATGCACATCATGACAGTTTCTTTCTGATTCTTAAATGATCTCTAACAGAATGGTTTGGGTGCCACTGTGGATCACCGGACAGTACGTGGAAACATATTTGTCATTAAATGGGCTCTCAGCTGCAGAAGTTTCCAAAAGCTGCTTTCAAAGCTGACATCAGTGATTGTTGCTGAAATATCACAAGAACTATTTATTAAACTTATAACTATTATATATATTGATACAACGCTTTTGTGCAGAAATCCACACAGTTGTGACGTGACTACACAAACAAAGTGGTTAAAGATAAATTTTTATGCTGCAGTGGTAGTTACTCTGTTTGCCAGAGTTTTGTCAATCACACCCAATGCTACAAGTGCTCTTGCAGCTCCCATGATGCCACTGGCTTTTCTCTGGCTTCCTTCAACAGCTGAGAGTCAAAGGCTGGATGGGGGCATGGAGGTTGAGGACTGAAGACACAATGGGCCTCTGACAGGCTGTTTTTCAGATGGCCTCATGTGCCTTGTTGGTTGTCATTGGTTGCTTGAATAAAGAAAAACAGAGGCGCAGCTGAGCATGCTAATAGAGAAATTGTGGCGGGATTTTAGATGGAGACCCACCAGCTCTTTCTTATGCCCCTTAACTCACATCACACCCACTTTTTTCCTTTTTATTGCCATCCAAACTTACCCTCCACCAGCAGCTTACTCTCTTAGTTTTTCCAAGGAAATTCAGGTTTATTGTAAACAGAACAACTATTGCAGTTCTCCTTTGCTTTATTTTCCTCCCCTCCATATCGATGGAGGGAAGGAAAAAATATCCTTTGTATCCATAAGTTCAAAAGCACAGACAAAACATGTCTGTGAACGCAGCACAGCTTTCACACATTAAGAAATCTGTCCTCGGTCCGGAGGCATTTGATAGTTTCATTTCGGCACAGATCCCAGAGGGGCCCGGGTGCAGCTGCTTACATTCTGCTCAACTGTTTAGGAGTAAGGAAAGCAGGCGGGCCTCTCATGGAAGCCATATTAAGTCTGTTGCTTCAAAACAACCAGGGCAAAAATGTCACATCTGGAAAACAATAACCATGAATATTTTCTTCTGAAGTTCTCATTGATATCAAACCCACAGTCAAAATCTAAATCTACATTCTATAAATCTGATCTATTTGACATTATGTTGCACATCACCAATTTTGTCAGTATTAGTTAAATTTGTCTTTTGTTTCTTTCCAATTTTAATTTGAGATCAAAATAACTTTGAGACCAACAACATTGTTTTGTTTTGTTTTTTGTTACCAAGTCAAGGATGAATTGGTAGAAAAGGTCTGTTTGAATATAAAATAACTGTCTGATGAAACTTCACTTGAAACACATAGCAGCAATCACTGCTCCTTACAATGTTAAACAAATCACAACATTAATATAAAATGTAAAAACATTCATGAATGATGTCACTACATGGCTGTCAGTTTGTATGTGACGACTTCATCAGAAAAGGATTTTTGAATAATGTTAGACTTTCACAAATCATTAGTCTTTTGCCAGTACTGGTTATACAGCTTAATTCCTTGGAAAGAAGACAAATCTTTGTGGTCAACAATCCCCAAACTTGTTTGTGTATGATTTATTATTAATTTTATAGGTTTTATCGACACATTTATTTACTACAGTATCTCTAAGATGATGGCTTTTCTGTTGTACTGTGGAGAAGCAATCAAAAAAAAGTCCCAAAAAATTTGTGTCACTGTTACAGTTTTAAAAATTGATAAATGAATAAAATAACATATTCTGCCAAACAGAAACTGGTTTAGGAATTTTTTATACATGCAAACGCATTTTTGGAATCTAGAAAGAGTGCATGCAAGAGTGTGTGCATGTATTTTGGGTTGGTGGGTGCAGATTGTTGACACAATCTGTGCCACCTAATTCATGGAAGTTGGATCATCCTGTTCCATAAATCTCTTCAAATCCTACAGACAGAATTCCTTCAGAGATCCTGCCTGTTTGGTCCCACCAGCTCCCGAGGCCTCAGACCCTCTCTCCATTTTCTCCTGCACAAAACAGTCATGCACTCATCAGTTAATGCTGAACATCTGGAGGGATTAACGATGTCAGGCCAATCAGAGTTGAGCTGAAAGATCCCAATGAAATGCCATTCTGCAGCTGCGCTCAGCATTCAAGTGCTTTTGGATTCCCATCTCTCCTCCTTTCTTTCTTCTGCTCAGTTTCCATTCCTAACCTCCTCATTTTCTACTTGTCTATATTTCTTATTCACATTATTTATCTCTCATCTTTTATCCTCCATATTTATATGAAATTTTTACATTAACAAAAAAATGTACATGAAAATAAATCCTTCCCAGACACACGAGAGATAAACACATTTCATTTGCTTTAAACTCGATAAAAATGTCATCAACTACTTAAATATTTGACCTATTTAGTAACATGTTTTACCAAATGTTTATTGCTTTATTTGTGAATGAAATGGAAGATACAAAGTTTTAAAAACAAACAGAACAAGTGCAAAGAAACACGCAAAGAAGAAAGAAGAGTTGAGTAAAGTGGGTTCGAAGCACCACCTGCTCCAAATGTTTGCAGCTATAAATCATCTGTTCTGGTTGCACCAGCGTGCTGCTAAGAAGATAGATAAACACAGTGTCAAAAGTGCAAAGGAACTCGTTGCTTGAATGCTGATGTGTCATTTTTCACAGTGAGATTGTTTCACTCGAGTCAGCTGCAGATATGTGTGTTGTTTTTACACTTTAGTTGTACTTACAGCTGCTGTGAAGCTACAACGCCATGTTGGTTTGCTAAAAGTAGAAAAAGTTAAGTGTATGACCCATTTAGTAATATTGGGGGCCACATTTTAAGATATATATATATATATTTTTTTTAATTGAATTAAGATGGCATTCATTGTAGTAGCTGAGAGTCAGCTCAAACAGTCAAAACTTTAAAGCATCAGCAAACATGGACTTCTTGTTTTTAGAATGTTATAAATACTTGAGAGTTAAAATGTCGAGGAGTTTTTCTAAAATGAGTGACTAGAGTTATGTTCTCATTCAACAAAGTATCATGTTTCTTATGGCAGAATGTTATTTATAAGTAAAGATGTGATTTTTTTAAGATTACTCAATATAAACCTCACAAACTAAAAAAAAATGAGCCAAAACTCAATTAAGAACCATGAACCAACATGTTGATGCTTTTCTTTTGTTAAGCTAATGTTCTAAAATGCAGAGGTTATAACAGTCTGCCAAAAAAAAAATCATTCTCTTTCCTAAAATACATTTCCACAAATCATTGTAACTTTTTGCTAAAAAATATGTGACATGGTTTACATTTTCTATAACTTAGTCCCTTTTAGAGCCTGCGAGCGATATGTGGTAGAGCAGCGCATAAGTTGTAATGTTAAAGCACGCGCTGACATTTTTTACCCCCACCGGTGATGAAATCGCATGAGATCAAGTTGCTGGAATGCATCAGTGGTCTTGGTTCTACTGGGACTAATCGAAAGGGTTTACTGAGCCTTACATGGACATGCAGTTCTTGCATCTGATCCCAAACAGCTGCTCTGCAGACAGGCCTTGCAACTGTGAATGCCCAATCCAAAAGCTTGTTCCAACCCAGGCAGGAGCATTTGGAAAACATTGCTCTGACCCGCAGAAGGTCTTGACCCTGCAGTGCAGGCATTTCACTAGCTCTTGTTGGGGAAAACACCTGTTTTCTTGTGAGGAGGTTTTGCAAGAAGTTATTTTCAGCAAATGGACATATCTTTTTGATTCTTGGCAGAATAAAAGTGCCTAACTGAAAACAATGCATTACAGTCCTTTTGGACTTTGAAAAGACACAAATAGCTGTTAAATTAGAATTTATAGACTTATTTTTTACACAAAGTGACAGAACGTTAGATACAACTTTAGAATAGATGTAACTCTGAGAATAAGCTGTGAAAGAAAGACATAATGAGTTCATATTTCAAAAACAGGGGGATGGATCTATAATTTATACATTTAAATAATTTAACAAACTTTAAAAAGGTAAATTCTGCCCTGACAGCCTTCTACTCTGAATGGTGAACAATAAAACACCCTTAGTTGAATTAAAATCTCAAAGATCCCTCTCTGTTGCATCATAAAAAATACTAATGAAGAGTTTAATTTGTATGTTCCTGCCTCACAATTTACAATATTAAGAAAAACATTGATATGTTTGCATTGTGGGTTCTGGCAGTTTAATCAAAATACATAATTTAGGTCAACAAGTTACAAGAATCAAAACCATAAAGTGTTTGATCCTTAAAATTGCTCTGTAGTCGAGTGTGGCTGAGTTTTAATATTAGATTGTTTGTTTCAAGGTGGTGAAATTCAATACAAGTAATAATAATGTTAGTGAGTGTTGATTTCCTGTTGTCATCTGGCAGTGATTCCACATGGAGATAATTAAAGAAATTAGCCTCCATGTGGATTTTTTTTTCTTGACAGAGTGAGAGAGAAGCCTTCCAGGAGTGTTCTTGCAAATGAATCATCACACACACACACATGCACACACACAGTCTGACTCACATGTGCTACAGCTACTGTCATTCTTTACTTTCTTTTCTTTTTCCATACATGTGCACAATCATCACATTTTAAAACACTGAGCAGAGCTCTCTCCAATCTGAACCAGAGCAGCAAGATTCTTCCTGAAACGCAGATCTTATCACGTTAATATTAGACTGAATATAAGTTTAAATATATAAGTTTAAATAATCTGGTTACAGAATTTCTGCACTTATCAGACTGACAGTGAGTGATGGATTCTCTCTTTTGATTGATGGAACTGCAGCAGCCAAAGTAACAAAGAACACGAGTCTCCTTCAATGTTTCTCTCTGCTTTCCAACTCTGCACTGTATTTTCAACCTCATCTCACACTTTTCAGCATATCTATCGTTTTTATATTTTGGCGGAGCTTTATTACAACTAAAAACAATCTCTGACAATAAACAGAACAACACATATATTTCTGGTAAAGGAAAATCCAGATTTATTTCATTAGTCCCAGGGACGTCGTCTAGAAACTTGTGGCTTGTCAACATGCATTAAAACAATTTACAACCTGGGTTTCTAGTGTTTATTCTTCTTCCATGGAGCCTTCGTGTGGTAAAAATGATGCACCTTGACCTTAAGGTTCAACTTGGTCAGTTTAGGATGAGTTTTATTTGCTTTCTGATCTTCTCTATCTGCTCTCTCCATCTGAGAAACCGGAGGTTGTATTTCTTCCTGTCCATGTCCTGGACATCGTCCTGCTACAGTCACATCAACCTTGTGTTTTTTTAATAATATTGTCAGCACAGGAACATGAAGCTGCTTGGAGATGGTCTTTAACATGGAGATCTAAAATCTTCTGTCTGAGCTCTCAGACAGCTCTGGTCTTTGCTTTATCTGGTCCATGTTCACTGTGGTGCAGACAGTGATACCAAACTATCCAAAACCCAGTTTGTTCCCTTTAAACAGGTTGAATGTCTGATGAAAAGCTTGAAGCCACCTGTGATGCTAATTAAGTGTGAAACAGTTTTTATTTTTATTTATTTATTTTTTTTGCACATATACTTTAAAAGATTAGTTTACTTTCTTTGCTCTGTTACATACTAAAGACTTGCACACTAGACAGTTGCTTGTAATTGAATCACTTTTCAAGATAAATTAATATTTGTCTCAGTGAACTCAAGAGTATCAACAAATCTGGGTCCATCTGTTTGTTGTTGTTTTTCTGCAAATTTCCTTGTTAATATTTGTAACAAAGTTGGAAAGGCAGGAACTTTCAGAGGAGGATAAGATCCTGATGAAGTTTTCCTGCTTTGGCACTTATTCTAAATTTGAAAGGATAATAATCCGATAGTTTTGAAATTATATTTGTTATGATGATATGTTGCATCAGTTTGCTGACTTGTTTACTTTTATTTCACTGTTTTCTCACAGAGAAGTGTATTATTTACTGTATCATGTGTCACTTTATAGTGACTTGAACCTAAACCAACACTTTTCCTACTCTATACTTATTTTACATTGATTATTATTTTCACCTCATTTTGTTGTCCATGTTGTTATTGTACATATAACTGTTACCTTCTTGTGAAAAGTTATAATGACTGTTCAAGCTGCAGTGATCTCAGGTAACTGGACACTCGACAAACTGCAAGTAATGAGCCAGGAAATGGTCAAAGTTACAAACAGAAGAATCTCATTTTAAGACTTTTCAGACTTCTTAGAATTAAAGCAATGTCACTTTTGCTTTAAAGACAAATTACTTTGGAAATACATTGACCTTAAATGTTGTTAAATCAAGCATAAAACAGGATCATAAAAACTTAAAAGTAATAGGAAAAACAGAAATGAAAATAATAATTTAATGGCTGCTTGTGCATGCCATGTGTAAATATGAAAAGGCAGAGCTAAACCATATGGTTAATTACATGCATTGTAGTTTCTGCAGCACTGGTTCACCTTCAGCTCTGATACATGTAACCAGCTTTTCTTTTCATTTACTTTATTCTTTCCTTTTATAGCATTTTATGACTCATGGCCCATTAAAACATCTAGTAAATCCAGTTTTTTTTCCTGTTACTGAGAAAATAATCTCCAATTTTGAGACTGTAAGAAAGATATTTTGTGGCAGGACTCGGAGATAGAGATGCACCACAGCTTTTTAATAACACTGCAATGGTAACATTACAGATTTTCTTTTGCATTTAATCACCACAAAACACTTTGTGAACTAGTCATGATAATGATGCTGTACCATCAAGACTCATGAAGGAACTGTTCTGGAGACTAAAACTAATATAATTCTCATCTTAAACAGTTTTCTGAATGAAAATTATTTGATTTGATTATTATTTAAACCAGTTATCTATTTCCTGCCATCAACATCTCACTCTGAAAATGTTAAATGTAGCTCGATTAGTTAAAATGGGAAGAAGCTTATGAAGAGGATATCAACGTAAAACTTGAAAACTGAATCGAAGGATGTCGGTGTTGGGTTTCTCCTCAGATGGAGAGTAAGTTTCTCTTTCCAGTTCAGAGGTCAGAGTTCATTCAGCATGCCTGGGGCCTCTGAAACAAGCTGAAGTAAGGACAGTCTGACCATAAAGTGCAAAAAAAGGTCACAGAGGAAGCAGAGAGCAGTATTTTATCCTTTTTAACCTCCCTACTTTTTTAGAAGGTAGTCAGAAGAAACACAGGAAAGAAACCCAAAGTCCATAAAACCACAGGATGTTGTGAACTAAGAGATAAAGTCCCAAACAGTGACAATGTGATTTGTTTAAGTGGGACTTTGTGTGACATTGCTAGAGTTTAAAGAAGGACCATCAGTTTTAAATGCAAGTCTTATTACCTCCACCAAGGAGTTAATGTTTACATCAGGGTTTGTTTGTTTGTCTGACTGTTAGCAGGATAACTCAAAAACTTATGGATGGATTTTGATAAAATTTTCAGGAAAGGTCAGAAATGACCCAAGAAACAGTCGGTCAGATTTTGGGGGTGATCCGGATTACCGTCTAGATTTGGCAGAGGTCTGCGCTCTCCAAGTTCTTTTTTAGTTTACAGCAGTGTTCTGTTGTGGACCTTCATCTGCTCAGCTGTTGCTATCAAATAAAGACAAACATCAGAAATGTATCTGAGAGACTGAGCAGAAATTTTGCAGGAACACTATAGGAAACTCTGGTCATCCTGAATGTCTTAAGGGTAATGTCATAGGAGTATGTAACCTCTGGTGAAGAGGTTAACAAGGCATTATGGTCATTACTGGTGAAGAAGGGGAAGCAGCGCCCCTCTTTGAAAACTACCTTTAAATTATGATGAAGATCAATTTTCAGGGCTACGTTAAGCACCACCTAAAGGCAGGCTTAGAGTTCTGGGTGTGTTCACTTTCAGATAAGAAGAAATATTTTCTGTTCATGATCAAATGACAAACTCAGGAGTGAAAGGTTTCCACTGCAGACAATGTGACTGAGAAAGTGTTTTTCCACAGTTTATGTTACACAGCGTGTACACTTAGACTTGGGAATATTTAAAACTGTATTAAACGTGTTGCTTTTGGTCATTTAAAGTCAAAATAACATAATGAGAACACTTTGATATCTTAAACATCGATCAGAAGTCAGGATGATTGGTTTGGAGAATCTGGACCTTTTCATGAAGCAGTAAAACTAACTGTTAATCAGACTTCATTGCATTCATCTAAAACAACTATAATCTGTAAAGTTCCACAAGGATTCAAGTAGAGGTTTTATAATTTACATGAGTCAGAGATAACATGTTCTCTGTGAAATAAAATGTAAAACAGAGAATAAAACATTTTGCATAGCTATGTTTCGTCACAACTCCTTTGTTCGTTAGTATTCGGCAGCTCCCGCAGTTGAAACCACACCTAGCATGCTGCTGGCTAAAAGCATAAGACGTAGCAAACAGGAAGACACGACATCTGACGTTGCCATGCGCAGCGGGGCAGGAAACAGTATACCTTGCTCTCATAGGCTAGTTTGTTAGCCAATCAGAGTCCGGCAAATCCAAATAATGAATATGAACGAGCTGCTGCCGAAGCTTGACGAAGCAGCCTGGCGGAAGGAGCCGGAACCACCCGAATTTTTATGCAGACAGATTGAAAGGCCTGTTAATCAGTGTTTCCTGATGTTTTTTAGATATAGAATTTTTCATATTACTGGTTAATACTTAAGAAATAACCACAAAGTCCTGAAATTTGTATGAAATGGCCTCTTTAATGTTAGCATGTTCTCTTGCATTTCTCATAACAGAATTTACATTTATTTGGACAGTGTCAAATTTATTTTTCATTATCATAAATATTGTTTGAGGTTTGTCTGTCAGTTTTATAGTTAATGTGTGTATAACATTTTTGTAAAACTCTGAACATTTACTTTGGAAGAAAACTATATATTATTTAACATGTAATGTATCTGATATTTAACATTTTTAAATGTAATTCTGTCAATATATTAAGACTTAGACTGTATTTATGTCATTTTAATAGTGTTTTCAGACACATTTATGTTTAGCTAACATTTTATTTTGGATGGGGTAAAATATAAGGACTGTACTTTTAATCTGTAATCTGTATCAGTGTCTTCTGACTCCTTCAAACCTAAATACTAGTTTTCAGAAGCTGCCCTCTTCTGTCAGTAGTTGTCCTTTTATCTTTTATTAACACTTCAGTTCTTTTCATTTTAAAAGTCTTTAAAAATGTTACATTTAGGACAAATGAAGGTAATTAACTTTAAATGTGTGACTTGACATCATCACAATGCTGCATTAGATTACAGCACTCAGAGAGAGGAGGTGTTAAACATCCAGGTTGTCAAAGATGTTGCTGCAGTAAGATGTATAAATGTATTCTGTGTGCTGCTTTCTATAGAATGTATACTGGTCCTCTTTTTACCTAGTCTCCATCCATTCCCTGTTATTCACAAGCTAAGGCGAATGGGTCACATAAAGGAAACTGGGAGTCTTTTTATATCCGTTTACTGTTAGTGTTAGCAGCCATTTATGACTCCACTGGCTCCAGTGACGTGGGACACAGGGCAAAAGGAGAGCAGGCCGTCTCCTCCAAAGCTATTCAGCGTCTCGTAACCCTGAAGCTTTTTCCTTTTTACAGCCATTAAACTTCGTCTGGGAGTAAACCCCCCGTGTGGGCCCTGGCAGTAATGAGGCTCCTTCTCCACAACTTCAAATGATTCAGGGTGTCAAAGGGAGCATTTTTAGAAAAAAGTTCTAACATACTTCCTGGCTGGTTCATTTAGCTGAGGGTGCCGCTTTGTGTTAACTCTACTGGCAATCAGTGGAGACCCAACTGCTTAGGTTCACTTCTATTCTTTGACATAATCTATATATGTATAACATTGTTGTTGAGATTAACACAGCAATCAGTTATAGGTTTTTTACAATTCAGTCAATGGTTCAATCACAGAGTTTAGGTTCTTGCAGAACAAACAGAAATGGATTCTTCACACGTTATGCTGTTCAAAGTAAAAGCAAATTCATTCATCAAAGTTTACTCTGAGCTGCATGGCAGATATTTTGATATTTAACAGAAGTAGTGAAGACTGTTGAAGTATAGAAATTGTAGGAGTCAGCAGACGGTTGGTGTGGTAAGATTTATGTTTCATGTGAATAAAAAATAACATTTTAAACAGTCCATATAAGTCTGTCAGTGTATTGTAAAATAAGGGACATCACTGCAGCAGCAAGAGTATTTAAATACTTTAAAATTTAACATAATTATATAATATAAATTAAATTAAAATAAACAGTAATTTTATTGTATGAGGGTTGTCTGTTTTCAGTGATGGTTGGATCACACATGGCACATGTGACCTGCTAGAAGATACATTAGCATGTTATCTTCACAGTCTAATTAAACTTACATGTCTTTAATTCAGCAGCACATGTTAGGAGTTACGTTTATTCAGTAATGCCTTTTTTTTTTAATCTGATCACCTGCTGTTGAAAAATCAGCCCTGCAGGTGAGACTCAGAGACTCTGACTGCTTAAGGCGACCTTAACACGGGCCGTCTCAGAGGTAATATTTAACCAGCATGTGGCAGTTTTGCACTTACATAGATGCCAAAGACAGAGTTGTTCATTAAAAGCAGCAAATTGATTATTTCCTTCCTGTTGTTTGCTTGTCATACAGAGCATTCAGGGTTTACTTCCGAACCTGAACTAGGACAATGACCTTATCTTGTGAGGGAGTTGATTGTGTAACCATTGCCCTGCAGTTATCCGGTTATCTCTGTACCATGGCCAAAGTTAATAGCCTCCTTGCTTTTTTTCTTGGAATCAGCATTTGCTGCAGGGTTTTTGTCGGGCAGCATATGAACCAGCAATCTGTGTGAAATAAGATATTGATTTACGGGAGAAGCTATATCTTTTAGAAAACTATGGCAGAAGTATCTCTCAATGACTTGTTTGGACATGAGTGTAAACCAAGAATGCTACAGGCTAATGCTAACTGAACATGTGGAGGGAGGTAAGCAAACTGAAGGGGAATTTTGTATTTAACACAGTTTAAACAACAGCTAAACAGCGCTTCATTACAGTAGAAGTAGCTTATGATCATCAGTGTTTAACCGTCTCAGACATTATTGATGAAGACAGTTTGTATCTTTGGAGACACGTGCATTGTACACTGTAGCTGATAGTATCAAAGTAAACAACCACACCCTTTGTGCAGGTCATTGAGCTGCATTAATTCACCTGTTTTTCAGCTCAGATGGTTCATGTTTGTGTGCCGTGTCAGGCTTGGCAGGTTTGGCAATACTAGAAAGATTAATGAAAGCCTGATAGTTAATATTATAAACAAATGTATTTGTATCTTTGTTTTTGTTGAATGTTTGGATGACTCATGCATGTAGTGTGCAGCGGTGAGTTGAGGTGATGCTTCATCTTGACGCAGACAGATTGAAAGGTCTTCTAATCAGTCTTTCCTAATGTTTTTTAGATATAAAATTTTTCATATTACTGGTTAATACTTCAGAAATAACCACAAAGTCATGACATTTGTGTGAAATGGCCTCTTTAAGGTATTTATCAATCCAGCTGGGAAAAGTTGTGAAATACTGCATGAGTAGAAGCAATTCTCTGTATTCTTCTTGGCATTTTTAACGTTAGAACAAAAATGTTACATTTATTCTGGAAGGATGCCAGGACATCACATTTAAACAGAATGAAATGTTCAGATAGGAAATTGCTATAAATTTGATAATAGGGATGAATGTTTAAACTCTCTACAGTGTACACAATGAAACTAATCATGGGCATGTTCCTGTTGTGCCAAATAGTGACTAATCATGAGTGTTTTGCATTAGCAACAATCAAACATCTCATTCATATTTGTCACATGTGTCTAAAATAAACTGTGTCAGCACATCTTGAGTACAAATGGTTAACAGCTTATAAATCTCATGCCTTTAGAGACTAATAACAAATTCATCTCTGGCAATAGTGTTTCATGGGTCTGTGTGATGTAAACCACACCAAACGCTGTCATTAATGCCATTTTTGTGGAAAATCCAAAGTGAAGAACTTGAAAGCAGCTCATTATTTAATATTAACACTAGACGGTTTGCATCACAGTTCACAGAAGCTTTCTATTTAAACTTGAAACTCATCAGAACCTTCTCTTGTGCCTCTCATCTTGTGGGAACCACTGAAATAATGAAACTGGTGGTAACAGCTCAGTAATGATTGTTAGTTTCTTTTGAAATCACGGGCAGGGTGATACATTCTTGGTCATTAACACATTTCAAAGTCTACATTCCAAATATACAAACACATTTTCAATCTGGGTGATTTTTCTACGGAAATTATCCAGAACTGAGACAATTTGTTGCAGATTAGGACCTCCGAGGAATTAAAGGATTTCAATATCTACTTGCATTCAATCACAAGTTGCTTTTCTATAAACTTGCAAGTGTTGGTTGATTGTTTGAATGTTGTTTGAAATGTAAAAGTTCTTTGTGCACATAAGTTTTATTTGTAAATCCCCATGTAACACTTAATAGTTGTTTTCAAGTTCACAAAAGAGTGAATTCAGGCAGGTTTGTTCAAAATGTAAAAAAAAAAAAATAATGAGTGTTTCTAATTTCTATGAATGTCCTCAAGATATTTTGCTTGCTGAGTGCACATCCTGTGGAAAGGAATATAATGTCTGGTGCTAAATTTTCATTAGCACAATAGTAACTGGCAGCACAGAACCAATATAATAACACAGTGAGGAGCGACATAAACCTGTCAGACTAACTAAAATGCATGGGTTGACCTGAGTCAGTTTGAATGAGGAGGTTAGAGGATTTAGGTTTTTACAGGAGTTTGTACTACCCTTGAAAAGGAGGAAGAAGTGTTTATGTTGTCTGTCGAGGTTCCTGATCAGCATCTGTGAGGCCCAGTAAAGGCTCCAGGCACAGCACCCCTCCTCTTTCAAACCCCTCTGTGGATCCTCTTTTGGCTCCAGTCGGGCTCTGGTTCTGATTAATAGCCACCGGAGGTGTCCAGCAACGGCTGATAAGGGACCTCCGCTGCCCACTTCACTTCTCTGCGACATAGGGGCTTGTAACAAGCAAACTCCCTCTCTTTCCACTCCTCAGGCACTTAGGAAGCCAATTAAGCTTGTCTTAAAACTCAGAGTGGTGACAACTGGTCTGGGTCATTGGCTGAGAGCCTTGATGTGACCGTGGTGTTTGCTTATAGTACTGCAGCACATTTAACCTCCAAAACCCTAGGTAAAAGGGGAAACTTGTATGTCTTTTTCTTAGACAAAATGCTGCATTTCTAAGCTAATTAGTTAATCAATTTGTTTACTGTGATGAATCCTAACAATTCAGCACTCCAACTGCCCCCAGACTCAATGAGAAAACTGGGAACAAAAGGAATAACTAAAAGGAAGGAGAAGGATTACCCTTTTCTATACAAGAATATAAGCTTGTACCAGTAGATCAGTTCAGTATTTTTTAGATGATGGCCAGTGTTACAGGTGATCAAAGGACCAGACCCTGGGATGGGGCTTAGAGCACAGCAGTGCAGGGAAAGGGATTGCTTCCTAGTGATTTGTAAGTAGGAAAAGGCTTTGGACATGAAAGACAGCCTCAGCAGCAGAGGAATAACAATAAACCAGCTGTAAAATGCTTCTTGTTGCAGCTGAATTGATGCAAAGGGTGGCTCCCACAACTATTTTTCTTTTGCTTTTTTTGTGGGTGTCTGGCATTTCCTACAGAGTCATTTCTACACTCACATGAACACAACAAAAGGGAACATCTGATGGGGTGGGGTGCCTGGGGTCTTATGGCTAAAGAGAGGCTTTGTGCTGGAATATTGTGAAATCAGATGACTCCCATTTCTTTTCACTCGAGATATGTTAGAAATTTGGTTGTATTCTTTGCCCTAACAAAAGTGCAGTTTCCTCATTAAAGGATTAGAACCATAATGCTATTTTAATGGATCAGTTGATTATGAGCAGAAAATGTTTTCCCAAAAGAACAGATGGTTTTCATGTGCACACTTTCTTTTTTTCATGTTTGGAAATGGTATGCAAACCTATTGTCACTGCGAGAGCAACATGTTTTGAGTCTTTATTTTTACTGCTAGTTACACAAAGACTTAATAGCATGAAAAAAAAGCTTAATATACACAGTTTAAGGGATGGTGATGGAATAATTCAGTGTTTCTCTGCTGCTTTTTGACTTCTGCTAATCTTCATCAAGTGTTCTCTACTTTCTTTGAGCAAATACACACAAACACACATATTTTTTTGTCTCTTCTGTTTCCAAAAACTCATTGGTACTTTTTTTCAAAACATTTTGTTACATTTAAATGTGATGGTCACCTTGAACTTTCCCTGGGCGAGTTCAAAAAGTTCTTTAAAAAATGGCAACTAGATTTCTTTTCCATCTCTTGAACGAACGAATCTCTTGATGAAATGTCAGGTGTGTGTCATCATCACGACAAAAACACTTTACGTCCTTTCAGACTCTTTTGGTATTAAAGTCATACTTTCTCCTGAAGAATATTTACAAGTCACATTACCTATTTCTTTAATATTCTTATTTCCTACCATTTGACTTTACACACAAGAACTTGTTAACATCTCTCTCTATTTCAAAAAGTTTTTTTTAAAAGGCAACTGGACTTCCTTTTTCGTCTCTTGAAAGTGTTTTTGCCTCTCATCCAAAAGATTTCTTTAGTGAACGTTTTCAAAAGACAAAAAAAAAAAAAAAAAGTCCAGTTGCTTTTCTGAAAAACTTAATTGGTTGAAGTGTCCTGAACGACTGAGAATCTACACAAACTCCTCATGTAATTTTCTTCTACCTGGTTTAGTCCTCAAATCTGGTTCAAATTTGGCAACAAAACCTTTTTTTAACTTATGAGATGTCAGGGTTGTGACTGAGCAGCTGTGGAGTGTGTGAGATGTTGGGAGAAAAACAAGTTTGTTGTTTTTGTTACTCTTTTAAAGGTAAATTTAAATCCATCATAACATATTTTAAGCGGTGTAGATGGGACAATATCCAGTGGATTGAATTCATATTGTATATAAACACATCAAATGAAGAACAAGATTGTTCTAGATTTTTTGCTTAGCAGATGATGTGCCTGATCTCAGAAGTTTATCACAGAGCTGAACCTAAAGCTGTTGATAAGAAATATGTACCGTCTACAGTTCAGGGTTTAAAAAGAGGGACTTTGTAGATTACATATTTCTCATGTATGGTCACCTCAAAACTTTCCTTCTGTTTATAAATGCATAAAACTGTTGGATTCTCATGTCAAGACTAAGATACTTACATTAAATTTCAGTGAAAGTAACGGTATCTTTAGAATAGAAGAAGTTAATGTTTCTATTCTTGAGAGAGCAGATAGTTTGATGTTCGGGTGAAGGAAACCATCTGGGATAAACGTAAAAATACAGCGTTAAAGAAAGACAATGACCAGAAGTATCATCTACTCAACCCTGTACTGATTTTCCTCCTGAAGCTTTTCGGTTGGTGATGAACGACATTATCGCTACAGCTGCCCTGGAGTGGGCTGACAGGCTGCCATTTTTTGTCACTGACCCCTCTGATGACCACCAACATGGTTCAGGACCAAACATCAGAGAAACAAGGATAGAAGTGCTAACTTTCCAATTGCTGGACAATTTGCTCTAACTCCTGAGCCACAAACTCCTTGTTTTTTGGGGGGGTTTTTGTTTTTCTGGTTGGTTCTATAATGTTGGTCAGCATTACCAGATGTTTCGAGTTATTCACCCTTAAATTAAAAACTGCTTCATCAGCTTCATCAGCTCTGATGTTATCCTCCACGTCAGGTGGAGGATAACATCTGGAAGCAATTCACCTGCTTCCTTTTAGTCCTGGAAAACCTCACAACAGACTGCAGTGACACATGTGGCACGTTAGTGTATATCAAGACAAAGATTTAGGCTGAGGTCTCGCCCGCTGGCCACGTTCAAAAGCAGCCAGGAGACGGAGGAGGTTTAAAAAAAAGGAAAAAGAACGAGAAAGAATAAACTTCCTGTGGGAGGAATGTAGCTGCTACCCATCACAGCTGGAATCTTTGGGGTCACATACCAAAGGAATGGTAAATATTTAACATTTAATTTCCTTGCTGTAAGGTAGACTAGACACAGAGCACAATCAAAACTATATAACAGTGTCTGAAACGCGAAGGTGAAAACTGAAAAAATATATAAACTGAAAAGTTAAAATATTTGGGCTTCTTTGGAATATGAGACTCTGCTCAACAATGATTTTTATTTTTGTAATAAAGAGTAATAAAACTTCAATATTCAGTGAGAGAAGGTTTTTATATATTAACAAAAATATGTTTTATTAGAGTTTTTATTAAGAAGGATTTGTTTTTAGTCGAGACTGCAAAACAAACAACAACCTTGTTCAGCATTTCCTTCCAAGATGGCTGCTGTGCATATGTTATCTGTACCTTACCTTTCTTTATGAAGAGTCTATTGTCCTCTAACCTAGTTTCTTAAAAGATGATTCATAGTCTGTCAGGGCTGCATTGGAAGCGTATACAGTGGAAGGAGACGGTCAAATGACAGACTTGTCTGTACCTTCGTTCAGACAAAAGGAAAGCTAAGAACCAACCTCAAGGCAAGAAGAAGTGATACCAAGATGACAAGTTATTTAAGGGGTAGGTGGAGGGGGTTAGGTGCTGCAGTGATACAATAACAATATCAGTCAAGCTGGACTCAAAACTTGTATTTGACATTATGTATACTTACATTACCCCTTCAGAGTAGGAATGTCTTTGTTTAGTCTATGCTGACCAAAACATTTGTGGCCAAGACCTTCTTTGTTATTTTATTAAAGCCTTAAAGTTCATATGGAAATCAATCAGCCTAAGCACGATCATGCAAGCCAAACTTCCTCTTGCTTCTCCCCAAACACCTCTGTTTTTGCAGATTGTCAATGTCAGGAAATATTAGTATCTGTTAGTGATCTAAACAGACGTTTAGCCTTTCAAGGACCCGAACAGATTGTTGGCTACATCTTCTAATGTGTTTCAGGTTTTGGCTCCAGAAGAAAAACAAAGATTACTCAAAATCAGATAGTCTGAAAGCCAAGTTAAATATTATATCATATCATGCAGGAAATCAAGTACTTTAAAGAACCTGTTGTTTTGCAAAAGTTCCAGAGAAAAGCTGAGAAAAAGAATCCAGACATAGTGGAGGAAAAAACGCAACACTGTGAATATTCAATTCGATTCAGTAACACTTTATCAAACACTGAAGGACCTGAGCTTCCTCTGGAAGCCCAGTCTGTTCTGTCCCTTCTTGAAATTGAAATCAGTTTATTTTGTCATATTGCTAATTTCATACAATTCTGACTTTAGGTTTATTCCCCCATATTTACATGCTATTATGAAAAATTGCCTATATTTACCAGTAATAAACTTCTATTTTCAAAGTCTAAATGACCTCACAGGAGCACTGTGAGGCCGTGGACTGAAGACAGTTCACGTAAAAAATAATTATGACAACCCATCAAACAGTCACAAGTTTTACTTCTAAACATTTGATTTGTGTTGATTTACATGCTTAAAATGAATCTTCTCAATTAACGTTATGAAAACTGGAGACATTCTCTGATTGAGTCATTGCCTCATATTTAGGTTGGTGTTTTTGTTGAAAATGGCTTTTGATCAAAACTAAAAAATGTGTTAATAAATCACTTGCAGTTACTCAGTTCAGATCATTACCATGGGAATCAGCCTACAACAAACAGAGTACAGAGCAGAAAGGATGCTCTTTGGAGCATAACTTTGTTATGTTACGTAAATGCACTGAACCCCGTGTCCTGCCAGCAAGGAAATTGAACAGTCATGGAAGTGAGAGGAAAGAGGAATGACTGTATCTGGACTCTCTCACAGATATCCCTCCAGACTGTTGAGTTGACTCAGTGATGACGCAGGCTCCAGCATAGTTCTGCTTTACTTCCTGGAAGTGGAACGAAAGCGGGGTTGCCTTAAGATTAGTAAGACAGCAATCATCATGGTTCAAGTCATGGAAACACTAAAAACACACACTCATTCCTCACAGCCGACTGCATCGTGCATCAAAAATGTAGAACATCTGGATTTTATTTTCAAATAAGGTTTATTTAGAAAATGTGGTCAGTTTCTTTGGCATGATGACATTCTATAAATATTTAGCTGTTATGAGTATTTAGAGTGAAGATATATAAAAGGAAAAGGCTTGTGCTAGAATTGCAGGTGCTTGAAATTAATTCTAGAGTTTATTCTTTACTGGTGACATTTTGTAACAGTTCACATAAATTGAATGCTTAATTTATTTAAGAGACATTATCATTTTAGACTCTTGGTTGCTTGTTTGCAGTTTTTGGAGCCTAAAGCAGATTATATTTTGCTTATGAGCATGAACCCCTCTAATGAAATGAGTGCAGTAACATTCATGGTCAGCTGGTGCAGGATTTAAGAAAAGATGGTTCTAAAATGATAGAGGCATTTTTTTATTTATTTAAATGTGCTGCTACAGGTTGAAGAAGATCAAAAGAAACTCGTTTTAGAAGATTATAAACCTTCCGTTATGCAGGAGCTATACAGCAGATTGTTGAAGAAGCAGCCAGTTAAGCAGGTAAAGATGCAAAGAAAATGGTGCAATACAAGATAGAAACAAGGTGAAAGAGCTGCTTTCTGAGCACAGTTTAAAACTAAACCTCACAAAATGACTGTACCATCATCTTTTCTTACCTTGGAAAATAAGATGGATTATTTATGGTGGTTATTACACACACTGCACAAAGTTAGACTGTTTTGTTTAGACTAAAACCTGCTTCCATGGCAACATGTCTGACTCAGTAATCCAGCTGGATGGGCGAAGAAATTTTCACGTTGTGTGAGAAAGAAAGAAACTCATGGATAACCTGAGTGTCCTGGATCTGCAGCACATTTCTTAACTTAGCAGTGATGGAAGTGTTTAGGAAATGTAAAAAACAGACAACAAGTTTGATTTTATTGTATATTTACTTGTAACAAAACATGAACTCAATTTATAAAAATCACATTATTATTTTTTACTAAACAAATACTTAGTTTCTCCTTTAAAATGTTTAAAACATTGTGATGAACCCTATTTTTTCCTTTACTTTTCACGTTTGTTGGTCAAAATTACATTTCTCCAATTCTCTCTAAATGCTGCCAAAATGTAGAAACTTCACACCTCCTAAATATCTATACTGTTCCATCATCACAGTTGTTTTATTATCATTTTCTTCTTATTATTTTCTGTCAGATTTTTTCCTGTTTACTGTTTATTTATTGCAGATGGCTGCTGGCACCGCTACAAGCTGAAACCCAGTACTCACATATGAGAGAAGAACTCAGATTTGTCAGTTGTACGTCGGAGGCATCCTGTTTATGTGTCGGTGGTTGTTCCAGAAGGGACTTGCTCAAGCCGTATCACACTGCTTCAGCTGAACAGCTGGGACTGGCCTTTCAGTCTGACAAGACATGCCGTTCCTATGACAAATACCCGTAGAGCAACAGTAACATGTGTCTCCCAACCCTGCAAGAAGCCCCCACAACCCCCCACCAAACACACACACACACACACACACACACACACACACAAAGCTACACAGTGTACTTAATGAATAGCACACTTGGGCTGCTGGGGTTTTTGCCGGAACAGAGAGAGAGGAAAAAAACAGCCCCCAGTGACCTCTGAGGGCCATCTGAGATAATAAATCCATGACCCTGAGTTCCGGAGTGCTTTGGGCAAGGTTAGAGTGGCAAATTTCCCACTTCCACAATATCATATGTTAACGGTAATTCCTTTTAGCCAATGTGTAATGGCACAAGAATGTCTTCTCCCTAGTCTCTTCTAGAGCTGGTGGAATCTGTTGAAAATGTGTGACAGCTGTGAAAGTTGGCCAGCCCCAGCCTGCGAATGTATACGTTCTGGATGGGATTCAGGACTGAGGGGTGCAGGGTTGAGGTGCAGTAGAGGGAGGAAGTGAAGGGGGAAGGGAGCTTGTGTTGTTGTTGTTCATTTTGCTTCCATCTCCTTCACTGTCCTCCTTCAAAAAATACATCAGCCAAACAGAAGTTTCTTATTTAAGAAGGAAGAGATTTTTGATAATACAGTCTTATATAAAGTTTTAAAAGATTTTCTCGTTGCCTGACATTCATAGTTTCCTTTCACCTTCCATTGTAAATGAACATATTTTTAGGGTCAAAGAGTGTGTTGTTTATAGCATGAGATAATATGAAATCTTATAGAAAAAGAATAACAATGGTAATAATAATTGGTACATGTTTAATACTGTGTTAAGTTTCTCATGATGCTGTACTGATGTCTCACTGAAGAACAGATATGCTGGGATTGTTGTTTTGTTTGTTTGTTTGTTTTATTATTTCTACTCCTTCCGTCCTCGTTTTTTTTCTCTGATATTTGTGTATCACAACTTATCTAACACGGCTATCAAATTCAGAGCTGTATGAGTCACACAGTTATTGCACAAGTTCAGACATGGGTTAAAAATAAGAACATCTGCAAAAAAGCCCTGAACGTGGTCTGCTGTGGACAGAGTTGGTGAGCTGCGTTCCTCTACTCTGTGATTATTCTGAAACAATGAGCTCGAAGACCAAATTAAGTTCAGGCTTGTCCTAGATTTTCAAGGAAAAAAAAATCCAACTGAATCACTAAGATGTTTTAGATAATGTGTTAAAGGCTCCTGTTTAGAAAAATTAAAATGTTTTTCCAGTTTCAGCACATTCCCCATCTCCATAGACAGCTGTTAACTCCCCCAATCAGAAATAGAGAAATCGTTGTCACAAGGAGAGGGAGGGGCTTCACAGATTCTGCAGTGAGAGGAGGAACTCATCTTTCCATAAAGTAGTGCCTTTAAAAAACATTTAAGGATAAAATTGAATGAAATGGATTTGTTTCCATGTTTTGCACTTCTTCTCAGCATTGCACAAATTTCCATGTGACACTGATGAACTATGTTTAAGATGTCTGAACATCAGAATAAATCGATTCATGGAGATTTTAAATATTTCTGTTTGCAACAGAGTGAACAGGTTGTTTCTTTTGGTGTGACTGAATCATTTGTTTTCATTTTGTCCTTCAAAAAGTTAATGTTTGATATATAAGCCTGAAAAACAGAAGCTGATATTGTTCTAGTTTGAAAAACTCCCACAGTTTGTTAAACAAATTGTAACTAGTGGTTTTTACTTTGTGGTGCTTCGGTAAATTCTTTATTTACCAGTAAATCAGACATAAAAAGAACATTTTAATCAACATGTAAGATGCAAGTGGACACAAAATGTTAAATGTTGTTCCATAAATGCAAAAAGCTGAACACAACAATTGTCAGTGTGGTATGTGGTGCAGCACTTTGCCCTTCTGTAGCCATCAGCCTAAGAGGCAGGGTGGGGGCTGCAGGGGCCATGGCAGCAGATAGTATTTCTCCTGGGCCAAAAGGCACTGCCCAGACAGTGCACTCTTTGTTGTCCTTCTCGAAGAACAGCGTTCACTTTGCTATTGTGGAAGCAAATCCTGAGCAATCCACCATGAGTCCCCTCAGCCTGTCTCACCCTGGTATGGTGACCTGCAATCAGAAAAACCTTCCAGTCATGGAATATATTATGATGTTTTAAACATTAATATTTCAGATCAGTAGAAAAGGGTGTAAAAACCTGTTAAATGCAGGTTCAGTTGGCAGATTAAACACTGCACACCTGTTTGATTACTCAAGAAAAGATTAGATGAGACTCGGACTAACAAATCAAATGTACAGCTTGAGCAAATCATCACTGACATGTTGAGGCCTCCCCACAGGAAGACATGAATGTCAACCTGTCAGTTATCCATGGTATTAAAAAAGAAATAATAACACATTGCTATTATTAGTGATGTGGGTGCAACAAACCCTGAGGGTGTGAGTCAAGTTCAACACTCAAAGGACCTTCAAACAGAAAGGTCTGCTGCAGAAATCACATGATTTAGAAAGATATAATTATTTTAGTTTCCCCAGAAAGAAAAGAAAATAAATAATGATCTCCACTCAGGAAAAAAATGCCTTTTATTCATGGAAGAATATAGAAGTTATACCAACATTGCATGTGTTGCACTGCATGTTGCAGCTTCAAAGAAATAGAAATGGTTCAAGTAGATCAGCTGATTCACAAGCCTTATTTAAACTGATGACACAGTGAATTCCGGCAAACAAAACCTGGACAATGAAACCAAAAAAATCTAGCAGGAAGGTTTCGAGTGTTTCCTTTTATAATCGAATTGTGTTAAAAAATGTGATGCCTATATGGTTTTTTATTAGTTTTTTTAATATAATTTCATCAGAAGGGTCTGTTGTCCCAAACCGTGCCCTGAGCCAAGTGTCCTTTAAGGATATAAAATGACACCTGAAAATACTTCCAATGAAGTAACACGTTCCAGACGTGTTGTACAAAACGTGATGCAATTCTGTTCCTTAACCTTCTGACAAGATTAATTGAGATTAATGACTTTTCTGTACAAGATGCAATTTATCATTCAGTGAATTTGCAAAGCAAAAAATGCCTGAAGTGGTAAGAAAATTCATGTTGAAAAATATTGAACACAAATGGTTTATTTTATTTTAATTTAAAATTAAATTAAAAAAAAAGGGTAGATTATAAGGCAGACTGAGGAAACGTGATCCACCATAAAGTCCTATGATTCTCCCTTTTACTTTATCTCTGAGTATTTCTCTCAATCCTATTGAGGATGCATTCCTGGCACACCACACCCAAGATCATTGTAATGAAAATTCCTGTGCCTCTGCCAAACAGATCCAGTTGCCACAAATCCTTTTGCAGAGCATCATTGGATCCCAGGGCCAGGGGAGGTTAGCCCGCTGCCCTGCCAGTGTTTGGAACTACATGAAATGTAGATAGTGTTTTTATGTGGGGGCTACTGACAAGCAGCAGTGACTTAAAACCCATCTGTCGAACAAATACTTCATGATGCCCTTACCCCCACGTTTCATATCCACTTCCTGGCTGGGCTCTTTTCTTCAAGCTGTCACTGCCCTCTCAGGTATTTGATATTTCTGGTGGACAGAATGTCTTTAAACCTGTTTATCGTCAATGTTTTAGACTTACACTGCCCAGTTTATATTGGAGTTTCATCTGGATTTAATAAAATTCCAGAATAGAGTCACATATACACATTTATATACACATTTATAGTTTAGAAATATTTTTACAACATTCAAAAATGAATGATAATTTCAATGGCTGACACTGAAGGAAACAACATGAAGCTTTTCCTTTGGTGAAGCCAGTGATGCAGCGCTGTGCAAAAGTCTTAAGTCGTCCCTCATGCATTATTTTCTCCGTATTCTTTTACAGTGGTCTTTATTAATAGTTATTCAGGCTTTCTGAATGTCTTTCATAGTTTTTAGATGTTTTTAAATGAATAAATAAAGAATTTATATAAATTATTGATTGATACTGGAGGTTTTTTTGGACTTTTTGCAACACCTTGATAATTGACCTTGGGTTATTTGGCTGCAGAACCACAGCTGTGCTTGACAGTCTGCAGAAATAGCTTGAGCTTCACTGGTCTAACATCTCCATCTTTTATTTAATCTTTCTAAAGGATGTTTTAATCTTCAGCTGCTCTAATCGTCTGTTTTCTCTGGGGTTTATTATTTTATAGCCTTTTCTCTTGTGGAACTTTATGATAAAGCTTTTGAGATTATGAATAAGTTTTAACTTTACAAAGTTAAAGTAGCTCTTTTAATAAAAATCTTTCACTGTGTTTTTAGTAAGTGAATTGAATGTTTTAATCAGTGAAAACAGGCTCTAGGTCATTGGTCCTAACAGCTATTTGTTCTATTCTGTAGATTAGTAACATGTTACATCACCTTACTGTGTTGCTCAACTTTAACTACAGAAACTTTTAAGAATCAGAGATACACATCTGACTTTATGTCAGTTAGAAACTGAATGAAGGATCTCCAGAAAACCCTTTATCATGCAGGCAGATAAGAGGTAGAGATAAGACTTCCTGCATATTCGTTCTCCTCGGCAGACCAAATGCAATCCAGTCACAATACAGGTTGTGATTAAACATTCAGTATCTATCTCACAGGTGGATGCAACAAGTTCAGACCTGCTTTCTGAGTGAATTCAGTGCCACTCTGGGAAAAGTTGAACCAGATCAGTTTAAGGTACAATATGACGAGTCAATAAGAATAAAATTTAAAGAGCCATACACTGTGAAACAAACAAACCATGTTAATGGTTCTGTTACTTTAAAATCTGGCAAGAATTTACCACAATGAACTTACTATTATTTTTTACCTCTAGTCTGAAACACTTCACAGTAAATGTTTGTTTTTGGAAATTCATCATATCTGATTTCAGTTTTCAGATCCTGAAGAGCCAAAAGGCGTGTTTCCAAATCTGGATTTAAACAAGTAGAATGTTAAAAGCATGGAGGAAATAACTCATGAAACTTTGGCAGAAGGTGACCTGCTGTATATAATATCACCCTCTCATAAATTTTGCATGAGCTTTTAATTTACAGCATTAAAACATGCTACGACTGCATTACTATTTACCTTTCCACATCCGATAGCCACGGCCGGTTGCCATGGGGTTTCACTCATATCCAATCCCGGCCCCTTTGGCACACACTCTTATCTCTGTTTAAATATCCGGTTACTTCCCCCTCTGGTCCAGACACACAGAGACATGTCATTAAGAGCAGTATCTCTCTCCAGCCCAGGCTTCCTTCCTGTGTGGATGGTGACAGATTGATTTTTCTGATCCACTGCAAGAAACATTCATTTAATTTTTTAGTGCATCTATAAAAATGTTACATATTTACAGCTGAAAAAGACAAACCAACAGCACAATTTCTAAATTTCTTTAATCTTTGAGTGACTTTTTCTAATAAAAGTTATGTTGAAGTTTCTCTAAATGGAATAAACATGGTACAAACAGTAACAACAGTTCATGTCTTTGTTGCTTCTAAGCAATGGTTTTAGATTGTTGGAAAGTGTTTATGTCCCCATATTTGGTGCCACATTTTTAAGGAAAGTGCATCTATGGGTTGAGCAGCAGAGTTGCAAATGTGGGCTGCATGTAAGAAAAACTTGCCAAGTCTTCCCTGCCAATGCCAAAAGTAGCTTTTTCTGATACAGAGTCTATAGTCAATATCAGAGCTTCCAATACACCAGGTGTTGACAACTGCATTGTTGATTGGCACCTGATTAGCAGCACCTGCAAGCTTGGTAAATCTTTTATCCATTCGCTGGACTCGATGTTTCTGCGAAAAGATTTTAAAATTACTTCTGCTATTAACAGGCACTTTATAAATGAATAAATAAAAACTAAATATAAATGTTGTTAAGAAGCAATAAGTTTTTTGTATTTAAGTAAAGATTGTTAATTCAAGACTGGAAATGTATTGTCAGATAGGAAATGTTTGTTTGTTACCCTCAGGGTGTGTCCTCTGTGTCAGCCATTTTGATGCAGCTAAAGAGGAAGCCCGCCTCAAATGCAGCCTTTTTATGGGCAGTATGGCTGAGGTGATTGGCCGAACTGAATTGGAGGCGGGGTCTAAAGGTATATAGGTTGACTGCTGGGTGCGGCGGGATGATTTTTTTTGTTTGTTGGACCAGAAGAAAATAAACAGTTTTGTTCTCATTTGCTCTTCAACCAAGTCAGCATGTCGAGTCCTTTGTCCTCACTACACTTCACTGTGTAACAAATGTAATACATTTGGTTTGTCTCTTTCCAGTTATAGAGCTGTAAACTGTAAATCTGTAACAAAATAAATAATTAATCAAACACAAATTCACTTACTTTTTGTTTTAAGTTTAGTTTTAGAGAAGAAGGGAACTGTCTTCTATATTATAATTGTTTGGACTTTCTAGGAAATGTTAACAGGTTTTGTTCATAGAAAACAATGTTCTTCACTATATTGTTGTAATATTGCTTTTTAATTATAAGAGGACAGTAAAGTTATGTAAACAAGAACATCTACATAAAGCTTAGCTTCACCTTCAGTGGAAGAGTATGTGCTATGGATAAAATCAGATACAGTTTAGTTTCTCTATAACTTCATGTGTAGAATCACCAAGTGTGTCAGTCTGATTTCAACAACTTGATATGGAGTAAAAATATGGTTTATAAATTAATTCCACTTATGAGGCTTTACTATAAAAACACATTCTTTTTAAGAACTTTTTCCAAGCAACGTCTCTGTCTGAAGTCAGTCTTAACCAACACAAATGTAAAGTGTGTTATGAATTTGTGTATCTCAGATCCAGGTGATGACAATATGTTACACTCAGTAGCCATATTAATGTAAATGTTTAGTAATGACACAATCTGTCTTAGAATTCCAAAACACTCATCATGCCCATAAATCTGCAATCGCATATTTAAACCATAGATATGTTTTTGTAAATCATACAGTAATGAGCACTTTTAGGACTGGGCAAAAGAATATTCTCAAATCCATTTTTTACAGCGGAAACTTGGTTTTGTGGCTTGGCATCTGCTCTCCAGAGCAGCCTCAGTACACGCAGGAATCAGATCTCACTCTTCTGTTTCTGGAAGTGCGGATGCTCCTCGGAGAGACTTTTACTCCAGTATCTTCAAAATCAATGGAAGCATTTCCTCTCTTCTTTTTCCTCCACATGCATGAAGGACATACTGATTGCAGAATTGTATAAGTTGTGTACCTCCTCGTGTCTTGATTGATTGTACCTTGATCAGAGATTTCTAAATCTGTGACAGGAATTAATGCCAACGCATAATTTTAAACAAAACATTTGCCATTCAGTTTTGTTTTGTTTTTGTTTTTTTTTTTGCTTCACCAAAACTTCTGATCACAGAACAGTCTTTCCTTAAAGCCCTCCACTGCACAATTTTGCAAAGTGAACGACCCAAAAGGAAACATTCGTGCTGAGATATGGATTTTCTTTCAGCACCCCTGATCTGCTACAGGTTCTGTTATGATTATATTTCATGTCTTTGCTGTAAGAGCTTTGGGAGGGGTTCACTTCTGCATACTGTATCTTTATTGTAAATTTTTTTGTTCATTGTACAGATGCCCTGAAGTTGAACTCTTAGGGTGAGCAAACAGAGGTGGTGTGAGGGGGACGGTTATGCAGGCTTTTCCTTCTCTTTCAGCTGCACTAATGATGTTGTGCCAGATCACAGCTGTTTCTTTGTGGCAGGTGTGCAAGTGGGAGCCACAGCAGAATGCACTCGGCCTGGATCGGAAGAATGCCAAAAACAAGACGGAAGGAGAGGAGACAGTGCACGTAGTGAGGCGGTGAAATAAATATCCACAGCAGAAATGGCTCCCCGAGCTCCTACAAAGTTGGACACAATATTCGATTGAGAATTTCCCCTCAACACCTGGCCACCAGCATAAATAGGATATTGATGTGGGTTCCATGCCAGAGCCCCACAGCTTGACTCATTTCAAATCCTCTGGCGATTTCATGCAGCATTAAACCAAAATGCTTGGACAAGATGTTGTCTGGAGTCCTTTTCCTGAGACAGTGGATTTGCCAGTATGTTTTGAAAATGTGCTCTGTTGATCTAGGCCAAGAGGACAGCAATGACCCGGAAATTATTCCCTGCAAGACACTTGCATGGTAAGAAACAGAGGGGGAAATGTGGACAAAATATCTGCTGTAAAGACTAAAACAATCTGTTACTTGAGATTGGGACAAACTCATTATGATAAACTGCCACCAAAAATTCAAGCTCTACATCACGAAAAACTAAAGCGTTAGTATTATGAAGTAAAATATATTTAAACTGATAAAAAGCTGTTTTACCCGTTTGCTAATAATGATGTGATTAAAGACATTACAGTTGTATTAGTATTACATTAGTATTGGAAACAATCGGACTTTTCACAAAGAAATTCTTACCAACACAGAAAAAAATATACTGACTTTACTGTTGATGATTAGAAATTTTATTCTGCACAAAAAGAAAGATAATGAAAACTGAAAAATAATTTACAACCATTTATGCATTAGACTCTAATGAAGCCTGCTTCTGATCTTCTTTTCAAGGTTCCAGATTTAATTCTTTCTACTTGTTCTTATCAAAAGTAGCAGAAAAAGCTTGAAAAATAAATCTTTGAGAAATTGCTTTTTGGTGAGACCAGAGTCAAAGGTCTGTTCTCCCAAGACTAGAGCCTCTAGCTAATATTAAAGCCGAGGCCATACGTGGTAAATATTAGCTTTTCTCTCTCGTGTTGACAGTGTGTGCTTTTCCAAACACGCATGGAACAAAGGTCTGCCATATTGCACACCCACCTGGAAACTCAGATGGAACCAAGTGGGGATAAATGTTCATTGATTAACAGTGTGATTTCTCATTGTGTGACTTCTGATTATGAAGTTAAAAGACCCGGATGTGTAATGTTGATAACAAGAATGAGATACTCATCTTATTGTAGTGGATCCAACTAACATAAATGTGTTAAGTGGAAATTTGTAACATCATTTTTAAAGGTTTTTCTTCAAGAGGCCATTTCATACAAATTTCAGGACTTTGTGGTTATTTCTTAAGTATTAGTCAGTAATATGAAACCTTTTATATCTAAAAAACGTCAGGAAACACTGATTAACAGACCTTTCAATTATTGGGTCAATCTCCTCTGGGTATGTCCAAATATATGCCTGTCGCTCTGACAATGCAAAGAAAGTGAAAAAAACATCATATTTAGTGTTCCTGTCCTGGGAGAATTTATTTGATAGTTAAAATGTATTTATTGAAAAATATATAAACAAAAATAAGCAATAAATCTGTTTATTGAACGTTGCAGAACGGCACATGCGCAGAAGGGATCGGTATACATCTAAACAAGTAGCATATTTCTACAGAACACCAGTTCGAGCGCTGGCCATCTGCACGGTTGTTTACAAAAGCGGAAAAGATTTTATAAACCCAGGTTTATTGAGGTGTTACATTCAAATGGGACTCCATACACTCTGACATATTTAGAAGTGGTTGACTCTAAGTTCTGGTTTTGATACCTCCAAATCCTGCCACATGCATGCATATAAATATATAAAATAGCTGACCTTGTCTCCTCAGGTGTTTTACTTACCTACCTGAAACACTTTGGCTTGGGAAAACAGGGGAGTCTTAGTTAGACTGTTTCTTTTTTTTTTTCACTAAAAACATAAACTAAAATCCAAAAGTAAAACATTTTCCTTTACCGAGGGTTTTTTTATTCTTACAAAATACAAAATTCAGTCAGGGTATGCAGGCCAGCATTCATTGCACAGGTGTTGGCAAACAAACTGTCCCAGCATGGCCCTCAGCTCAGGTCAAAAGTCAGTTCCTAAAAAGCCAAATACCAGCAGTGGAGGTCCTATCAGAGCAGCAGCTTCCTCCTCCTCCTCCAAGCACCTTCCCTCATGCCTCACTACCTCCTCCCACTCCTTCCCCACCATTCCTCTTCTGTCTTTGGCCTGCCAGTGTGGTTTTGCCTTGGCTGGCTGATAATAAGAGACACAAAAATCCTCTTACCCACCCCCCTACCCACCATCCACACACACATACTCTCTTTTCTCTCCACTGAAATGAGTCACTTCCTTGCCAGGGCCTCAGTTCCTGGACTGCAGCCAGGAGGTACCCTGCTATTTATTGCCCCGTTTCCACCCCAGAAGAGGGGAGCCTGGGAAGGCATTTCAGAGACATGTCCATATACACAAACACTCACAAGCATTGAAACTCTCTGTGTGCGTCTACACAAAGACATGCACAAAGACATGAAAAGCCAAGCATGCTCAGGCACACACACGCACTTCCTGGCCTGGTTTTAAGCATCCAACAGGACCCAGAACACATTTCTGCTTGGACTCAACGATTGATGTTTGCGTTCCTGCCCCCGAGCTGTAGGACTGCTGCCTTTAAGATCTCTGTTTTCCATGACATCCCACCAGGAGCTGAGGAGATTTATGTCCCTTTCTTGGCATTTTTCTGAAGGAAATGGTCTTGCTTCTTCTGACCACACGTGATGCACAAACACAGTCCTGTGAAGAGGCCTAAAAGCAGGCTCTCATGATAAAAACAGACACAGCTAAAGTTATAGCACGGCTGGAGTCAGCTGAAAGTATGCGTAATATCTTAAGCAGATGTTTTGTACACAGAGACCGTCTTTCATGGCTCTATCATGTATGCATAAAGCTCATGATATCATGATGGAAAATGCCTACAGCTGTGTGTAAAAAGTTTTGCGAATTTGGTTTAGTTTCTCCACACACATGCAAGGGTCAACTCATCTATTCATGCTGTGCTTTACAACACACCAACACAAACACACACATGTAGTCTCAAACACAGGAACCTTGTAAATCCAAAACATTCCTCTCAGCTCAAGTTCAGGCACATCCCTCTAATAGAGGGGTTTGAATTTTATTCATAGTCCCTTCTTTGGAAATATGGCTGCTTTATACCTATCAACTTAGAACTTGCTGAGGTTTTTTTCACTGCTTTGCATTGTCCCTGCCGTGTTGCTTTGGAATGCAGAGGATTGTAATTTAAATGGCTTTTGAGTACTCGTAATCCACCGGAGGCACATAAGTCACACAAAGGTAGCTCCAAAAGGGCTGGGTGAATTCCTGCAAGCAAAGAGGAAGTCTTAAATCTAAAGCTTGATTTAAATACCTCAGAAGTGACATATTAATGGGTTGATTTTGACTTGTGTTTATAGATGGCCCTTGACTGAGTATATTGGGCTCAGGTGGCAGGAAATAATACTAATACACCATGACAAAGGACATGGACAAACAAGGGTTCTTTGGTTCATTTTGCTTTTGTCCAGGCTGAAAGAAGAGGAAAGGTGTTTCCACCTCAGCCAGAAAGTGTCATGTGTACTTATATGCTGGTTCTGGTAGGCTGACTAAAAACATAACTATTTTAATTCAGATGTATTAGGATTTTAAAAAGATAACATTCATTTATTTGTTTAAAAAAAAGCACATGCGTTTCAAAATGTAACTTTTTTATTGTCCTTGTTTTTGCAGGTTGAGTCAGGAGTTGGTCTGAAAGAAGATCTTACAGCTAAAGCAAATGTGTCCAAAACATCCCAGCGCAAACAGGAAACATGTTTGTTATGTTTTATTAAAAGTAGGTAAAGCAAGGGGTCGATTAAATGGCTTGCAATTCTGACATTACGTTAGATAACATTTTCATCATCCTACCTGGGGCTTTGCGTCTGCCTTTATGTTTTCTTTAGAATAAATATTATCTGTAAAGTTTGTTTTGACCTCCTCAGCTGTCTGTTGGGTGGAGTTTGACTCAAACAACCAGACAATATAGTTCATAGTCAGGAAGTCAGAATAAAGAAAAACTGAACGATTAATTTACAGTTTAGTTTATCTGGAACTGCACCCAGAAAAATGAGAACAACTCACAATAAACAAACATGTAAGATTTAGTACCATTAGGAATCTCCCATCATGTCCTTCTGCATCAGCAAAAAAGGTTATTAGAGTCTAAATAAGTGTTCAGTAGTGTTTTCTATAAGTTAGATGCTATTTAAACATCTGTATCTCTTTCTTTACTCATTGTAGGGATTTACGAGAGAACCCTTTCAGATAAATGTGTGTAGAGGGATGCAAATAAGAAAGAGAAAGTTGCATAACATCAGAAGTTGGCAAAAAGACAGCCAAGGGATCCAAACAGATGAGGGTAACTGTCAGAACAGAGAAAGCTGGGGGTAAATTAAAAATAAGGTGAAATTTATTCTGCACTTTCTTACAAATCTGAAATTTATCTATGTCAATTTCCTTTTCTGATGAGATATGAGTCAAATAAAACTGCACTGTGTGCTGGAGGGAGCTAACATGCTAGCCAGAGTAAGAGCTTTGTTTGTTTGTTTGTTTGTTTGCTTGTTTGTTTGGGGATTTTTTTTTCTTTTTTGTTGGCATTTATTTTTTATTTATATATATAAATATATTTTTTTTTAAATCCACTGCTGTAACTCTATTTCAGTGATTTGAACAGGTTTATAAAGTGTCTGTAAATCCATGTAATCCTTTGGAAGTTGCCCCCAAATACTGTCAAAGTATTCTTCAAATGAAAAGTACAATATTTGAATAAAACCTTTGCTAAAATGAAGCTAAACTTTGTTGCCCAATGTGCTGCTTTAGTGACAACCCTCCCAGTAAAAGTGAATTATTTGAGTACACACCTGAGGCTGAAGCTTTACGTTTAAACTGCTGTTGCTGTGACGGCTTGGAGTACGGAGTTAGTTAATGTTTGGCCAGAAAATATGTAATTGCAGACTTCCCCCTAATAAACTGTTCCAGAATGCAGACCACAATCCTCCTCCTGTAATGTTGTTATTATCTACAGGCTTCAAGAACCAACTCCCTCCTTGCCCTCTTACATAAACACACACTTGGTAATACACACAAACCTTTAACTATATAGGTAAAACAAACAAACTAAATACATGTTTAATCAACACTTGGATAGTGAGGGTTAACATGAAACTGTTAAAATAAAATGGCCATCACATTTTTGTTCAGTCACTGCACACTGGCTATGTTTTAGTAAGAATGAGACAGTTTGGGCTGTGAAATGAAACTACAACTTTAATCAATAAATGCAGGTGTCATGTGAGAAAATGAAAACATTTTATTAAATCAGTTAACATAATCAGGATTTTGAAACATGATCAAACCCATTTACTATTTCAATTATGACACTGAAACCATAGAACTCTAATGAAAACATTAAACCTCTTGTTATATGGGGCGTTTTTAACATATTTACACATACAGTATATACAACAAGCAACTCTGAGCTCACCCCTCTTCTTCCTGTGTGGTTGTACTTCCACTTCAGGCTTGAACCCTTCTGTGAGACATCATCATCTCTATGAGAAAAAAAAGAAGCAGGTCAACAAGATTTTCACAGCAGCAACAAACTGCACACATACCAGCCGAGTCATTACAGATGAGTGCAGTCACTAAAGTCAGCAGTGTTCTGGTTTATGCATAAGGAATAAATATGTTTTTCAATAATTTAAACATCAGGATTGTCATCGGAAAAATTGCAGAAGTTTGCAAATCACTGTGTTTTTATTTACAATGTCCAATAAATTCAATGATTTAATAGTGTAAAGACAATATTACAGATTATTTCACTCCCTGCAGGGAAAACTATTTTTTAATGTTGTTTTAATGTCTGTGGTAAAAACTCTGCAGCGCCCTGCAGCCTCTGGAAACATGTTTGTATAGCAGATCTGATTGAAAAATACTGTGTATGTTGCCACATCTATCATTTTTACACCACAAAGCAACACTGGATGTCTCTGCTGAGGCTGGTTGATGTAGCTTGTGTTCATAACGTGTTTAAAAGTCTGTTTAGGGATAAATTAATTTTAGAGTATTTCGACATTCTGCATAGGTTTTTATGTCAAAGAGGAACAATGATGTTGTCAAATGTGCATGAGACAGAGAGCAATAACCAAAACAGTGCTTGATTATAATACAAGCTGTTAGATCATGAAACAGGTGTGAGAGGCTGTCCAAACAAATGGCCAGGTAAGTCATCTTCTGGTATCCAAATCCAACATCCAGAATCCAAGAAGGGAGAGGCAAAGACAGGTGTCAATAAAGTGAAACAAGTCAGTACACATGATCAAAACTCAATGACAGGAACTTTCAACTGATGACGAGGAGAAATCTGAAGAGAGCAAGAGTTCATGGTGACAAGAAAAACACAGAGCAAAGGCCTAAATACAGCCACACACTGGTGAACAGCATGAGGCGATAGTACAGGGCATTAATATGTAAACAACAGAGTGTCAGCTTATAGAAAACCTTCATGTTACAACAATATAAATCTGAAGAAACTTAATAATGTGGAATTGAGCTGTGATATTATTACTAATGGCTGAGTGAAAGTTTAAAACAAATTACTTACTCAACAATGTGTAGGTAGTAAAAGTTCTGAGGCCCTCAAATTACTTTTTTGAGGATTTATGTATTGCTGCAATGTATTTATTGATCATGATTTGCAATATAAATGTCCTTTTGCTGCAACTCCAAAGGAGATAGGGGAAACAGAGTTAATTCAGCCCTGAGTCAGTGCAATGGTAGTCACAGTGCTGAGGGTATGCATGAAGATCAGTACATCCCTTTAACCAACAACTCCTAACCAAAACAAATTGTTATGGCATGTACAGTATGTTTTAACACTGGAAAGATGCAACTAACATGTCAAAGAATGTTTAAATAATCTCTAAGGTTTTTACAGCAACACATTCCATAATTATTTTACATATCAGTCATTATAAAGTTATGGTTGAATATATTGAGCTCAAGACAAAAACTTGTGCCTCAACAATCTCAATAAAGGTTATAGTTCTAACCGTTTAATGTACTGCCTATGATATCTTTGTCAGTAATCTGAAACATTTTGCAGCTTATTTGGCATGAAAAAATCGTTTGAAACATGCCAACAACTAAACCCCAAAACATAAAAAACACAAAGTTTAATGCCTAAAACCATAGCTGTAAAATCATAATGCACTAGAATTATCTGCTAATCCGAGCAGAAAAAGAAACAACACATGAATTATTCGACCCTTCTGAGAAAAGTCAAACAATTGGCAGAGGTGCAGGTGAGGATCATAAGAGATCTAAACCAAATGGCATCTGATGCCAAAGTCAAATCTCCATGGAGGAAAGGGAACATGGAGAAAAGAGGTGGAGAGTGTATTTCTTCTTCTCTCACTGTAAAAAAAAGAAGCTCAGAACACGCTGGCATCCCACTAAATACTGAATGGAGGAAGCAAAGGTGGGGTGCATTTTCTTTTTTCTCTCTTGTCCTCTAGCTCCATAGTCCCACACTGCCTGCAGTGCCGGCCCTTCTATGAGCCCGGAGCTGGTCATCAAATGCAAGTGTGTATAGTGTCGAAGGGGCTTTTATTGAAACTAAACAGAGTTGAACCCCTCACATTGTCTCTTCGCCTGAAATCCACCCCTCACTGTCTCACTCTCAGTCTCCCTCCTTTCTCTCTTGGGAAAAAGAATGCCCTGAATGCCTGGCGTCTCCTGCAGTGTCGAATAACTGAAGGACAGGTTGAGTGGTGAGATGCCCAAAGACAAAGCAGAGAAGGAAAAATGAATCAGAACATGCTCAGAGCATCAAACACCACTGCAGGTATTTTAAAGACAAAATAAATAATTTTGTCAATTTCTTTTAATGACTAAGAAGTTAATTGTTCTAATTTAGGCAAATAAAGTACAGTTAAGTTTTATAGAATGATCAGAATTGTGTTTGTTCAGAACAGATCTCAGTTAATTCATTTAAGGAAAGAATATCATCTGTTGAGAAATCAAGGAGGCATTGCTGTAGCTTAGATTCAAAATCTCACACAATAATACTCTCTGTACTCGGAGTATGTGTTGTGTAAAACTGACTGAGTTGTAACATATTTGTGTTTGCTAAGTTTGATTAGCTTTGGCAGCCATCTTGAATTGGCTTGACTCCAACAGTTTATCAGTTGTGAATCTTTATCCGGGAATTAAATGGTGGGAGTCTTCTCTAAAATCCATCCGATGGTTCATGATATAGTTTATAGTTACTCAATTTCTGTAATACTAACTGAGTTATTACCAATTTTAGTGTTTTGCTGGTGTCAGCTAACTTTGACTGCCATGTTGAACATGGTTGATCCTGAAAGTTAGTCTGATAGACATGCAGTACATCAAGGAATTACAAGAGTTTAATCTGGAGTTTGCACGTTCTTCCCCTTCATGTACATTTTCACTCCAGTAATCCAGTATGTTCCTACAGTCCAAAAAAAGCTGCTAATTTCACAGATTATCCTTCAGAGGACTCCTAATAAATTGATGAGTATAATTAGAAAAGCCAGTAGACACAATTACAGGTTGCACATGCAGCTTTATTTAGTTATAATTGAGTGTCTACGTGGATTAATTGACAATATTTACATAAATTTTCACGTCATTGACTGTTTTTCTGACTTTTTTCTCAAACGCTGTGACTTGGGGTTTCTCACAGAGGAAAAAGTAAAACTTCCAGCTGTATTCTTGAATCTAATAACCATAGCCATGTCATTTAAAATGATGGTTTTGTTTTTGTGTTTAGTTTATCCACATAAGCCAGCAAGTTTGGCAATGTTTGTACCTCAGGAAAATGACATAAGTGAAGGGATTTTGCTCTCACCCAGATAATACTTAAGAGTGATGAAATGTGGTGCGCTAATCCTCTTTTAGCTTGATTGATTATGGGAGCAGATTCTTCCCTTCCTTAATTTCATGGAGCAAAATGAGATCCAATAACTCATGGGATCCTGTTTTGTTTCCTGCACTGAGCAGCTCTTAATTATTTCCTGGCAATGCTCAAATGCATATTCCACTTGTCATAGCAAACATTTGACAAAGCAGTCTTGAAACTAGGAGTGTGGTTTTAAAATTGTCATGGGAGGTTTGACATTCACAGCAACAAACACACATACTGTTCTCTTTCTCACATGCATACAACCACTTAGACACACGTCAGCCCTATCATACTCTATATGTAATTGGTGGCTGTGCTAATTGCTGCAGCACTCCGAAACAACAAGAACAACGTGGCCTCACAACCACACGGAATTGTCTTATTCCACCATCATCTTGTACAATAACAACCAAACATCCATCAAGCTGTCTTATAAACCTCATGATATCCACCAAAGGTAAAAAGTGAAACTCTCACATTCCAGTGCATGACCTAATCCTTACAAAACACCAAGCTGTAGCCAGGAAGAGAAGTCAGGTCTGAGTATGATTTGCTTTGTTTTAATCTGCTGTTATTAGATCAGATAACTTAAAATGTTGCAAATGTGCTGTCAGATTCAATGATGTTCAGACTTACAAAAATAACCAACAAAAATTTAGTATGTAGATGTGTCAAATTATGCATGAAATGTTTATTGTACAGCATGTTTTGTTGCTAGTTGAAAACTCCTCTTTCCTCATCAGTCAAACTAAAACAAGGACCAAACCAGAATCCAATTTAGTTATGACATGTTTATTATTACAAATTAGATCCATCATCCTTTAACTATTCTTTATATTTTTTGCCTAGTAAGTCACAACTTTAGATTCAACATTAATAACATTTGGAGAAGTGTCATTATGTAACAGCATCAACAGCTCTAGTTTTGAAACAAGTGATTATAGGAATTATATTTTACATTCAAAGATGTTGCAGTTCATGCAGAAACCTTGATTCACCAGGTAAAAACATACTGATATTTTAGTGTGAACTGAAAGTAAAAAATCCAAATAGTTTTGTTTAATAAAGTCATGAATACAAATAACTGGTTTCATAGATACAAACTGAGTTATCTGGGTGGGTTTCTTCCATTTTCTACCAAGCATGGTTCATTTGTCCCCTAAATAGTGATCATGTAATTTGAGATCTGGTCAGAGTTTTGAATCTATAAATGACCACCAGGTGGCAGTGTGCAGGCTTCAGAACGTTTGATGCCATTTGGCAGGATCCCACCAACAGTGGCTTACCAGCAGAGACAGGATGAAAGTTTTGGCTTAGTGCTGATCGCTTGTAAGATATACAGCTGCTCTCCAAATGGCCTGTTCTGCAGATGAAACTACAGTTTCTTTGCTGAAGCATGAGGCTGCAAGTTTTTCCCTTTTTTTAAGTCAAGCAAATATCTTTCATCTGTTGATCAAAACCTCGGTGGGCTCATGATATGAAGAGGCTGTGTAAAAAGACTTGGTTTAGTTTCAAAAGTTTTTATGGATAAAGGTGGACTTCTGTGCACACACGCTCCATCTCTTTTTTATTGGATTTAACTGGATAGATTTAGGGATGATAGATTAAATATTGTTCAGACTCCAAACCAAAACAACATTTATGTTGAAATTAACTTGATAAACACAGCAGATCTTTAACATTGTAGCAAATGTTTACTAAACATTGTGGACCAATTGTTGTTACAAACTCTTGTGAAAATCAGGAAATTTTCATGAATAGTGAAGTAAAAAGGCAGATGGGAGGAGGAATGGTATGACAGCCATGTGGATGAAACAGACACATGGCGTGTGTATTGTGAAATAATCAGGCTGGACTTTTTTTCTCTTGCTGAAATGAGATATGATCTGAAGGATGGAGGAAAAAAAACAAAGGGAATGCTTGAGAGCCAGAAATTAAATGTGCATGTGTGCGTGCACATACAAACAGACCTGCAGTTTGTAAGATTCTGTACCATTTTCCCCACAGACTTTAAACCGCGGGTCTTGTGCTTCACTGCCAGCCTATCGAAGTAGTTAAATCAAATGACTGGAAAGTGCACTTTGAACTCAGCCCTGGGCTAAAGTCCCATTTAAGCAGAAATGTAAAAGTTCCTGTCCTTGATGGGGCCCCCTGTTCAGAGGTGTCCCAATAAAGAGACTTATGGCTGGTTACAGGGGCTCTGAAAGAAACCCATAGATGGCCCAACAAGCCTCAACCAGCATTATTTCCTACTGGTCTCTTTGTTTGATGAAGCCTTTTTTTTGGCATGGTTCCTATTGTAGCGCTCGACATCCCATTCTCAAAACAACTCCCCACCCCTACCCCAACTCTCCTAACAACCAGCATGCATTGCATTTGCAAACCCCAGGTTTCTGGCTGTCATGATTTCCCTAGTCAGAGCTCCCTAATTCAGTTTAAATTTGGGTTTGCTTTGCTGTTTTTTTTAACATTCGATAGACTTCACTGCATGTTTATAGCAGTTTATTGTTCTGATAGTGTGAAATTGTAATAAAAGAAGAAAAAGCTTCAGTTTTTTTGGTTGTTTTTTGCTTTTTTGCATTCAGTGAATGACACAAATATTAAATATTTGATTTTTTATTATGAAAATTTTCATAAGTTTTTAAATCCTAATCTTACCCTGTTTTTCTTGAGAATTTGAGCTTCAAATTAAATTTTATTGAAAGTGATTTTAAGCTGATGATATAATGTTACCCACAATTATCATACAAATTACCTCAAAGAGGTTCTGTAAACAATTATATTCACTCAGCTTTATTCTCCCTCTTATGAGCTTTTGCAAACAGAAATGACTCTTGGATGTTGGGCTGAGTCATTTGAAGTAAATGAGCCACGGGGTTGAAACAGGTTGGCATGGTTCAGCATGTCAGTCACAGTCCACAAGCAGAGCACAGTAGCACCTTTCCATGTTGCCCAGCTGCCTGTCAGCAGCTACATTAAGCCATTACACAAGTGTGGAAACTGCCCCCATGGCTGGCCCACACCGGCACATATCCGCTCAGGGATACATACCGTAATTATCCCCCCACTTCATACCCATCTCCCCTGGCAACTGCAATCATACAGCCAAAATAGCTTGGACTGATTCATTACTTTGGTGGAGGGAAGTTGGCTGCCTGTAATGACACCAATTGCCCTGACCTAAATGCTGTAATAGGACCTCTCAGTACACTGGCAAGGAAATGGCTGCAATTGAGACTCTTCCACTTCCTAGCAACCAAAGCTCCAGCCTACACTTTGAAGGGGGGAATGCTTTGCATTACCTGTGCCCCACAGCTTGAAATGTAGCTTAATGAAGGCAAAATTGTACAAATCAAACAGACTTTAGTGGGAGGCAACAAACAGAAAAGTGGAAGCATGTGTGTTAAATGGGCTTTCTAGTTAATACAGTGACTGTCTCACAGCTAGATTAGAACTGAGCAGAATATGCCAGGCTGCACACACATCAGGAAAGACCAGAGGGGAAACCAACATAGGTCAAATACTTGATCCTTGGTGGACTCAGGTACTGCTAGGAGGAGGGCATGGAGAGAATAGAATAGAATAGAATAGAATAGAATAGAATAGAATAGAATAGAATAGAATAGAATAGAATAGAATAGAATAGAATAGAATAGAATAGAATAGTCCTTTAACCGTCCCTCATGGGGAAATTTGATCGTAACAGCAGCATCATATAAACAAACAAACAGGTATACAAACTGAACAGGACACAGAACAAAACGGCGCACACACAAGGTTTACAATGAAAAGAAGAAAAAATAAGAGAAAAAAAAAGTTTCTACAACATGTACCATAGTTATAAAAACAGAATACTGTACAGTTCTTAAAGTAGTTAGGATATGTATAAAATTGAAATTGAAAAAGTACAGATTTTGTATTGAACTGTGCATGAAAAAAAAGTAAACATATATCTTCCAATAAGTTATTATGTACAGTCTGTTGTAAATAAAAGTGCAAGTTACAGCAGTTTTGGTGATGGGTTAGTGCTGATGTAAACCTTTATGCTTTAAAACTTTTATGTCTGTTGGGAGCAGTTCTGATTGTACAGTCTTAAAGCTGCAGGGAGAAAGGATCAATGTTCCTTCATGCATCTAGGATACAGTAGCCTGTCACTGAAGGAGCTCTGCAGTTCAGCAACATTTGCATGTATGAGGTGGGAGACTCTGTCCATCAGCGATGTTATTTTGGCCAAAGTCCAAAGACTGAACTGTGTTCATGTTGATGTAATGAAAGAGAAGTGGTTAGTTTATTTCAGTTTTCCTATAATAATTCACCAACTTGCATATCATCAACTCTCTACAAACCCTAAAAAAGAGCTCAGAAATTTACATTTTATGGAAAAACAACATAACCTTGATGATTTTTCAGTATATTGATAGATGTTTATTGCTGTTGAAGGTGATAATCCAGTTATAGCTATAAGATTAACTGTTAAAAAGCAGACATACTTTATCTGCTTTGTACCTGTTGTAAAACACCTTCTCCACAGACTGACATGCTGCTCAGCTTCACCCCACTTTAACACTGGATCACGTCCTGCTCTCCAAATGGCTGGCTTTTAATAAAAGCAGCTTTTCTTATATAGGCTCATCTGTTGGAAAGGCTACCTGTGGGATGAGGTATGGATCCAGGCGTCCAATTGGTTTGGAGGTAATGTTATCTGGCCAATCTTCAGTCAGGTAGCATGAGGCCAATGGCTTGATCAGGCCAGAAGAAAATTCCAGTGGTGGACTGGTGAGCAGATGGAAACCAGGGGAGTTTGTCTTCTTAGTCCAGGTAGAAGTTTGAACAGACTGTTTTACTACAGCTTGTACACAGACAGAGAAATGTATTTGTCTTCATGCAAATTTAGAAGATTTTTGCAGATTAAATAGGGAACGTTCTTTGTTTATCTTTTTACTATGACATGGGACTTGCAAGAACATGGTGATGTTGCCAACTTATACAGAATGTTGCAACTATTCTTAAAAAAATTTAAACAATTCAAAAACAGAAACACAACTTAATTCACCAAAAATTATTTTTGAAATCTAACAAAATTATAATCCGTTTTCATTCCCATGGTTACAAACATTCTCCAAGCTGCTCTCTTGGATGTTGAAAGATGGCTGGAACGCATGAAATGTCTGGAGTCAATTTCTTGTCTGTTTTGAAATCATCAACAGGTGCAACTAAGGTCAAAACACATTGCTGGAAAAACGAAGCTTCCAAATCAGTTCGGCTGGTGAAAGACAAAGACCACTCCCCTCAGTTAAAAATGCTTTCTGTGGCCTCGTAAACTCAATAACTCAACCTTACAGGAATACGATGGTCATTCAAAGTTCATTTTAATTTCAGGAAGAATGTGGGTTATAATTTGAAGAAGGTCTCAGTTTTAGACATTTTCAACCTTTTTGTCCAAAATGTGATGTGGAGATGTTAATGGGCCTGTTAGTGATGCTCCAAGCGGATCCTGCTTTTTATTGAAAGAAATGTTTAATGTTGTAGCAAGACTTCACTTGTTTAGTGTTAGTTTTTTAATAACATGGTTCTCCATGAACAAATAGGCCATTTTTTGTACAACTAAAATGAATAAATGTTTAATTAAAAATCACAATCATTTTGGAATCTATTTTTTTCCATCTTCCTCCATAAAATATTGCAGAATGCCACAAAATGCTGTTTTTTATACTAAAAAGCATGCTCTTAATGACCACTTTAATCTGTAATCTATAGTGCAGCTAACCTGGCTCTGCCAGATCTATGTGTAGCCCCGCCTCTTCTCGATTCGGGGACACACATACATCTGGAACTGCTCTGTTTGAAACCGTTTATAAAAGGGAGGGACGTCTGATATAATATTTTAATCTGATTGGAGGACGAGCCAGCAAGTGTCTGACTTTGATGACTTATCTTTAGCAAATCACAGTAAATCAAGCTCTCGCAAATCCATTCTGGAGTAAAACATGCACGTTGTTACCACTAAGAAAAGCAAAACACATCTTTACCAGTTTTTACCTTTGCTCATTTTTCAATAAAGAAATCGTCTCTAGTCCTAAAATAGATTCAATATCCGCTTTTATTTGTACATCCACCGGCGCAGCCATGTTTGTTTTGCTGCCAATCATACCTGAACACCCGCCCCAAAGCACAATGATTGGGCCAAACGTTTATTCTACCGAAATAGATGGTTGTCTACGGAGCAGTACAAGATGGATTTTCGTGGGTTTGGAAAACTCCAAATCTCGCGAGAATCAGTCTTGCAGTGCAAGGCTGTAGTGCAGCATGACCTACTTTTGTTTCATTGACTATTTCTTCTGCTTTGATGAAGCAATGTTCAAGAAAAACACATTTTTTCACATTTCTAACAAAAAAAACATTTTGTTTTAACACTTACTTTTCATCCATTCAAAGTGTTTAAAGTCTGAAAAACAACTATATATAAATTGCATATTTAAGATAGCCAGGCTGTGTGAGGTCAACAGCAACATGCTCAGTGCGTGGATAACGACAACAAAGTCAATGGTTTTAAAAAATCTATATGACTTGCAGCAACTCAGTGTTTAGTGTTCGAGATCTTAGACAAACTTTACACCTTCAGTTTAAGACTCTTAGATAAACAGAAACTTCAAACCCTCCCAGAGACTTTACAGATTAAACTCATTGTGTTTTGCTGTTTTAAACTCTTCAGTCTGTGTCAACAGTCTTGTGGTGATGCAGATCGTACATTTGCTGAACCTGTGAGGCTGGAAAATGAGCTCAGCAATGTTTTTTAATAAGTCTTGACTTTTTAAAAAGTGAGCAAATTTTGTTCAATAGTGAATATATTTTACTCTTATTAGCTGGAACTCTGCACTGTGACCTTAAGCACACTGTAAATTCAAAACGTGCAGCAAAGATGTTAAATGTATCCAAAGAAATAATCACCGTAAATCTACAGATCTATTTCTAAATAAAACGTAATGTTGCAGCATTGAATGAAAAAAAGAGCTCCTCTCTTGATTTTTCCATCGCTGTGTGTTTAATGACGCTCCGAGAAGTGGGTCAGAGCAGCTGAGGAGCCCACCATCAGTCACTTCTTGCCGCTTCAAGTCACATCACATAAACAATGGCACTTCATGGGTTGGGGCTCGTCTTCCTTCCTGCCTGGCTTCCTGTCAATCGTTCTGCCTGAGCTGGCAAACTCAATGTATCTCCCCCTCCTCCTTCTAACACCCCCACCCCCCACCCCTCTCTAGAGCAGACCGCCCTCTCCTGAATCAAGCAGCAAAGCTGGTAAAATCAGAGGAAGCGAAGGAAAAAAGGGCATGACAACGTGACAAAGAAGAAATGATAAATGACAACAAAACTACAGCTGTGGAAGTGGATCATACCGAGTCAACAAGCAGGGGTCATTGTCATGTAGATAGAGGAGGCGACGGGGTGTGAAGGTATTGATTGTACTGTTTGAAACCTACAGTGCAGTAAACTTTAAACCCCACCCATGACCTCCAGTTCCTTTCTGATGCTGGACCTTAAAACCAGATTGATGATTGCAGTTCCTCTGCAGGGTGTAAGACCTTTCATTAACAACTGATCATTGAACATTCAAGGGCCAGGTGTAAACTCTGCTCCCAGTCAATGCCAATACTTAAAAAAAATACAAAATAAAAAGAACGTGAATGTCAAAAAGCTGAAAATTATTCTGCAGAAATGTTTTGTACTTGTTGACTTACTGTGCTTAAACACATCTAACATCTTCTATTCACCTAGAAGAATAAATTTAGGAAAAATGTATTTTTATTAAATAACACAACCGACTACAGGCCAGTAATCATCATCATCTTTATCACCCTTATCACGAGCACATTTGTAAATCTACAGTCGAACTCATGACCTCTGGGATGTTTCAGTGTGTGTTTGTGGGGTGCACTTCCTGAGATAACTTATCTGTTGCAGACCCATTCAGTTCAATACTAGTTCAACATGTCTGCTGCACAAGCAGAGGACAGCAGCAACCTTTAGCATCATAAGTTACAGTTTCATCTACTCAGCATGATTTATTGCCATTTTAATGGCATCCTGACAACTTTCCTATCAGCAACTTGAATCGTAGATTGCGAGTGGAAAGCCATAAAGTCCAAAGAATACCTGAGAGCAGCATGACTGACATCTGCACGTCCACAGACATGATGTAGCTGCAAAGCACTTACCCGGACTGACAAGTTGTAATTTACGTCATTGCTTAATTTTTGAGCTCGTCTGAGCTTTTAATTGTGGGTAAAGTTCATTCATAAAAACATTAATGGAACAAAAAGTCCTGTCTTTAACACCTCAACTTCCCTTTTGTCTTATTAAAGAGTTCATGGTGGCGATTTTTCATTTATATGATCAATTCTGACATCTTATTTCAAAGAGTTTATACAAGACTGATTTTTAAACTGAAATTGTTTCTTCTAATGCTTTGTTATCGTCTCAGTTTGCATTCCAGAAGTTTGATTGATACACATCAGGGCATTTTTGTTGGTAAAAAACAATAAAATATTGTCTTTGATCCTACCACCAAAGTCAGAACTTCTGCACAGAGACAGCAATATTCCTAAATCACTATCATCATGCAACTGATAGAGAATCCTGGTACCCTGGCATCAGATGCAACAAAATATCACTCTGACCTTTAAATGATCATATAAGAGAGAGGAATGCTGGGAAACAGAGAACTGAGAGGGGATTTTTTTTTCTTAACTACAGGCGTTCAGTCTGGCCTTCAGTGAGAGCTCTTTTAAAGTCACACCTGTACAGTGAAGTGGGGGTGAGTCTGGAGTCTTGATGTGGGCCCACTGTGTTCTCTACCCCCTCAGGAAAGGAAAGAATTAGCAGGGCTTTGTTGTCTGCACTTGCTACATGCAGCTCCTATATGTTATAAAAGACAAATACAGTACAAGAAATGTGTCTGCCCGACACCTCCGACTCCTTCAACCTCGTTAAAATCTGCTTTCCTGAATACTTCTAATATTTCTGTAAAGACAAATTAAGAATTTGATTGTGTAAAAACATCATGGTGGTTGTTCACCACTGCACTGTTGTATCCAATAGATGAGGCGACTTCTCAACAGCTGGTTTCACTTTTTTCTCATTCACTTTCTTTCTCTCTTGCTTTCATTTTGTTCAAAGTATCTCTCTTTTGATTCACCCTGAGTAATGGTGTGAGATTCCCTTTCAACTTCTCACATGGCTTCCACAGCTGGCAATCCTCTGAGCAGGACAGTGGAACAGATGCAAATAAAAAAACTCTAGGCCTGTTTGCATGACAGCGATCTTCTCCACCTGCTCTGCACTCATGCCTGCAGGAACAAAAACAATAAACTAAAATTAGCAAAGTTCAGGCATTTATAAAAGTTAAAGCAAATGAATCATAGTACAGTGTTAGAAATCTCACAATATTAAACATTTATAATTGTTTTTACTTTTATCATAAGTCAACAAATAAACCAACTAATCATTTCTGTTAATTTACTGCTCTCAGAACCTGACAGTTCAGACACATTTTTAAGAACAACGTTGAAGTAAAGAAGACATTTGGGTCTTCTGCAGGAGTTTGGAAGAGCTGTATCTGGTTTACTGGATAGTTTACCTGATGAAAAATGTATAAGCGTTTACATAACATAGCAAACAGCCTATTTTAGACTTTGAAAACCAAACACACAGACACACAACAGTTTGGCAGATATTATTTCTCCTGGTGGTAAAAAAGCATTTCTGCATTTTGTCCTGAGGCATTTTCACATCATATGAGGCGCCAATCATACTATTTCTAACCACGTCAGGGTCTGACCAGGACCTGTGATGGACAGGTCTTTTCTGTGAAGAGGTGTGGTCCTGAAGAGTCAAGCTGGGCTGAAACATACTTAATAAGATCTACAGCAGGGAAAGTGCCTGCCCTTAAGGTCCAATTTCCCCTTGGTACAATACCATCATTGTGGGAGACGGAGATAGAATCACACCTCTTGCAGAGTTTGAAATTGAAATGTAAAGAAGGGAACAGAGTGGGAAAAGAAATTATTGAATTATGTTGATTCTTTAGACTATAAGAAGCCAAACTTCCAAATGCCACCAATAAAACAGTGATTTTTCATCATATTTACTGAACTGATTTTATTTAGACATTTAACACTTTTCACAAAATCACATCTTAAAAATGTCAATAAATACCCTCCACACTCAAAGACACAAAGAAAACAAAAGTGTGAAAAAATGTAAAAAGAATGAAAAGGGGGTGTTTCACATATCCAACCCTTTAATTCCTGAACACATTTCTGGGACCCAGTTCTTGATCTTAAGCCAAAAATCAACATCAGATAAGTCAGTTCTGAGTCCTTCCACTTTGATCTGGAGACCACCACCCCCACCCTAAGGGAGGGGGGGGGTTAAAGGGGAGTCTGGGGAGCATAGTACTCATAAGGTTCCTGTTCAGAACCCCTGCTTTGAATTTGGTGCTGAACACCCTTGAAGAAGGGAAAGGAGGCGTGTTGGGGCCCTGCAAAGCAGATGGTCTCAATATTTTCACTGCCTGATTCCTTTACAGTAATACTGTAAACAGTTGGTGATACCATTATAAAACGTATTTTAAATTAATCCAACACAAAACCGTTACTATCTTGTATTGAGTGCCAACCATTTGCTGAAACTGCTAAAAAAGATTTGAACCTGTTTTCCAACATAAATACATTTCTATTTAGATTAAATGCAGATCTGAAGGCTTTACAATATAACTCACTGATGTTTAACATGTATATACAATGTAGTTTTATGTTTTAATAACTAAAGGAGGTAGGGACATGATGTCAGCTCATTTACAGATGAAATCAGAGTTGTCTTCCTGTCTATTCTTGCCCTATTCACACAGCCTGGCCTTCACTTCTAAACTGAAACTGGACACCTCGTGTTTTGTTATGGGTTTACAGCTCCAGAGAACAAGGAGACAAACAAGCCAGAGAGAAGGTGGGGGACTTGTTGGTGGTGGAGTTGAGGGGGGGGCTGCTTTTCCTTTGGAGTTTTAGCAATGTTGTAAAGCTAACAGAAGAACAGTTCACATAAAAAGTTTCAATTACTTTGCTGAGGTTTGTGCTTTTAATGAGGATGGTAGTTGTGTTGCTCTGCCGTGTTTATAGATCAATTAAACCAGATTGAGAAGATCTACAACTGAAGAACTTAACCACAGAGGACATACATCCCAACTGGGATCTTGTCACACGTCTCCTGTTCAGAAACAGTGTTTCATATTTTTAAGGCATGTCAACAAACATTCTAAAATGTTTATAGTTTTGTAGGAAATTTTTCCACAAGTTCATATATTAAAAGCACAAACTTTATTTTACATGTGGATGTTATGCATAAAAGTGAGCTGCAGAAATAAAATTCACCTCTAGCATCCCCCTACCAAAAAACAAAATCCTTTTTAGCACTAAAACTGATTTTGTGCCAAAAAAAACAAAACAAAAAAATGATCAGAGTTGAGTATTCGTAAAGAACCTGGTATTCAACAGGATCAAAACCAGACTGATCTGAAGCTCCACAAAGGGCCAGAATAACTCAGCGAGCCCACCTGTTGGTGGACCACACAGCACACTCAAAGGTCCGCTGATAGTGTAGGAGATTAAAGCTGATCTATCTGTGTCTGGGCAGGCCCTTAAGGGCGGCGGGGGTCATCAGGAAGGGAAGGTGGAGGAGGCTTTGAGGGTCAAAGGGTGAGCATCCGGCAACTGGGAGGTTAACCATGGCGCTGAAGATGGGATGAAGGCTTTTGGGGCAATGTGGGGGTGAGGGGCTGGAACTTCCACCTGGTGACTGGCTGACTGATGGAGGAAAAAAAGAAAGTCCCTCATGACCCCCACCCTGTTGCTCCCCAGCCGAGAAGAGCCGGACGAGACTAAAGCCCCCCATTGTTATCCTCTCACACAGGATCACCAAGTCCCTGGCAGTGAGGGGGGAGTGCGGCATTGAGGGAAGGATGGTGTAGGGTGTGGGAGGGGTGAGTTTAGTGTGTGTGTGTGTGTGTGTGTTGCAGAGAGGGGTTGGGGGTCGTCCCGCCAGCTCAAATACAATCGTGTGATAGGACTTGGCCCTATCTAATCAAGGGCAGGAGGTCACTTCCGAACAACTGGGCAATAAAAGATTATTTCCAGCCACATAACAGAGGAGCCGTTGAGGGGGGGG
>SSNP01000008.1:4200795-4274822 GCA_006937955.1 Pachypanchax playfairii
CCCCCCCCCCCCCCCCCCCCCCACACACACACACACACACACATACACACACACAAATACTTGGAAAAACACGCGCAACAAAGTCTTTTCTAGACTTTACCGAGAATCAAAGTGACCGAGGAGTAAAACATTGATTCATTAATTCAAGTATTTATTTCAGAATGAATCCCGCCTCGTGGTGATAAAACAAATCCTGCGACAGATGGCGGCCTGAATTCCACTCTTAGTGGTCGGAAGTGCGGACGGAAACCTCTCAATTACAGCAATTAGCCTGTTTTCCACGTATGGATGTGATGAATATATCAGCTTCTTTTCAGCGTGGATGTTCTGCAGCTCTTCAAACAAGTTCATGGAGCAGCACAAGTGTGTGAAAGTGCTTCATATTAACCCAGAACAAAAATCTAATTCCATTGTTTAATGCCAGAAAGGATGTTCAGAACATGTGATATTATAATTAAAGGGATTCTGCTCCTTACAAAAAGTTTCAAATGTATTTTTTTACTGCAGTCAGACGCAAATTTCCCCCAAAACATGTGATTTGACTTTCATCAACTGCTGTTTGTCAGAGCATTATTGGAACATCTGTCTACATAAAAAAAAATAAAATAAAAACTCAAAGCCTTGCTTTAAATGGATCCACATTATCAATATGTTCTATGATCAGATGTGAAGTCAATGCATTCAACAGTTTTAGAAACAGGATCTCAGTAAGAAGGGAAGTTTAATTTATTATAAAATTAAAATATGAACAGTTGTGACAGTTTACATATTTTCATTGACTGCATTTAATATCATACAGTGGTGCTGATGTAAAACAACCCTTCAACAATAATAGCAGGACAGAGCGAGGAGTGGTGTGGTCAGAAGAAGCACAGGCCACTGTGCTGCTGCTGATAGCTGATATACGACTGGATGAGAGAGTCGGGGATTCGGGGCTTCACAGTGTTCAGGGCACTTTCAAAGTGTCTGGCCTCGATATGCTGAGCTTTGATGTCCTCTTGTAGGGCCAGGAGGGCAGCCTCTCTGCATACTGCTGTTATCTGGGACAGGAAACAGACACAGATATTCAGCTGTCAGGCAGAGCGTCCAACTACTGAGCAACACTGAATCATGTGAGCAGCCTCAACAAGAGGCTGATCGAACTCAACATCACACTGCCAAGAGTTTATTTTGGTACTGGAGCAAAAAAAAAAAAAAAACACAACAGGAAAACAATTAATATTCACGATAAGAAAACACAGCTTTTAAATTCATTAGTGCAGTTGAATAATTTACATATTAGAATGAATTAAATATCCCTTATTTTCATTTGCTGCTACAAATATAAGATCTCTGATCATTCTGCAGATGTTTACAGATAATCAAACAGGAAAATGAGAAGATAAAGACGTTCTTTTTTCCTATGGAGGCTTTGCTTATGCATACCTGGGTTTAAACAGGGAAAAAGTACCAAAATGATCAATATGTTTGTCCTAAAGTTATTTATAACTTATTTACGCACCACTGATTCAGCGAGTAGTTTCTTAACTCACAGCAATGTTAAGAATGAAAACAGGAGGCAAGGCACCGAGACTAAACAGACGCACAGCCTAGTTATCAGAAAATTAGTTACTATTATGATAATTGGAAGGATAAAAGCTTCAGTTTGCTCTGAAGCACAAAGGACGGACTTTAAGAGTCCAAATTCAGTCAGGATGAATGATGGAAGGTGATGCTCTCATCATGTCTGGCATCTACCAAAAGGGCACATGGAATCAGATGACTAGACTTTACTGTTTTTTTTTTATTTCTTATTCCGGAATAGCGCTACACATGGTGGCAGCTTGTTGGAGTAGCTCTGTGCTAAGATTTTTTTGTTCTTTTTGAGTATTTCTTACTAGTTTTTCCTTCTGGAAATATTGTTTTTTTTTATACTTTTTATTCTGATTTAAATGCTGTGCTGATTGAGGGATTTTTTGATTTTTCACTTTTTTGCCACTTGTTATGTGTAACCATGGCAACAAAAGACCTGTTTACAGGGAAGACAATTCTAAGGCTCAAATAATCTTCAAATTGAAACGCCGGATCCCTGATGAGCTAAAAAGAAGAAGACGTGGATGCACTTCCATCAGTGATATTGATAAATGTGAGATCTCTTTGCTAACAAAATGGATGAACTTGAAACTCTGTTGAAGACCCAGCCAGAGTATCAGGAATGCAGCATCATGTGTTTTACTGAGACATGGCTAAAGGAACATATCCCAGACTCCAGTGTGTCTCTGTCTGGTTTTCAAACAATACGAGCAGACAGAGATTTGAAGAAGAGCGGCAAAAGAAAAGGAGTTTGTCAGCTGATCACATCTGCAGTCACCTGTTGGGGGCGGAGCATCAGAGCAAGTGACATGAAGAGGCTTAACAGATTGATAAGGAGGGCTGGTTCTGTTCTGGGGACTGATCTGGAGTCTCTTGAGTTGATTGTCCAAAGGAGGATGAAGAACATGATGGAACAACAACTTCTTCAGATCTGCTGCAGCACAGACGCTACAGGATATTCTTCCTGTCCAGATAGAACCCTCTCCAGGAGATCCTTCCTGTCCACAGCTAGAACCCTCTACAATGTCTTCCTAAAGAAGAACTGAGCTACAACAACACTTAATCTCCCATCAGGGATTATTAAAGTATTTTTGATTTAATGTTTCTCTTCCTTTACGGGAATCCATAATAAATCAACACTTCTTTTTTTACAACCTTTTTTTCCATGTGATTTAAATGTAAACACGACACCTCCTGCAAACATTTAACTACAGTAATGATGGAGTTACACAACAGCCGACATGGGAAACTGCTTCACTCAGTGTGAGTGAATTTTGTGAGAGACGCTGCAAATGCCAGATGAATGACTCACTCTCTGGTTGGTGGCGATGGCTGATAAAGGGCAACCATGTTCCTCAGTAATGCCACCTTCTTTTTCTGGTCTCAGACAGATCACACAACTCCCTGCAGGAAGAGACTTTAGGATAATCTTCATCTCAGTGGCCACTGATGATGACTGCTGGGAGGTTAGTAGGACAGGAAGTCATGTGATGCAGGAGAATTGTGGAAAGCTGCACGATAGTGTTTTATTGTAAAAACAATAATCTGTTTCAGTGTCTGATTTATTGTACGAACTCTACTTTCAGCTAATCACAGGTTTGAAATTATTACAAATGATTGCATTTTTAAAAATTGCAACTGTTATCAGCATCATCATGCCGAACAGATCCTGCACATGTGGAGACAGGAAAAAACACAGAAGGTGCCGATTGTTAAAACACATGATGGTTGTGACGTTTTTCAGGAGGTGAACATAAAGGGAGATGGAGGTTTGAATGTGCTCAAGGCTCATAGCATGCACGGCTCAGAACAGGTGCTTTGCAGATGTCAGGATGTGAGAGGCCTTTTTCACCCCCTTCTTCGGTTTTGAGCCAATGAGCAACATGATTTAGATTGGGTAAACACACAGGGCTGGGTTAATTTCGTATGAGGGCTTCCCATCATTCAAGTCATTTAGGCCTGTCAGTAATAATGATGCACAACAATGAGGCTATGCATCCCTGCTGCCTGTTTACAAATGGAGAGGGGGAGCAAGAGAGACGCCACATGTTGAACAATGTGATTTAGAAAAGTTTCCAAGCAACATCCATAAACAGGAACAGACAAACAGTCCAAAACAATCAAACTGTAAAGTCTTTTTTTTATGCCGAGGCTTGACCTTAGAGATCTATCAGCCTCAGAGTGCTTCAGTCTAAGAATTCAATAGTTGATAATTACTCTGTCATGAACTGTTGGTTTATTAAAAAGGACAAAACATGTCTGTCGATCCTCTGAAGTTTAAAAACAACATGTGTGCACACCCACAAGCCCTCACATTCATCCTGCCTGGGTTTACGAGTCACTCTGTGAGGATGATCAACAAGTCAGTAAGTCTTAACAAATTAAGCCACAAAATGCAAACAGTGAAAGCAAAATAAGGGAGTTAGATTGAGACCAAAGAATAACAGTAATACCTCAAACACCTCCAAAAATCAAGCCACAATGTCGTAAAATGGACCCTGAGAAGAAAAAGAAAACTGCAGAGTCACAGAAAAGAAATATGTTTGTGTGTTTGAGGCAAAGACTGCTGACTTATGCAGGTCAAATAAATTACAGATCTCTCTTATTTAACATTATGGCAATGCAGACTTTTTACATTCCCTTCATAAATTATCTCAGCAGTTACTTAAATATATAGAAAGCACTAAGCTGATGCATTGCATCGGCTGCTCTCTGGTGATGTGAGTGAGCTGAGTTCCTGATGGTGGCATGTAGCCAGTCATAAAGGCAAAGTTGACGAAAAAAAATCATCAAGAGCCTCTCAGATTGCGGCTAAAACCTGCTGACTCACAACAAGCCAAATGTCTGCTTAAGGTAAAGAGAAACATTTCGATGATCAAGCAAAAACTGAGGAAAGTAACAGCTTTCAGAGCAAGCGCCTCCTTCCTCCCACTGGCTACTAAACAAAAAGGTTTGTGACAACTTTATAAAACAATCTTTGAATTATAGTTTCCAATTTTGCTTTCAAGCAGATGGTGATAAACTGTTTGAACATTTTTGGAGACCTATAATTCCTCACATCAGTCCAGCTCTTTATATTTATCTAATCACAATATTTTACAGAAAATTGCTTCATATTTTACACTTTCTTTAAAACCTTTGGACTAAAGTCTGACTTGAAGCTTTTGTTATGTGCCAGGACAGCTGGAGTTTGGACACTGAAGCCATTTTAATAGGGTTATGAAACAAAACTGGGCACTTCCATGGTTGATTTTTGCTGCAGGCTGTCCAGCCAATAGGGAGCCACAACCTAAAACTCTGAACACAACAGAAGCCTTTATGCTCTGCTGGTCACTGGACTGCATTTCACTCCCGAGTCCCAACTACACCCACCATCATGCTGCTTCACAGCACACAGCTGAACCCTGCTGCATGCACACACTACACCCACAATAACATGTATGAGGTTGTTTCTGTAAGATAAGACAGCATCAAACTTTTACTCTGTGATGATTTAAAGCTGTTAAAGGAGCAAATAGTAACAATATACATCACAGAATAACAGAAAATAAAGCACAAGATTCCATGGATAATAAAACACACCTGACACTTATTTTGCACTATTGATAAAATGGAATAAAAATCTAGGCCTGTCACAACATAAACGGACAAAATAAACTCTAAATGTCAAACCATATGCAAATACAACATGTTACTAACTACAAATATGCAACAAAATCATGCATATATGAAAAGAAAAAGACAGTCACTGAAAAAATTCAGGGTCTGCACAGACTTCAAAAGGCTCTTCTGGTCCTAAAAAGCTTTAAAAGTGGATTATAAATTATTACAACTATGATGAGCACAATGAAATGATTTGTCCAACAAACTGCACACAGACATTTAAGATGTCAGACAGGTCTCATGTGGGCAGTCGTCTGTTTGTCCTCTGCAGCTGGTAGAAGATGCAGCTGCAACATGGATATAGAAACACATTCTGTGCATTACTGAATTGAACAACTTGACTTTATTTATTGTTTTTTCCTTCTGTTCTAGTCATATAATCCTTTGCATTTTTAAAATTTTCATGGAAAAAAACAACTATTTTGTTGCCTGTTCTTTGTTTATAAAGCAATTTCTGAATAAAATTTAATTTGACATCTAAATTTGAGCAACAGCTCTAAAACATGTGCCTCTGTGAGAGCTTGAACACGTGTCTGACAGGATCACAGTGATACAGATATGAAAATATATTTTTTCCTTGTAATATTTCAGCTGGAGGAAGTGAGACAGTGCACAAGACAACCTGTTCAGCACAACAAAAACAAACCTTCCTTAAGGTGGAATGGAAAAAAGCCTTCTACTGTTGGCAGTGCATACCAATGTTCTCAGGTCAAATCTGTCTGGTGTACTTTTCGCTTCCTACTCCAACAAAGGCGCTCAGTGAGTGTATCAGACAGCCTTAATGAAGGGCTTGTTAGCAGAGCTACAGGCTGCAGATCCACTAAACCTGGAGTGTGTGTTTACTATCAATCCACCCTTGTGTCTACAGCGGGCTACATCCACTCCCCCTTCCTCCTTCAACTCCTCTCTAACACACAAACGGCCACATTTACAGGACCGAGCCCTGACAACTCCCCCTCTGCTCCACCGCCCACAAAAAAACCTCTCCTCCATCACTCCACGAGTCCTGCAAATGCTACAGTGCAAACACCCTCACAAACACAAAAAGTAGTGCATACACATATGCAACATACTGAATTTGGTTCAGTAAACAAACACACAGTCAATACCATACAACAAATGCAGGTCCAAATGTTTGTAGAAATGCACAAACATGCAGCACACATGCATTAAAGATAAATGCATGAATATCTGCCTGCAAAGAGCTGCATTCATGGGAAGGGTGGATGTGTCTTTAACAAAAACCTAAATTTATTCAATCTTCTGAAGTCAAGAGAAAGTTTTGAGTAAAGCAAAAGGACAAACCTGCTTTAACAAGTCTCTTCAATATATCTTATTGTGTAGATGATAAAACACAGGAAACAATGACTATTATTGCAGAGATGTTTTTCATTTTACCTAATATATCAAATAAATAAATAAACAATATATTAATATTTAACTGATTCAAATAGAAAAGAATTAGGTTATTTAAAAAATGAAATGAAAATTTCGAAGAGAGGACAAAATCTCAATTTTGTTCAATATAAACAAACTCTCCTAAAATAACCACAAAGCAGCAAATCCATCAAGCTATCAGTAAAACACAGAGGAAAAACAAACACAGTCAGAATCAAGTTTATTCAGCTGTGTTGAATCCAATTTTCACAGAGGAAATGAAAAAATATGAAAATCAAACAACGCTGGGGGTGCAAAGCTCCAACTCTCAACCAGAAATAAAACATTTAATTTTCCAAAAAAGCAAAGAGGAAGTGTCTGCAGTGACAAGCCTCAGCCAAGAGAAACACGGCCTGACCACAGCTCCAAGTGAAACCTATTGGAGATTACAAGGCGCGAATGAGAGAGAAGGTTAAAGAGAGGGAGGTGAGGTTAAGCGTGGAGGAGCATCACAGGAGGAGACAGAGAGAACGGAAACATGGTATATGATCATAAATAGAGACGAGCATGTGAGCCGCGGATGAACGTGTGCACGCATGTGCTCACAGCAGAGGAATTTTAGTTCCAGAAAAAAGAGTGATGATGAAACTGAGACCATGTGAGCTGTTCTCACCAGCTGAGACAGTCAAGGAAGATAAAATAATCTGATATCATAAAACAAAATTATGTTACAATAACAAGCTCATATCACTGTTTATCTCTTTCATTTTCTCTAAATTTAAATATTAAAGCATGTTTGAAATTAATGAGTCTCTCACTGCATCCTGTTACAAAAAGACAAGTTCAAAAATCTATTTTACTGAGATTATTAATATGGAGAAACACAAAATAATAAAAAAAAAACCTTTCTGAGAAGATGATCCATATCCTTCTGAAAATCTTGACTTATAACTGTAAAAAGTTTTATTTAAAATTCCATCATTTGAAGTCCATGCAAATTTTAAAAACATTAAATATTTGATTTGTTTGAAGAGATTCTGTAACATGATTCTAAAGCAGATTTATCGTGCTAACAGTTGTAAAGGTAAAGAATTTTCAACTAATCATAGTAAAAAAAAAGACTAATTAAATAAACATTTTTACAACATATCAAGTCCCATTCATCTGTTTTAAATAAAACTTCTCTCTTAATTTCTGGCTGGATTAACTTGTTTCTACCTTCATGAATGTAAATATTTGACCTACAATCTTCTATTTGAGGAATCTTGAGTGTGACTCTTCAAATAGATTAATCTGATTAAACCCTGAGCCACTCTGTGTTTTGGAAAGACCCATGTGGGACAGCACCTGTATCTGAGATACATTGTGTTACGATTCACTTTGTGATTTTTTTTTTTTTTGAAGGGGAGATTGGGGATACAGCTGGGCCTTCAGGGGCATATTTGTCGTCTCCCATATTCATAAAAATAAAAGCACCTGGTTCTCCTTGGACTTTAAGGAGGAAGGTGGCATAATTACCAAACATGCTAACATCAAAGTGACTTGTAGGTTTAATTCTGCTGTGTCATGTTTTCTTTTAAAATGTTGTGTTTCATCTTTCATAAGACTTAATAGTATCCAGAATGATTTGCAACAAAATCTGGTAGATACTATTTAAAAACATGCTCCAAAACACAATGTTTGATTAAATGGTTATGAATAAAACTAAGATTTTCACTTTGCAACAACAACAGAATTTAGAAATCCCAAAAATATGTTGACTAACTAGATTTAGAAAATTACCACATGGCCCCTCTTCAACACCTCAGTAATATGACTGGAGCTTTTCAGAGAGGCGGAGCCTCTTAGATGTACAGAGGTTCACCAACCTGTGACAAACTGACTCTAAAAACTGTGGAACAGTTTTTAAAAAAATGACTTTGAAGATCCCACCACCTACAGTAACATCATCAAAAGATTTAGAGAATCAGGAGGAATTTACGTGGAAGGGAGAAGGTCAAGGACCTGATTCTCTACCTGACATCACTGCATGAGTTCAAGAACACGTCCACATATCAATGTCTGTCAACTGTCCGTGTGATTCTCAAACAACATTTAAAGATGGATCATGTAAGGAAAAAGCCAAATGTAAACAGGATCCAGAACACTGAAAAGGTCTGAGGTGAAGTGGAAACTGTTCCAGGGTCAGAATGTGAACTTCATTAAGGAAACCATGGACACTGTGTCCTATAGACTAAAGAGGAGAGGGACCATTCAGCTTGTTATCAGCAGACAGTTAAAAGCTGCATCTCTGATGATGGTATGGCGTTGCATTAATACCTATGGTCTGGGCAGCGTGCACATCTGGAAAGGAACCAACAATGATGTCAAGCACGCTGAGGTTTTAGAGCAACATCTGCTCCTATTGAGACAACGTCACTTTCAGGGAAGATCTTGCATATTTCAACAAGACAATGGATCCATCAAAACAGCATGGCTTTGCATGAGAAGAGTCCAGGTGCTGAACTGAACTGCCTGCAGTCCAAAACATCTGGAACATCATAAAACTAAAAGTCCAGCTCAGGACTGTTGAGCTAGAATCCTGAATCAGACCAGAATGAGAAAACAGCTGGTCTCTTCTCTTTCCAGGTGTTTACAGACAGATGTTAACAGAAGAGAGAAATGTGTTGCTGCCTCCAAATAAAAATAAGCTTTTACTTTCTGTAAAATGGTAAGACACTGGGAATAATAAAAAAAAAAAAAAAACATAAACACAGTATCACAATCTTTTTGGAACTGGGATTATCATTCATGTCCAGTTGCAGAATTAAGAGTGACAGACAGGATTGTTTTTAATTTTAGTGATGTTTTTATGTTTATATGAATGCTAAAGGTCTTGTTTAGTTGGAGTAATACCATCATTTCATTTATTTTTACACACTGATTTTCCTCTATGTTTATGTCCTTTGTGTTTGTCTTTTCTCTAAATTTGTTGTCTTTCTCTCAACACCTCATCATCAAAATACTCTTTTGTGATTTTTTTGCTCAGTCTCTCTCGTTTCAATCCATGATATGTATTCCAGTCTGGCTGGAGGAAACGACATGTTGGGCACACTTGAAGGTTCATGTTTCCCTGAAAAAATCCAACTGGTGCTTGTACATACTTGCACATAGAACAACAGTGAAGGCTTATGAATTTAAAAAGTAAAATTAGGACCAAGTAGATGAATTTCCCTTTATCTGATCTCTGACTCTGTGCAGACTAAAACAGAAGAAAATAGGTTTTTTAGCTTTTTATTTAACAGAGTCAACTGAAATAACATTCAGAGTGTCAAGAGTCAAAAGGCTTGTGTGGTAGAAGGGAAATGTTTAAACTTCACAGAAGAAAGGTGTTAATGACTTTTTCCAAGCTGCATTTGTTAAACTGCCCAAACTGTCTAAATCGGTCTTGTAAAAACGAAAACACACAAACACACATTGTAACTACACAATAAAGACAGTTTTGAAAAATTTCTGCAACTCTAAAGCTCATCTGACACACAGAGAAGTGGACATGTTTATCTATTGATAACAAATCTATTTATTTCTTCAAGAGTACGCAGTGATGGTGAATACTAGTGTTTTAAATTCTGTAATGCCACAGTTATTCAAACAATGACGCGTTCTGAGTATACATTTTTTGTACTTGTGTCCTTGGTGATAAAAATCTTTGCAACAACAAATACCAGCCCATAAATCAGCCAGACAACACACAGAGCCAGAGGAGGAACAGCCACAACCACAACAGGTGTTAAGAGGAAACCATTTGTCTTCCTGTAAGGGTGGTTTAACTTGTGTGTGTGTGTGTGTGTGTGTGTGTGTGTGTGTCTGTGTGTCATCACACAAGATGTTGTTCAGACTCTTCTTATGGTTTGTAATTGCTGGAAGCATGCTTCTGCAAACCCTGTTCAGACTTCCATTAAAACACACACACATGCATGCACACACCCACACATGTTTGTTTTGTTATCCTTATGGGGACCGTCCATTGATTTCCATTGATTTTAGTAACTAGATTTATACCTAACCCAAACCCTTTTCCTAACCTTAACCATTACTGATCTATAACTAACCCTAAGACTAACTAAAACTCTATTCACACCATACCTATAAACCTAACCCCTAACCCTAAAAAGGGGAGTCCCTCTTATGGAGACCAAGCTTCGGTCCCCACAAAAAACCTCGGACCCCTGCACGAATCTATTAAAGGGAAATGTTAAGCATAAAACAGGCTTGCTTGATTTCTGTGCTCTACATTGGAACAGACTTGCTCTTGCAAGTGTGAAAGAAGGGTTAAGAAAACATTCGCGCCAGTGAGTTTGAATGGGTGTCAGCCGTGCATCTCGGACACCTGGGTTTGGACCAAACAGCTTGAAAAGAAAAGACTGGCTGCTGCTGAAGTCATGTGTGACTGAATATAAAGATTTTTTTTTTTAGATATTGCTTGAATGCAGCCTGAGCTTTTATTAAAATACCTGAACAACCTGCATGTTGCAACACTGTGTGATCTCGTGTGAGGGCGCACAGCAGGGCTGGTGCTGCCTGCAAGTTGTCACCACCTCAATAATATCAACTTCCACTTCTGTGCTGCTTAAGGCGGCCGTGTGAAGGAATCCTGTTTTTCTTTCCTCTTCTTTTTGTCAACAACTTGTCAACATCTGCCAAGTGCTCCTTACTGCAGTGTTTTTGCACTCTCCTTCATAGAGGTCGCTTGTCAATCCAGCACCACAGGATAGATCCATGACATCCTTTGTCTTTCAGTTGCCTGAGATTATTTTTTTTTAATTAAATTACGTAATCTCTCTGTTTTTATTAAAGCATAACACACCTATTCTTAACAATTACATTTTTCCCCTCAGTGGGGAAAGTTGCAAAAAAGTAAAAAGCAACAGACTCAGTGGTGTTGAAGGGTAAACCTTCTACTTTAATATGTGTTTTATTGTCCTTCTGTTTAAGAAGTCAGACATAAACTAAAACATCACTCAAAGAGCTCAAACTTCAGCAAAACACCTCATTTACTCACATATTGTGATTTACACCAAAAAGAAAAGTCTCACCTCTGTTGTATCAACATTATCAGATTCAATGACCATGAAAACACTTTTAACAACTGGATTCACATTGTTCTCATTATTACTTCAGTAGTTATTCACGTTTTTCAGTATATGGCAGTCGAGCTTCAGTTAACACACGTCTGATTCCACAGTGTCTCGACTATCTTTTAGTGTTTGTTGTTCTTGTATGCATACGTGTGTTTTCTAGATCATAGCTTCTAAAATTTTGTAACGATCCAGATCAATCCTTGAAGGGAATAATAATGAAAAAGAAAGATGTTCACATGAGCATTCAGAAACCATCTTGTCCCCACAGCAACAACTACAGCTAGATCGTTTGATCTATGATGTTTAAAATATACACGTTGAAAGTTGATAGGACCTCAGTTTTTCATCAAAGCCACAAACAAGATTATAGCAAATTTTGTTTATCTAACAGGGTTTAATAATTCCCTCAGGATTTTTCCTGTTGGGACTTGATTCTAAAAAAAGGAAAGCGGAGTAGCATCACGGTTTCTTCCAGGGGCAAATTTAGCCTTTTTTTTCTTCAAACACTGTGATTACAGTATCAAATGTTGCTTCTGTTTGGAGGAGTGATGGCAGAAGTGAAAAAGGAGAGCCAGAAGCGATTTTCTGGGCTGAGTGTGAGTTAAAGAAGTGTTTTGTGGGTGGAGGGGTTTCTGGGAAGGTGATTGTTGGGAAACCAGATGTCACTTCAGGCAGGTAGGAAGCCAAGGTGATTTTAACAAGCTGAGCAGACAACGATCACGTCCTCCTGAGTGACACCCCCAACCCTCTACACTCGAGCCAGTTTGAAGTCTGAAATGCAAAGAATGTAATAAAAGCCTTGTGTAGTCAGACTGAGTGTTTCTGAATGCACCTATTTGTGTATTACCTCAATCTTCATATGTTTGGCCTCCACATGTAAAATTAAACACACAAACTCATTAATATGATGGTCTGGAACAGTCACATGGGTCGGGGCTGAAAAGCACTTTGTGTTTTAACTTAAGACCCAGGGAGTGTTTATAAAAGGCAGTGGCTACGGTTCATCATGTCGGACCATTAGCTCACCGCTATTAACACAGCAGACTGCCGAACCAACAAAGAGCAAGTTATTGGTCCTTTCCATATCTGTTCCATATTTGAAACTTTTAATCTGATTTAAATAGTTTATATTTGAACATATTTACTGAGTTGTAAATGTTACTCATTTAAAGAGAAAAAGTGTCAAGTTTAAATATTTGAACATCTATTTGTATTTTGTATTTATTTTGCATTTTCTGTTGTTGCCTCCATGGATGCAGCAGAAATCACCACGGTGAAGTTAGTTTTAGGTTGAATATTCGACAGATATTCATCAGCGTCTTCAACCGCTGCTACCTCGGTGCTAGCAGCTATCTCACTAGGCACCGAATTAAACTGAGCAACAAGCCGCGTCTGAAGACACAGCTGACTATCTGCCAAATATCCAACCAACAGAATCTCTTTTGTATGGCTGGACAAATTTCCTATGCTGGACAGCCTGCTGTACACTCTCAAAACTCTTAAACTTTACTATTAAACCATCGGAAGCCATTTTCAAATCTGATGTCCATGTGCAACTGCTGTGCCACTCTGTTTACACAATGTTTATTTCAAAATTAAACGCTTTTCAAGACCCACATTTTTCAGATTTTAAGCTGTTTTCCTGCTTTTGATGATTCTATGTTAAAATGTTGTACTGTGGCCAAACTAAATCTTGGTCCATGGTCCAAGCTGCAGACGTATGGTTTTTACAATGCTCTCAGTAAAAATGAATCTCTACAGTCTTGATGAGTACTTTCTTATTGCCATGTTTAACAGAGATAGTCTCAGAAGCAAATGCATGTATGAAGGAAGACAACAATGTTTTTGTCTTTGCAGATTCTATAATGACTTTGATTGCAAAGCTCATATGAAATAAAAGCTGCAGCAAAGTGACCTACAGTAACACAGAATCAAAATGTTTTGTGTACAGCTGTACTTGATTTGAATTAGATGCACATTTTTGTACATACTACAAACTAATTTTAAATCGTTATTTATTTAAAAAATTACACCATAGCATCAACAACTGTGTGTTGATTTTGATAAATGTTCATAAACGTTAAAAAGACTCGTGACTCAGTTTTGATACGAATGTTTCAGGGTGAAACATCTATATAAATAGTTTTAAACCAATCAGTTTGAGGACGTGGTTGAAATGTTTTATCTAGAAGTCTGTGGGATCGAGACTGTGGAATTTAATGTGCACGTTTTCCTGAAACAAGAAACACAAATGTAGAAGGAACTGTGGAGTGATAACATTAAGCTTATTAAACAAAGATCTGTGTGTTTTCTAACAAAAGTTTTGATTCTTTTAAAACAGAAGCCAGTTTTCCTCATTCATTGCCAGTGCTTTTACAATACAAACTTAAATTACTTTTTAAAATTCAAGTTCAAGTGAAAGAACAGCCAGTCAAGTTGTCACCAATCCGAAGTCACATATACTTGTTTATTTACTTGCTGATTTCTTGTATACGTCCCGTGAGGCTCAGTTCTTGTAAACACAGTTTTATCTCCAGACTCATGGTGTTCTGTTATCTGTATCCTGTTTTCTCTCAAACATCCCCTCAGCGATCACGGAGTTTAAAGTTTCATCTAATCTAATTTGATCTTTAGTGCTGACATGTAAAATATAATACTCACACAAATGAGATGTTTTCTACCTATTAATTCTTATCAGCATGACTGTGGCATGCCTTTGAGTTTTTGTGGGGTTTGAAGAAGTCGATGGCAAGTGACAGCAAAACTCCATTCCACAGATGAGACACTACACCAGAGACCCTGATGTCAAACAAAACACCTGATAGCTGGGGATTGGTTTCTCCCTGCATACCTCCTCCAGGTGTAAGACTGCTTTAGGCTGTGGGTGGGGGTTGCTCTGTCAGAAACAGAGTTTGTACATTCAGGATTTGTGAAGCCCCTATAGACAACCTCAAACCACCGCAGAGGTGAATTATAGTGCCAGAAAACAAGACTTTCTTAAACTTGATTCAGAAAGTAATAAAGTTTTTTTCATTTGTTTAAGAGAGTTTTGCATCAGTAATTTCCTGAATTAAAATAGAAATGTTTCAATAAATCTCTTGGTGACTAAAAGTTGAGAAAAACATACTTAGATTTATTAGTTTTATTTAAAAAAACAAACAAAAAAACTTTAAAATAATCCTTCTTCAAGCTATTTAAGAGTATTTAATATTTAAAGCAGTACTAAATAACTTTTCTGTTGCCGTGCCTCAGACAGCCGTACGCTACCTGTTTAGATGTATAGTGATTCCTTCTGCACATGTGCCGTCCCGCAATCTTCAATAAACAGATTTATTGTTTATTTTTGTTTCTATATTTTTCCATAAATTCATTTTACTTATGAAATAAAATTTCCCAGGGCAAAAACAATGAATTTGATGTTATTTTTACTTTCTTTGCATTATCAGAGCAACAGGCAAATATTTGGACCCACCCAGAAGAGAAAGACCCAACAATGGCTGATAAGGACCCAGAGGGCTTTTATATAGAAAATATCAGAGAAGGATCATAAAAATATGATTAAATAATTAACAGGACACACTCGCTATAAACAAGAATACTGTATAAACTTCTAATGACATCTTGTTATGAAATAAGTTGTTAATTCGTACTATGGTGGCATTTTTCATCAGGGCAGCATAAATCATCAGAACACCACTTCCTGCTGCGACCTGAATTACTGAAGTTATTAAGTGTAATATAAGAGGACTAGACACGTCCAGAGTGTCTCATATGAAGCTGAACATGTTTTTCGGTGAGTATTCACTTAGACAAGTTTCATAACTGTCGCTTAAACTTTTAAAAGTTAATTTGTACTACTTTAAATTAGTATACCTTGGTCAACAGTTGCAATCAGGTATTAAAAACATAATCTTAGAAATAATCAAATGATAAAAGATGGAAAATTCTAAATGATCAGAAACATATTGAGGCCAAAGCTCACTGGAAAGACCAGCATTAACAGCTGACCCAAATATGTTTACTATAACTGCAGAGACAAGAGACCTGTAATGCTGTGCAGGTTTTAATTCCCAGAACACACTTTTTAAACCTTTTTCACATGTTACATGTTTATCTTGACTCAAATAGCAGCTCATCCTCTACACTTTCCCAGTTCTTCTTCTTTATTGTTATTGTCGGGTATTTGTAAAAAAATTTTGATGTAAAAAAAAGAGAAACGACGACGGCGAGACAGATCGAATAAAAACAAGTGAATGACCTTGATTAAACAGTGTGGAATCAGTAAACATGTGGAATGAGGTCATTTATCAGCAACAATCAAGACAAGTAAAATATATGTTCTTGTCTTATTTAAAATAAACAACTACTGTAAGGAATAAACTACTGGCTGAAGTCCACAAGACCCACAGTCTGTCCAGTGTGTTATGGTGCCTGAAAGAAAGAATTACTGTGACAACAATAAAAGTCTATTTAAATAAAAAACACATTCTACAAAGTACTTGTGGTTATTTGAGCCTCTTACAAGAGCAGCATGGCATTTCTATCAAGTCAATAACTCTTTAATCTCTACATACAGCAGGGGTTTACATCCAGCTGATGGTAGAGTGACTGAAAAAAATATATACGTATATATATGGAGACATTTTTTACATAAAACATTAACAACAAACATGTTACAAGACAGAAATGGAAAGAAAACCCTTAAAAGTTTGACAGTCCACATCATAAAACTGTGTGCAGACAGAAATAAATTCACTCTAATGAAGGAGTTTTTTTTTTACTACAAATTAGGAAACATTCTTCTGAAAACTGTTTTTGAGAATGTTGAGGTTCGTTTTGTTACTGAAAACAGTAGCAGTTCCTCTGCGGAGGACAGTGAGAATCACATGGGAGACAAACGCAAAGAAACAAATCTTTCAAACAAAGGAACGTTTGTACAGTTACTTTCAGTCCGCAGTGAGATCACGAGGGAGCTCAGTGACACACCACAGACACCCTGTAGACATCATGGAAAACCACAGCAACAGCAGTCTGTGTTATTTATTACAAGTTTTATTCAAAGAAATAACATAATCGAAACAAACTGCTCATTGGAGATCCACATCTCTGATTCTGAATTATAAATAAATGACACTTTAAAAGAAAATATTAGCTCATATTGACTTTTATGGCAGCAACACATCTTGAAAACATGTGAACAGGGTTGATGTTTATCACTGTTTAGCATCCCCTCTTCTTTTAAATCTGTCTGTGCTGCTGCCATTAAATTTAAAATAAGTTAATATTTAATATGAAATGTTGAAATACCTCTGACATAATGTTTTTGTTCTAATGGGAAAAAAATAAGGTTTTCCAAGCCTTGCAAATCATTGCAGCCTGTTTTTATTGACATCTAAACTTTTCAAAATTGAGGTATAATAATGACAATATTGAAATATAAAACAAATACCCACTTTTCCAAAAAACTTGGTATTTATTTATGGTAAATAAAGGCCAATGTTTCAAATTCAAAAATAACTTCATGAACATTTAGAAAGTTTTTTGTTGTTGGTGAACACTTTTTAGTTTAAACACCACCTGGAGAAATTCTAAAGTCGTATTTATTTGATACTAATTAAAATAAAAAAAAGTCTAATTGAAGCCACATTTCAGAAGTTTACATCAACTTTACTTCAGCTCTAGAATAAATCTAAATAAGGTTAGTGATGGTTTCAAACAACAACTTTATCAAACAAACATAAGTACCTAAAAATAGAAATTCTCTTTCATTTACTAAAATATTTAAAACCAAGTTAAAACCTCTTCATCTCCTTTTTCAGACCATATCGCTCATGAACGCTCATAAACATGTAAAACTTTAACTCACCTCTGCTCCTGAATATTTGTTGGTCTGTGTCACAAGGTCATCAAGAGACACGTTCTCTGCCACGGGCATGTTACGAAACTGAAGAGAAAATATCTCAAGTCGAGTTGCAGCATCGGGGAGAGGCACATAGACGATTCTGTCAAGGCGACCTGGACGCATCAGAGCCTGTGGGGCAGAAAAAAGATAAACAGCATCGTTCTTAACATCCGCCTTTAACAAGACTTTCCACACCACTCAGAACTTTCAGTTCTTATTCTTTTGATGTAACAAAAAATTGTTTAGACGCCATGGTTCTGACCTCTGACCTCTGGAGTGTTTGCTTGTTAGGGTGAAGATTTAGGAACCAAAACTTACTCCACCCATGGACTGACTGCACTCCTATTTAGACAGTCTAATGAAAGAAGTGCTTTAGATTTAAACTGTGAAATTTTAGTTTTCCACCTAAAGTCAGCAGACAATGTTGATGTTATCTGATGAACTCCACACTTCTAACAGATCACTCCTCCGTGACCCAAAAACAGCCCCTGAGTACCCGAAGCCACCGCTGTCTCGCTTGTCAGATGTCATTAGGTGGCAGGCGCCTCTCAAACACAGACAGACAAATAATCCCTGTCTCCACTTCCTGTCTTCAGCAAGTCAGTGTCAAGAAAGTCACTTGACGAACCAAGTAGCTTCAGGACAGTGAAAAACAAACACAAGCTGAAACCCATGTGTTCATTTTAACAGAGTGGAGCCAGTCACAGCGATCAGCTGAGTAGATACACAAAGATACAAACCACACAAGAAGTAACATTAAAACAGATTAAGGATGCAACCTTCAGTTTTTGTCTATGTTTCTTCATGCATCAAGTCTTGCAAAGAAAACCCAATGATTTCAATTGGAGTTTTATAATTCTTAAACATAAACCTAACCTTAAAATTATCCAAAAATAAACCCACTGTGACAAAAACAACCATTTAGTTAGTTTTATTATTATAGTTTAACAACTCTCATGTGGCAATGGACAGTTTCCTTTCCTTTTATCAGATGTTTTTCTTGTGTATGTCTAACGTCAGAGGGTGGACACTGGAGACGAACATTAGTAGCTACTATTCAGTAACCACAACAGAGCCATGTCTGACAGGGGTGCTATGAATCATGGGAAAAAAATGATCTTGTTTACATGTTTCTTTTGTTGTACAATGAACAGATGTGAATGAGGATAAGAGGAGAAGCAGTAAGTTGGAAATTAAAGCTGTAATGGTTTGGTTTGTTGATTTGAATTCCCTGCCAGGTGAATGGTATCACACAGAACCGTGTGCCAGAGGTGAAATGGGTGCAGTGGAGCCTTGAGTCTTGCCTGTTTTTGTCACATCAGGTTGAACCAGTAGCAGTGAAGTGTGTTGCATTGTGTGGACGTGCCAGGGACACTTCCTGAGTGGCCTCCTCTGGAAGTATCTGGCGGCTGCATGCCAACATAAACCTTCTGACCCCAGGCGGAACAGCTCACACAGTCACTCCTATGCACGTGGACAAACACATGCATACACACCCACATGTGTGCAAACACATAGAAATTTGTGTAAACATCTTAAGGACAGATCTTTTTATTGTCTGATCCATTTTTCTGGTTTCTCTCCACAAACATAGAAGAAGAGTCTGCAGCTTTCAGATGCTCAGGTTCCAAGGTGCTCCCGGAAAGCAGAACCGACCCTCAGCTTTGAGGCTGCTAAACTCATCTGACTGCCCTGCAGGGAAAGAAAGGGCTTTTTTTTCCTCTCAGCAAGCACATGGGGCCCATCCATCACTTAACAAGATACACTTCCTGCTCTCAAGGATCTGTGGGTAGTGTTGGTGAGGTGGAGTAAAACGAGGAGGAGGTAACGGGGAGCCTAAAAGACGAATACTTGGCATATCAGGCAAGTGTTGAAGAGCTTTTTTTTTTTCAGAACTGCATTGTTTCCCCAAAAATTTTGGATAGAGAGAAAAAAGAGGAAAGAGCAAAAGAGATTTGAGGACAGAAATAGTTAAAGGACTCAGACACACTTGAAAAGTCTGCAGAATGAAAATCCAGCAAACAAACAGATACAGGTGCGTGAGAGGCACCACATCACCCCAGATAACATGTGCTTCAAAAATTTTCTGTTGTTTTAACACGAGTCTGCATGACGGATTGCATCCACCTCATTGCACCACTGACATGATAGGCATCATTACACATGAGCCATTAGTAATGAGAAATGCCCCCAGGTAAGAAATACCAACTTGCTTTAAGTGAACAATGCAGCATTTGTGCATCACTAAATCTGCATGAGCGTGCACAGTGGGATACACCGATGATTAAAACGATGTGGCCGATCACAGCAGATACAGGCAGAGAAAACACGCTTACATATAAAATCAGCTGCTCTCTCTGCACAAAGTTTGACTGTTGATGACAACAGGAATTATTCCAGGAATTGCAATCCTCCCCAAGAAGTGATTACCCCCTAATGACAGACGACTTCCTATCTGTGAAGGCCAGTTCCTCTCCTTAACCACTGAGGAATGCTGGGAATCTTCTCCTTGGAGCTGTTCCTGAGCACATTCTTGGCCGGCTTCAGTCTGACCTGCACCGAGCAACGTCTATACACTGTTTACAAATGGACGCTTCCACAATTCAGGTGTGTTTTTCCTAGTTTAACTACAAGTTGCAGTTGCACTCAGGCCAGTTCTGTGTTGTTATTCACTCAGATCATGAAAAAAATGAGAAGACAAACAAAGTTCAAGATTCTTAATGAACTGGCTAATTTATCCACTGCACAAGCAGCAAAATTAGCAAAAGTTGGTGTTGATTGTGTGTTTTCAGTGAATAATTTGATAACAGGCTGTCTGGCTGAGTAAGAGCTTGCCTGAGGAGACATGAGTTGACTTTGTTCCCTGCCTGAAGGCATTTGCTGCATGTGGTTTCCTAACCTGTCAGTCCACAATCCTTAGAAGCAGTGGTGAGTCATGCCGACTCGGAGATGGGCCACCATGGATTTGAGCAAAACACAGCAACAGAAAAATGCTGAATGTATGATAGGAACCAAAAGCTCCTTAAAAGGTCAAATAGTTACGACTAAGTGCAGTAAACTAAATGTCTCTTTCTGGAAAATTTGTGAAACTAGTAGCTAAAATTGAGTAAAAACCAGGAGTGAGCTTTGTTGAATCCCCTATTCTATGTAGGGAAAATCAAAATATCAACTTCTCTGACCTGCTTGATACGTCAGCTGTAGTTTGGGATCATGCTTCTTTCTTAATAAGGCTAATGTACCAAACATCACACCTACAACCAGCTCGTCAGCGTTAACTGTTATTGTTGTACTGTAGTCAACAGGGCAAGTCCATCATTTCTATTATTAGTTCCATTTGGCACCACTCAGAAAACATATCATAGTCACGCATGTTTGGTGCTGGCATTGTTTGGAAAGTTTAACGTGTCCACCTAAGCTTGTTTCACAACCCTGCACCACACGGTGACATGAGGATACTGCAATAAGAACTTTGTTAGCTTAATGCCAAAAATAAATGCTTGTACGAAAAATTCCCAACACTGTATACTCTTGTTTTGATAAACACATACCCTGATTGTGCTGCATAATTTGTTTTCCATTTCTGTAACACAATCAACAGCCATACTGCAGCACTGATAATAATATCTAAGATTTGACATACAGCAGCAGCTAATGCTATTTTCCAGTTCTTTCAAATTCCACATAATAGATTTATAGTGGCCATAGAAGATTTCACAGAGCACATTCCTCAACAGAGATGACATAATTTTGCATGAGGCCATGCTGTCTACAGAGGGACACGAGGCCTGCTTCGTGTCAGTCTTGATTTTGATGTGGGAGAGGATCAGAGGAAGAACCAAGCGCAGAGAAACAGACAGTAAATCACAGGGAGAGGGGAGGGAACGGCAGAGCCGAGAGGGCTGAGAGTGACAGGGAGGGAGAGACGGTGAGCTGCAGAGAGAACAGAGTTGGCAACCAGTCAAAAACATGAGAGGCTTTCACTCTGGATTTTGCCCTTGAGTCAAACTTGCATCCGGCAGGCGAGGCCTCCGTGTCCAAGAACCAAATAACTCTGCTGCTGTTAACCCCCTACTGTCTCACATACTCTGCACAGCTAGAAAGAACTCAAGTTTTTAGTCTTTAAAATGAAACATAAACCATCAAGGAACACGTTCTCTTCAAAATGTTTGCGCCAACTCAAAAATGAGAGCTACACCAAAACTTCTCAAGCACACATTACCTTACCTTTTATACAACAAATGCATTAAGTCTTCTCATATGTATCTTTTTAAAATGTTTAGAACACTCAAAACAAAGACATTACAAAAAAATACACACATAAAGTAGACCCGCATAATCCATGCAACTATAAACTTAAAATGATCCAATATATATATATATATCTTCTAACTGACTTTGTTTCATTCATGATTTTGGAAAGCTGAGAGCCAAAATTGTCACATAAAACAACAATAAAAACAATTTCTTGAAAGAAATGAATGTGTTGTTTAAAAAAAAAACAATAACAGCCAATAAAATTAGCACTCTTATTTTATATAAACTGATTCATCATCATAAAGCTCTTATAAATTAGTGCATTTGTATTTTTTTCTGCAGATATTCAAGGGAGATCGTTATAAAATTGTGCAGCCAGTATTATGAGAATAAGACTGAAGAAGTAATAAAACATTTCCATCACTGTGGTATTTGTGTACAAAAAGCATGTGTGCAATGCATACAGCTGACCATATATTCTTCATAGAATTAAATGTCACACCCTTTTTACCTTATACGGGATGTGTGTTTAAGGGTTACAGTCATATGGAGACCAGGTGAAGGTACTGAAATGAGGGGAGGAAAGGGGAAAAGAAGCAGCTGCAGCTGTGTTGCTGCTTCTTTGGTTCTGGGGTGAAGACTCTGGAGGGGTGGGCCTCACACTCCTCCAGCTGCCCTGGAGGCCGCAATAAAGTCTCTGTCAAAACAAGGGTGAATAGCTGGCCCTCACACCTCCATGGAAATAAAATCAGTAAAAAAATAAATAAAATATTTTGATAGGAGAAGGTAGGAAAAGCATGTGTGTGCGTGTAAGGAGAGGTTATCCACCAAAAGAAAAAGGTGAAGAAAAGCAGAGGAAATTAGGCCAAGGCCATGTTGAAATGTTGACTCGTTGGAGCCCAAAATAAAGCACAGTAAAATAGCGGCCATAAAATACATGTATGTTTGCTTAACAAAGAGGCGTTTCCTATGAGCTGTCTGCAATTTAATTCTGTGGGGCCTTGCTTTTGGTGTTTCCTTCAGATCTGTTTCCGTAATCTGCCAGTGTGTGAGCAGTTAATGTCACAAACAAATCAACAAAATCACTAATTATATGTGCAAATTTAGTTATAGCTTCATAGTTACACTGTTCATTTCTCAACCTCATGACTCTGAGCATTAACTGCGACTGTCTTGCAGAAAAGAATATTGTGTTACTTCCTGCTTGTATATTGACATTCACTAACTAGCCTAACTTGAGTTAGGCTAGTCCCACCTTGCTCAACGCCAGATGTTAAGTTACTCCACTGCTGTCTTTGAAGCAATAATGGCACATGTAATAAATGTAGTATATTTGTAGTATTGGAGGTGAAGCTATTGGACCTGGGATCTATCTGTCTCCAAGCTGTTGAAACTCAATCACCCACATATCAAGAGCAGAGCTGTGGACAGCAACTTCCCCTAGCTGTCTTCCAGCATATCCCGAGCAGCGGGGATTCAGGTCTGTTGGGTGAATGTTAGAAGGAAGCATAGTTCAATGGCTAAGTCCTGGTTCATCAACAACTCGTCCACATTTCAAACAGTTTTTTCCCATTTAGCAACATGAGTGGGAACCCAACAACTATCTGTTTAAGGAGGTTTTCCCTTAATAAACACCCCCATTGGAATTCTATAAAGACCTCAAGCGATCCAAAATCTTACTGCCAGAGTTCTGATGAGAATTCGAAACAGAGATCGCATTTTAGCATCACTTCAAAATTGACAGAAAAAACTCAGCCAAGACCTTGTTGTCAAATTCAAATTTCTGCAGTTCATGTAGAAAAACAAAACAAAATGCTGTTCTCAGCCCCTCACCCCCTCCCCTCACTGATTTTTCTGTTGAGTTGCCAGTTCTGATGTTGATTCTCGTTTTGTTTCTCTTGTATTTGTTCAATTTTTGGGAATGTCTGAAGGCCTATTTGTTCAGCGTTGAGTTTTCCTAAGTGTGTTTGAACGCCCCATCATGTGCAGCTCAGCTGATCAGTTGGAAGGTGGTGGTGGTTTCTTACTTTTTGCTGCTGGTCTTTGAAGAATTCCAGCTGCTTGTGTTGAAGACTTGGCAGCCTTGCAGACTCACACATGATTCGTTATGGAACCAGGAAGTCTGGACAAGTAAATAATGATTGTGGTCCGGGCTAGCTTTTTTAAAATGACAGAAACTAGAGACCACCCAGCCGACTGAGATCAAGATCTGTTACAATGTGACTTTATTTTCAACATCGGTGGAACATTAAACTGTTGTGTGAATATTTTACTGTAAAATTCTTACATACTGTACCTTTAAATGAGAAGTACATGAATATGAAAGAAACATGTGGCTCTTTTGTTTAGATTTTATCTGGAGGTGAAGTGTGTTGAATTTAGTTTTGTAGGAACATTATTTCCTACTGTTTAACCACAGTTTTATTTTATTATTTTATTATATGTATAACTTACATGTCTGTCTAATTTTCTTGGGTGAATTAAGGCCAGAAGAAAAATATATAAAGTGCCCATTAGTTCACATGTAAATGTTTCTGAATGGTCACTCCTTTTTTTTACTATATTTTTTTACATCTATCTTTTTATGCATTACTTGGGCAGTCACACATGAATAAAACACCCAAAGACTCTTTCCCAACACACACAAAACAGTGGCCTTCTTGCCCTGAGAGGCAGACTGCAGGTGCCAGGCCCACCTCGGGGTCCCTGCCGGGCTCTCGTTAGGCCTGGTGCCATTCAGGCGGCTTCTAACATGCAATCCTGAGTGCTTAGTGTTTCTCTGACAGGCCTTGTCTTCCTCTGCATGTAGTGGTGGAAAAAAAAGGAAGAAAAGAAAAGGAATTCAGGGATTACTGCTTTGAAGAAACTGACAGAGCCACAAGGCTGAGACTCTCCCTGTACTTAAAACCATTTAAAAGTGTTTTTACTTTCCCTTTTCATTCCTATTTGCAATAAATACAATTATTTATAATGTCACTAGAATTAAGTAAAAACTATATTTACCAATTTCTTTCTTTGTAAAGAATGTTTATTTTATGTTTATTCCACCAGGTGTTAATATCAACAAACAGTCTAATTCAGATTTCGGTGGTTAGTGGTTCACACAGATATTCAATTCAAAACCTTCAGACAAACTAATGTTACTTTTGCTTATTTACGTAGAAGTCTCTAGTTATTTCCTCATAAGATTGAGTCATCTGTGGCTTGTTCTTGTTGCAGTGAATGTGAAATGTTCGTTGCTGAACAGAACATATTACGACTATACACAGTCCATTTCAGTCTGCAGTGTAAAGAACTATATAAAAATAACTACCTAACTCCAAAGTAATAGCAGTATAAATGGTTTATTAAAGAGTGTCTGTCTGAACCTCTTTGGGATGGGAGTTCTTTCAGGATGGCAGCAGTCCACTTTGGAACTGGACCCACAATGACCCGCCTCAGATCAGTTCCCCCAGGAGAACTTCTGCATGATGTTCTAACAGCAAGTGGCAGCACATGGAGTGACGTAGGAATCTAATGTGGTGGCTTATGTATAAATATACCAGACAAACCCAAACATGTAGTGTCTTTACATAAAAGTGTTAATGTGACACCTCACCCAGCTCCAGCGTGCAGAACGAGGCTGTGATGTGGCTGTGAGCATCAAAAATTGTGTATTTGTAGAATTTCCACAAAGTAACGGGTGACGTTTGGATCTGGTCTGAGTTCTGGTCTGACTTGTGTCTTTAGTGAATAACTCTCTACATAGAGCTGTGATATCACCATGACAGAGCAGAGAGCATCACCAACTTCCCTCTGGCCTACACATGCATACTGTACACCAACAAAAAAAAAAACTCGAGAAAAATGAATCCTCACAAATGTTGCCACATGCAGACATGATGCTGAGTGACCGAGCCCACTCAGCCGGATCACTTTCCACTTCCATGAAATCTAAACATTAACCTGTTTACCTTCATCCTGAGCGGAGACGAACCTGAAAGAGAGACGGATATGTGTGTCCAGAGAGACACAAAACATAGGATGTGAAAATACCACTCTGTTCTCTGTCTAATAAAATATTGGCAATCAAGTAATCAAATTACTAATCAGTTTGTTAAACTGAAACTCGTGAGACGATCAAACATTTTGCTAACTATGAAATACAGTGAAAATTCCATCAGCGATGACGCCATGCTACAGTCAACAGATGAATTAAAACACTTTGAAAAAATTGGGAGATTTTATTTGTGGATCCATAAATCCTGATGCAGCATATACTATATTTTTAGCTTTACTTTATTAACATTTAAACAATGTCCTCCTGAAGCTGCTGCTGTTCTTTGGTAATTCATTGGCATGATTTTGTCCCTAAATACATCCAACCAACTTGATAAAACTTCTCAAAACGGTCGTTTACATGCAGAGAAATTTGAATTTCCAATCACATTATCTGAGTAGCTTAGTCAGACTTTTCAAAGTCAAGCACATGCATTTCAAAAGTGCAATTTCAGTGAGACTAAGGCGATAATTCAAATTTTTCATGGTGCATGTAAACATACAGAGTAAGGCGACTTCTTTACAGAAACAGAAAATGTAGGACAACTTGAAGGAGTAAACAAAGTAAATGTTATGAATGATGCAATGTTGAACCACATGCCTTTAAAAGTTACATACATCACACAAAAGTATTTATAATTATAATTAAATATTACAAACAATATCAAAAAATAAACCCATTGGGGATTTTTAATGTTCCATTGCAGACTTTTGAATTTTTTTTATGCTCAACATCAAAAAACATTTGTGTTCTTTGAGAAAACAAGTTCTACGTCACATTTCAAATAAATATGTAAAGCCTCAGAATGTTTTAGTTTCATAAAATGTTGAATAAATTAAAATGTTTGTGTTTAAAGACTCAGTTCCTCTGAGACAGTTCAATCGTATCTGTTTTTATGTCTGACTGCAATGTAAGAGCTGCACATTAAATGTAATCTACAACATCAGAGCAATTAGCCACCTCCTGCAGAAGATAACAAGACAAAGAAAAAAGAGAGAAAGGGAAGAAGAAGAAGAATAAAAAATCCCCCACGCAGCATGTGAAAACCTGTGTCAGATTTCGCCATAGACAAGGTCACCCTCTATTGGTCTCACCTCAGTGCTCTGGCTTGGTAACCAGATCGTGTTCAAAATGACAACAGACCAGTTTTTGTCACATGAGGCTCCTGTTTGGTTTACATGCTCATTGTATTTACAGCAACTTTTTTCATTACTTTTTTGTCACAATGAGCCCTTAATTTACCTGTGGAGGGACTCAACAAGTGTATCACTATGCACAACTGCAAACCTCTCCTCAGACATTCCACACACTCGTGCATACAAGTACTCATGAAAAAAGAAAGCCCGTCCCATTTCCAGGGCCAACGCATCATCATCGGTGTTATGCTACACAGCCAAGTTAACACTCGGTCTGTTTGTAATTGTGCTGCCCATGAAAGTGCACAGTAATCCCTTCCAGCTGCCTCCCTCACTCACCCATCCACCTTCCTCTTACCCCTCCTCTCTTCCTTTTCAAAGAAACTGTAGCTGCAGCTCTGAGTATGTTTCCATGGGTCCTGATGGATTCATCCTGTTGACAGCGCAAAGCCTTTTATGCATCGAAAACACAGTATTCGCTTTCAGGTGGAGAGACGATGGAAGGGAGAAGGGAAACCGAGTTGTGGGAGGTAGTGGTGGTGGGGGGGATGAGGACAGTTCCTGCAACAGACCTAAAACTTCAAAATCTTAGTCCTCATCTCCTCACAAAAAAAGAGAGTGAAAGACAGGCAGAGAGAAGGGAGGGGAAGAGGGATCAAGAGAAGAAGGGGAGGCAGGAGAGGAGGAGGGAAGAAAAAAACAACGACACAAAGGAGTGAGTAATTAAGACAGGAAATGGGAGAAGAGAGGAGGACTCTGGGGGCTTTCAGAGAGAGCCTGGCTGGGGTCGCGGAGGAGTGGGGCTGATACCCGAGTCGTCTGAATGGAAATCAGATAATCTGCTAACACAAGGCATGGCCCAGATCTCGCCTGCAGACTGATATGGATAGGCCAGTTCCTGTTCCAATACGCTGCTGTGGCACAAAGCGTTGCCAAGGCAACCAGCTGTTCCAGCCAAACTTTGGCCCTCTTCGAGCTGGCGGCAAAAACGACAGGTGGGGCTGCCAGGCGGGCACAAGCAACCCCAAGGCGCTTGAGAAAACATAAAGCTAGTGAGAATACACAGTGGAAGGAATTTAACACCAGTCACCATGCAGACAAAACACTGCTGAACTCTGGCACTGACCAATCTGTTCATCCAACAGTTTCTTTCATAAACATGGTAACAAACAACTGCTTTCAAGTGGCAGCAAAAAACAGGCTGTTTAATGTCAGAAAAAACAATATGTATATTCACATAGACGTCTTTCATCTTGTGTTTTATGACCTTTTTTGGGAATTATTACACTTTCCACCAAGGAAAAAGACTGTGTGGAAACAGTTTGCAATGTGCACGGTGAACTATAATATTAGACTAGAAGCCGCATTTTCTGAGAAAATATTGATTTTCAGTCTTTTGAGAACCTCAAATTAAAAAAAAAAAAATCAAATTTATTAGGATATTTAACTTCATCCTCTGTGGATCAGGTATTGACCATAAAATGACTGAATCATGAAACAACTATACGTACCTTTAAAAATGAACTATTTTTACCGCCTAATTACAGAAAGTTGCAACTCGGTATTTGGTCCCACAGAAGTACTTGGCATAGTTTTACATTAAATCAACAACTTTTCATCGTGGAATATGGACATCAAAGCCAGACGTAGGAAAAAAAAAACTGTATCTCTGCACTTTTTTTATTACTCAGATCGATGAAAGACAAATCCCACTCCTCAACATAATAATCTGCAGCTCCAATCAGTGCAGGCTGCTACTGCTGCTAACAGGTCACATGATCACATCTGGTTAATATATCACACTTACTGCATGTCTTATATGATCTAACTCAAACACATTCTACATTTACACAGCGTTAAATACTGCAGACAACTCCCTCAGCCAAATTCAACAATCCACCTTTTCAACATGTTCCCAAATAGTCGATTTTACAACTTGAAACTTATTTACATTTTTGTGTTCTTTGTCAGTATCGTTTGCTTCTGCTCTGAAAAAGGGCCAAAACTGACGGATCTACCTAAAAGTGGTGTCGGTCTCAGTGAGGTGCTAGGATCAAACCCTCCCCACAGCACCATAAAAGTGTTATTTACAATGGTTTGAACAACTTTATAGATTCCCCTGGAGGTGAACAGGAGGCCAAAGCTCTAAATCAGAGCTGGTTAATGTTAGCTATTTAAGCCTTTTTAAATCTGAACTGTGTTCATATATTTTAAGTGTGGCGACTTAACAACAAGGAGGAACAAATCTCTGGCAATAAAGCGCCAGCACTAGACCCAAGTTGTTTCCACAGACTCCTCTATGATTATCAAATATCAGAGGAAGAGGAGAGAAAAAAAACACACCTCCTACAGGACCTCCACCTCTACTCCCACTTGAAGAGCGAGGCAGTGCAACATGCAGCGGCGTACCACAGCTCAAACTTCCCCTTCCTCTTGAGGGGAAGCCATTTTATTGTGTTCCACTGAGATAATTGCCAATCCTTTAAATGAAAGGGTTTTCTCAGTGCTCAAGTAATTACTAGATGTGCAGCAAGGGTCTTGTGAAGGAGGGGGAGGTTGAAAAAAAAAGAGAAGAAAAAATGACAGGCAGGTATTAAAATTCAAAGGGTGGGGCAGGAAGGAAGTCAAGACAGGGATGTGTTGAAACAGAGAGAAAGAGGGAGGTACGCTGGGCTGCTGTAGTTTCCGTTGTGAGGCTGAGGAGGAACATGTTTATAGTTTGAGGGTTGGGTTTTTTTTGTGTTGTTGTTGTTTGATCCGCTGGTGCAATCCTGCAACAAATGCCAAAGACACATCTGCCTCTGGGCAAACTCCTGGCACTGTGAGGTGATTTATGTGGTGATCACTGACCTCTTTTCCTAAATAATGAATCTTTTTTTAGGAACCCTCCATCAAGCTTTGAGCAGCTGAGCTGAGTTGAATAATTCTTTCAGACAGCCCAAATTACATACTGTGCTTCCTCCTTGGTGTGTTGAGGAATGTCTCTCAGTGATGATGGAGAGACTGACAACCAAAGCAAACCGTAAGTGCACATGCATTTACACACCTCAAAGGCTCCGGATATTTTGGCACACTTTCACAGCACAACTGTGATTCACCACAGGTAAACACACACAGACAGGGAAAATAATTGTTGGGTACAGATGTAAGGATTTCACACATTAATTATTACTGTTTCCCAGTTTGCAAATAAGAAAGACAAAGTTACAGTTTCTCTTTGCAACAGATTTAACTTTTTTTGGTAACACGTTGGATGTCAAGACTACGAAGTTGATTAACGCTACGGGGACACCGTCATCGTCGACGATGCCAGGGACCTTGTTGTGTTTAATCAAACATAGCTTCCGAACCATAAAAGATAGAAACTTACTTTCCCCCCCCTCTAAATCGGGAGAATCCAAGCTTTCAGACGGTAGTTCCGGCATCGCTCTAGCCCATTTACAAGGGATACAGTGTTGTGTCAAAGTCGGTGTTCCAATCAGAGCCTTTGTCATTTGCGCATGACGCGCGGTTGATATTTCAATTCAAAATAAAAAAACAAGGTATAGGACATTATGGGGCATTGAAAAGTGGTGCTTTAGTAGCATTTAAACAAAAAAAAGTCAGGCGAGGTTTATTTCTCCAAAAAACCCTTGGTCCCCAGAGGGTTAAATGTCCATGTTTGGCAAAATTAAACCTTATCATGAGATGGAATAGTCCACAGTTGATTTCCACAGCCAAAAGTGCGATACACACTGCAATAGAAAATGCTTATAATTTGACTTTATTTTCCAAAAAAAATGCAGTTTTTCTTACATTATAATTCACCAAAAACTAACAGTTGACTAATCGCTGACTTGCTGTATAGGACCCTGAAATGTCTCAGCAAGTGATGACTTAAGAGGATGATTCTTTGAAGTGGGGTTCATGCATAACTTCTGAGTTGTCTTACCTGCAACAGACAACAGTTGAATCAGAGTATCTCATGTCTAAGAACCACAGCTCAGAACACTGACTATCTCAAACAACTTCAGAGCCATCCAAAGAAACGTAATGGATCTCTACACCATACTGTTAAAATCAGGTGGATATTCGATACATTTAAACCAAATCCTTTTCTAAACTGGTGTTGCAAGTGAAAATGAACCATGTTCCAACACAACCAGTTTTTGTGAATAACCACTGATATTTCTCTAAATATCTGTCTGATTTGTCTGAAGTCCAAGATTCAATTGGACTGCAATCAGATTTTTAAGGATTGAGTTGTAGCTGGCTAATAAATACTAGCTAATAAAACAACTGGCACACTACTAGATCTGTCAGCTATTACTGATGAGACTTGTTTGAATAAATGAGTAGAATCAGAAATTCATATCATATTCTTGACAGTTCAACATAACACATACAATCTTATATCACTCTCAAAAGACTGTTGATGTAGAGCCATTCTGATAAAGGGAGGTCCGTTTTATCACTTCAGTGAAATGTTTGTAGAGTATGTCCTGCATTAAAACAGACTATTGTGGCATATTTTTTATATCACATGCACCTACGGCATTGTGCTGTATTATACAAGCTAATCTGTCCCCTACACTGCAGTTTTAGTGTTGACAGGTATGTCTGCCTATCAAATGATCTACTTACATGCCATCAGGTATCATTTACACACTTTCCCCTGTGGTCTCTGACCCTGGAGAATGGCCCTTCAGAGCCCAGGGAGGCCCTGGACTTGTCAAAGACTTGCCTGTTGAGTGCCTACTGGCCTGGTGGAAAAAAGGTGTGCTTCTAGCTTGTTATGCGACACGGAGGGGAGACAGGCCAGAAGAAGGTAAGAAGAGGAGTGTGGGGTGAGGGTGGGGGTCAAGCCACGCAACAATGGCCCCTCTCAAGTCAGGAGGGCCCATCAGTTAAGTGTGTTTTCCTGCAATTTGAGAAAGTGGAATCTGGTCAAATTGGTGTCCTCTTGAGTTCCGATTGCTTGAGTTATGTGAGTGAGGGAGAGGGATGACAGGAGTGGGATGAGGTCGGGTATGTCGGGGCTGGTGTGGCCTTAATTGATAGTTTCAGCTCTTTGGAAAGAGGATCGAAATCTATAGTTGTGCTGAACGGTGGCATTCCAGGTCAGACTGGCTGTCTCCATGGTGATGATGGTGAGGGGAGGGTAAGCACTGCTCTTCGTGGATGAGACTGGACCCTTGAAACGGATATGGAGTGGCAGCTCATAGCCGTGAGCCCCATAACAGAGAGCACACACAAGGTCACCAGACTGATTGCTAAGGCATCTTTCAGTTGGGCAAAGAGATTCATTACAGGGAGTTGCCCAGAGGATCAAGATCCACAACGGGATCAGAGCTATGAATATACAGTTTAAACTACAAAGTAAATAAACTGAAAGAATCTAGTTAATCAGTGCTGGATGACTGAAAGGTTGATCAACGACGATCAAAAATCCCAACAATATCTGAAAATAAATACCTTGCAAACATGTCTGGAAGGTTGCTGCATCTAAGAAAATCCTTTAGCCATAACAGTAAATTGGAGCCAAAAGAGTTATTTAATGTGTTTTTAACTGATATGCCCTCATGTTCATCTTAAAAATTCTGGGAAATGAATTTGCTGCAGCAAAAAACTTGTCAAACAACATTTTCACAAATATGCAAAAGCAAAAAAAAAAAGAAAGAAAGAAAACAGAACAGAAAGAGAGACAAAAATAAATCAGTAAGACTGGTTTCAAAACTCAGCAATTAAATCAAAACTGGAATACAAATTATCGATAATATCAAGAATAATACTGCCTTAAATATGAACGTGTTGTTGTGCAGGCTAATATAATCCAACAAGAAAACACTTGTTCTGTGATGTATGGATATTTCAAAAGCTTATGTGGGCTGGTTATTTCATGACACTGACATAAAAACAATCAATCAAACAGTGCTGACCATCAACAGGAGACATTTTGAGATCTCTGAGAATGAATCGTATTTTATATATTCCTGTCTATTCAGTCAACTCAGCAACGCCCTGTTTGCAGAGACATACATCCCTCCTTTTACAAGAGGATATTATTTTACAGTCTCCTGACCTTGGGTAGACAGAATGAAACGTAACACCACCCACCGGTCTATTTCTGTATTTGTCTTACAGTAAGCTACCGGTAATTGACTGAAGCTCCTCGGGACTACTTTACATGGATGGTGCTGCAGACATATTCATATTTAGTCACAGTGGCTAACAAAAAGGAATAAGCTTAACACAGACATTTAAACTGTATGTAGGTCATGTGACTGTAACTGTCTTAGTTTTTTCCTTCACTTTTGTTTTTCTTACTTCAAGTGTGAAGCTTAACCAACTTCAGGTCTTAGAAACTGGAAATAAGTTGATCCATATTAAGACTTTGTAATGAAATATATTTCTCATTTGCTTCCGTCATATCAAAAATTATGTGACGTACATATTGATCTCGATGACAACAAAACAAACAAAAAAAGAAACCATAAACACGGCAAAACATCATTCAAATATGCTGGTAAGTTATTTTTGGCATCCAGACTTGTTTTTTCATGACTCATGACTTTAGTACACAGTGTCTTGTAACAAATGACACCCAAGACTAACATGAACAAAAGAAAAAGCCTGGAAGTAAGCTAACAAACACTTATCACTTCCTCCGTACATTACACTGACACAATAAAACCCAACAAATTAAAAAAGAAAAAACAACAAAACTCATGTCATTCTGCTTTATAATAAATCTTCAAACTAATAGCACCTCTGGTTGAGTAACAACTCCGGATCTAGGTGATTCCCTTTGGCAAGAAAACAACAAACTTCAGTTTCTAAAGATAGATAAACTGGTCTATTCGCTTGCTGTCAGCTGCCTAATCTCAGAACTAACAAACCTCAAACTGAAAGTCACCAGCTTTCCAACAACAAGTCCATGCTTCTCCACCTGCAGCCAAATTTGGAGATAGCAATTTTCCTCAATGTGCCTCCAAAATAACAATAAGAATAGACCAACTGGACTGACTAAAAATTTAAATAGGAAAAACGAGTCTGTAGCAAAAAAGAAAAAAAAGTTATTGTTGCCCAGATTAACTTATTATTCTTACTTTATTTGCTTGAAAGTCATTGCGTCTCCACAAGATCTTTAAAACACAAACTGTAGCTATAAAACGTTTTGGAGAAAAAAAGACATCTGGCTCAGTATTTTTTGTAGAGCTTCATATTGGGAGGTCTAGTAAATATGTAAGAGTTTATCAACCAGCTGAGCGTCAAGCAGGAATCCGACAACCCTCAGTTTGAATAATACAATTCTACAATTAGAGCAACTACCCAACACTGCTGCAAGATTTTGCAAACAATTGCATCAATTACATTAGGTAGAACTTCCATGCTGCCATCTGTTTGTAATTTTTAGTAAAATCTACCCTGAGGGTAAAGTCTTCTGAGATAGGCATCTTTTGGGCAAAGCTTTGTGAAATGAGGGTCTCAGGTCTAATTTGCGACTATTATCTGTATTTATGTCCTCTGAAGGGGAGTTAAGTTGTTTGTGAAAGACCTTCTCGGTAATAGCATTTACAGTAATACATACATTTTGACCTGACTTGGGGGGTCTGGTGCATTTAAGAGGTTGAAAATCAGTGCTATCGTGTGGTTTTCAGGTTTAGCAGGCTCTTGCAGACCCGGTTGTGATTAGGAGCTTGATAAGACATTGTTGATGGGCTGTGGAAAAGCATTTTATCACAGGAGCGTAATAGCGTGCATAAAAGTCATGAACCTGTGTTGAATAAATAAGAGGCAGCACACACCCTCAGAAAAGACAAATGTGTGTATGCATCTACGTGCATGCGTACACACACACCTTGTCTCTGCAGTATCATTCTTGCAGATCATCTTTGTGAAAAAATGGCAGGATCTCTGGGGTTTTTTCTCCCCCCTGCTTTTCAGTGTGTCTGATCTTCATGCTTCCTTACACACACACTTTGTCTGTCCTTTTCCCTTCTTTCCTATCTCCTTCACACTCCTTTCTGCCATGTTCCTCCCTCTGTGTCTTCTCTGTTTCGCTCTCCATGCCCGAGTGCAAGGTGAGAATCACAAAAGGAACACCTGGCAAACACGGATGTGGTCCTCCTTTTGTCACACCACCATGCTCCTAGTCCTCTCCCCTTTCCTCCCCCTAACTGTTGACTCCCCTTTCAGAGAGGCACTCGCAAGAATGGCAAACAAGGCTTTCAGCAAAGGGAAGGAGGAGGAAGAGGAGGAGGTTTTCTCCCCACCAGCACCTCCACCTCTCGCTCCCTTCATCCTTCTCCCAGCTCGCCTTTCACACGCCAGGAAGTGCTATTCAGACCAGGAGCTGCATGTACATGTCCCTCTTAACCAGTAATACCTCACTTCTTTCTCTTTCTCTCCCTGTGGGTCTGCAAAGGCTTGTGTGAGGGAGTACGTGCCAGTAGAAAAATAAGAAAAGACAAAAGGCAAAGCAGAAATAAAAAAACACACAAACAAAAAAAAAGGAAGAGTTTACAACTTTGATCAATCTATTATTTACATGTGTTCACAAGCAAAGTGAGGCAAAATGTTTTAGGTGTTCAGATAAAACTTTACAGCACATCTTGCCCCCCAAAAAGCTTTTATTAAATCGAACTTGCTGTGTATTTATTGGAAATTTACAAGAATACATTTCTTGTTCTCTTGGGCCACGACTTGCTCAACACAAGCAGAGGCAAGTAAACTTTCCACTGAGATAAATTCAAGTTAGAAGCAACACAAAAGACTGAATTACGAGTCTTTCACTTCTATCTCTGCTGCGGCCTGACAGTTTAATGGCTTAACAAACACAAAAATGTTCACCTTGAATTCACTGTGTACTGCCATCATTCTGAGTGAGCCTCTTTACATTTTATTATGACTGTCTCATATCTTATAAAAGAAAACACAAGTTTACACACACACAAAGACACACACCGACTCACAAGTCCAAGGCTGCCAGTAATCAACTTTACATTCTTTACAGCAGTGTTTTGTCTTCGGGTCTCACGCAGCCTTGTGACTATGACCATCAGATTCAGCACAATCTGTACAGAACACAGAACCTTCTTTTTATCCTGGTTCTGGTTCTGGACCAGAAAATTCTTGCTCAAAGCTTTTGGTTTAAAGCTCTCAGAAAACTAAAGTAACTCAGACCTGTTTAAATTTCATCAAGTATTTGTAGCAACAGTTCCTGATGATATTAACCTCTAAAAGTAATTTTAAGTTAATCATAAAATCGTTTATCTGTAGTATTTTCAAATAGAGGAACTAGTAACAAGATCAGCTTGTCGGGGTAAAGGGTTCCCTGTCAGGACCCTCCTGTTGTCCAATTATTTTTTTGTAAAGTCACAATAAAAGAAAAAAAAGAGAAGGTACAGGACAAAATGGTTGGGAGAAAAATGCTTTTGTCCCTGATGCTTCAAAGAGAAATAATTCCGGGTTTGAACAGCAGCAGCACAGCGAGCAGCTTTTGATGAGATTAAGTTCCTTTCACACTTCAGTACAGGTACCAGTATGTTATCGGCTGGAACAAAAGCTCTTTTTCTCTGTCTCTTAATTCCACCCACCCCACCCCCCTCTTCTACTATAGGTATTAAAGCTATCAAAGTTAGCCATCGATCACAGACAGGCTACATGTGCAGCAAAACTGACTATCGGGTCTGTTTATTCTGATTAGACAAAGCACAACATGATAATATTCTTAATTAGAAAACATAATAAACAACTCCTGATTCAAACATGAAATTATAATTGCATTTCATTTTTCAGTTAATTACTTTAAATTGTATAGAACTTCCCAAAAAGTCTTTGGAGACTGCAGGAAGTGAACGACAAATCACCTCATCCTGCTCCACCTGCAGCATCTTCACACTGCAGGGAGGGTTGGAACTTTTTTCTTTTCTTTTTAAATTAGAAGAATCTTTCCATTCAGCCATATTGGTCTCTTCCATTTCTTTCTACCAAGCATCAATCTTTCTTCATCGCTCCACATCATATGACACAGTGTTATTCACAGGTCAGAACAAATACTGTATTACAATTATTTTTTCTTCTTGAACCAGGTCGTTTTGCATCGTTTCACAATTCAAGTTGTGCTTTTCACAGTTATGGTTTTGGCAAGATAATGAAAAATGTCAAGTGACACAAAAAATGATTTCAATTCTGCTCCAAAATGAGAGTATCATAATAAACCTGCATAATATATGTGAACTGATTTGAACAAAGACTAGGGTCCTTCCCCACCCAGCAGAAAAGAGGGTGTGAGAGTAAAATGTCCCATTCTGTCCCCAAAACAGCTGCAAAGTTAAGATCTATACCAGCAGGGTAGAGAACAGAGCTGAGTGCATATTTTGACTAAAACATGTTATACACATGTAATTGGGATCTCAGGAAACTGGATCAACATGTAAAAAAGACCACAGCATGTCTTCTTTTACAGCAGCTCCTAACTAAACTTCCAAAATGTGAACAACTGTGTATAAATGCTAACAACTGCAGCAATTTCAGAAACTTACAGGTTTTCCTATGAGTTTGCTTCAGGGAGACTGTGACAGCTTTACTGCACTGTCAAATATTTATAACCTCCAAATTTTAAGAGTCCCTAACCCAGAGCCCAGCCTGTGGAAGGGCCTCACCAGAGCGGGCCCCAGCTGAACTGTAACTCTGCAGAACTTCGGGCGCTGTGAATTTCACGGTGAAAAGAGTGAAATGAGTGTGTGCGTGCACAAGATTCCAGCTCCAGCTATGACAACACGCAAACCATCGCAGACTTAAGAGCAGCTATTTGCCTGTCAAACTAAATCCTGGCTCGTCGTTCGACTGAAGGTGGCTTTTACTGTCTGTCATGAAAGAGGGGAAGGAAAAAGAGCAGAGCAGATATATCTGGGGTGGAAAGTGGTGCATACCACAAATAACTTGACTTTCACGGCTAGGAATTCCATTTTCAGTGGGAGGCATGTTTTTTCTCTTTTTCGGTCTGTGTGCGGAAATGACTATTTATGTACCAAACACTGTGATGTGTAATTTGGGAGATCTTGTTTCAAGCCTTGCCTTTATGCAATAATATAATACTTATTGTCTTATATCCTGTGGGTTGTTTGGTTTCTGTGACATCCCCAAACACATCATTTGTCTACTTTAACTTTTTTTTTCTTTTCCTGGAGGCCACAAGAGACTCTCATTTGTAATGTTAACACTGTGAACATGCGTTTGGACAAATTGTATATTTTTAGTTTTTATAAAATTCTCTTAGGAAAAATGTCTTGTGTAAAATAATTGAACTCAAATGAGTACAGTGTGCTGTGAAAAAAACATTTGCTTCTGTATGTGCAGCAGATTGAGGTTGACATGTTTAAGACATTTGTTTTCTTTCTGTTGTTCAATGACAAAAAAGGTCCTCAGTCAAGAGTTTGTACTGTGTATAAAAGACTTCTAAACTGCTTTTCCAGTCATCTTTGGCATCTCTGTGTTTCTCAGAGGGATTGCACCAAGTATTTCATCCACACTGACAACCATATGGAATACTGCTCTGCTCCACAAACCAGAGCCACCAACTAGAGAGAGAGAAAAAGCCTCTTCGTGAGCATCTTTCCCACTATTAAGATAAAAATGGTAAGATTTTTATACAGGCTGGCAATGACATACATAAATATCAAAACCTTGATTGGAACATAGTTTAAAAATGTTTCCCCAGAAAACCAAAAAGAGGTTTCTGCTGCTTTGACCACACAATTATAATTTGTAGCTACAAAATAAAATGTGTTTATCCAACTGTGTTTGGGGAGACAGGGATAGTAATTTCTCTGTTCTTTAGGTGAACATTGGAGGGAAATGAACCATGTGATGCCAGTGTTAAAGTTGGAATTCTGGGTACATTTTTGCCATTTAAAAAAACTTTTTTGTCAGTGAGGCATGATGTATTTTATTTAACAAAATTAAGTTTTAACTACTAGTTTTTGAAAAAAAAGTTAAAAACTCCTAACAGACGTTTATACAGCAAAAACTCTCCCTATTATATCAGTTTGCCCTAAAAATACAGAGTAAACTTATTTGAATCTGCTCCACTAAATTATCAAAAGTAAAACTGTTAGAATAAATGTTTTATTCAAACTAGTAAGAAAGATGAAATAACAGCATCCTGTACGACTGAGCTGTTTCTGGAACTTCTGATTTGGAGATTTCTTGTCTTGGTGTAGCAGCACAAACACAATGAGATGGTTCATCTTTTTCAAGTCTTTGACTCTCAACTAAACCGTATTTTTAAAAAGTGATTATTGTAAAATAATGAATGGGTCATTCAAAAGTAATCAGTTTTGACTAAATCAGTTTTTTTTCTATGTAATTTTGCTAACTTTTTGTTTAAGCTGTAGATTTGATCTCAGCATTAAAAAGTTAAAGATGTTAAGTAAAAGGTAAAGGGTCTGTAACGTATGCAAAACTTCACGATGGTCGCTTTGAGAGAGTTTAACCAATAAATCAGATTATTATTAATGGCGTATGTGCCAGTTTTAAACAAACAAACAACAAACCAGACAAACATAAAGAGCAGAAGAATAAAATACATCATTATCATCTCTAAAATACTTTTTTTGAAAATGCACATTGATGAAGAGCCCTGACATCGACGAATTGAACTGTGAGCATGTTTACAGACTCCCGGCTGATTGGTGCAGACAGCTACAATAAGTTCTGCCTAAAGCTGCAGAGGTTAGTCAAGCCCATTCAGCAAGTCAATGTAAAACTCAAATTACATGTCACTAAATGCCAAAATACATTTCAGTCCAGTCTGAAAGGACAACAAATAAACATTCAGCTAACGTGTTTCTGCATTTTCTCTCTCTAATCAATATCAAGCCGATTATAACCACATGAGCAACACATCACATGCATGTAGAAAGGAAAAGATAAGTCTGAAAAATAACTTATTTATAAATATATATGCTTGAGGAAATTTTCAGATTAATTAAACATTTAATTTAATCTGATTGGGAACTAAGTATGTATCCTGTGGTTAGAGTTAATCATAAAATATGTCTAATTAGGAGGGTTCTTAAGAGATGAAAGACTTCCTGTCCCGAGGCTACAGTGCAGGCAGTTTGTACAACTCAATCAGTAGGACGTTTGGATCGCAGATACATGTGTGCATCACTGCAGGCAAACAATAACAGTGCATCTGAAACAGAAAGTAAAAAACCACCATAAAAGAAAAAAAAACACACACAGAAAAAGGTTTCTCTTGATGTCACTTTACTAGCTCATGCCTTTTGTTTCAGCTAGCCTTTAAATAGTTTATTAATCCAATAAACACTTTAAAATCAACAGAAAGATACAAATAATGATCCTTATTTGTTCCCTGAATATAAGATAAAATCAAATATTAACTATATGTGTTTAACAAATTACAAGGAATAAATGTAAAGAATTAGCACAATTTTAACTGATAACAGGACGGAGACAGAAAAGATGTTTTTTTTTTTTTCATAAAAGGAAAAACTAGGATAAAATAGTCCCAAGTTATATATTTTGTAAATGTAAACTTTACGAATGCTTTGATGTTATTTTTCCTTCATGTATTTATCCACGTTGTTGAAATGAAAATAAAAAGCGTTCACACTTTCAGTGTGCCTCGCAATTTCTATAAGTGATTTCTTTATGAGTCTTCCAGTTACATCCCACATCTCGAACATTCCTTTCCTCACAGATTCACAGTTCTACTGCTGGCAACACACTGGCATCAACGCAGGGGGCGGGAGCTGTAGTCTGCAGGGCCTGGTCTCGGAGCCCCTTACAGACCTAATTGGTGCCCCTATCCACCACCATCACCACCACTACAAACCCCTGAAACCCAAACCCCCACCTCCGCATCTCCTCCATGGTGTTTATCCACTAATTGGGCCACTTCCTGAGACAGAGGCCAAACAGGGAAGAGAGGAATGCATGGCAATAGGCCACTCAGACAAGCTAGCGTCAGAGCGAGAGGGGGTGGTGATGGGAAAGGGGAGGGGTGTTTAGAGATATACCAGGGCAAAAGATTGAAAATGATATATGTGTTCTTCTACAGTAAAATATGACCAAATCTGCCCAACTACATGACAGATCTACAACTGTGTAAGTGTGTATTAGCGGCACTCATTTTCACTGTAGTGTATTTTGTGATTTGACCACAACCTTTCCAGTCTCATTAAAAAATGTGTTGGGAAGAAAATGTATGTAAATCACTGAACTGAGTGGGAAGGTTCTTGCTTGTTTTCGTCTTTGTTTTCACCCCGACTGACCGTTGTCCACGCTCTTGGTTTTTGTTTGATGTTCTGGTCCTTTGAAGTTGGTCTACAAGGGTCTATCGGCCTTTTCTTGGGGTTAGAAGTTTAGCTTCCACAGCTTAAAGGATCATTCACTCCAGTTAAGGAATGCCAGATGAGCATCCCACTGTTCTACAACATTTTGTTTTCATACTATACAGTATATGGGAGGATAACAAAACTACCAGAAAACAAACAAACAAAAAAAAACCTTACATAAATAAATAATAAATAAGTGCTAAAAGGTTCAGAAAAGCACAAATTAACCCAGATTTTGTGCTATTTAAAACACTGTATAAATCTATACAATTTTAAAAAGCCTGAAAGTCATACAGTAGTTATACCACATAAGCAATGAACAATTGCATAATTATCCTAGCAAAAATCACTGAGATTTTTTACAGTGACTCCAATAAAATAAATGAATAATGAATAAATAACACACCTCTTCTGGTGGGCTAAAAAGTCACATAGGAACTGTTTACAGAGGGAAGTCTGAAATGCATCTGGACTGGTGAGAATGACCCAGAATAAACAACCAGGCTGATCAAGACTGTGGGTGGATGGAAGGGAGGACAGAGACAGACACAAAGCCTTTCCTGTTGTCCTAAATAGTAACAATCAAGGAAGCACTATATCTACCAAACTTCCAGACCCAGTCAGTCCCCGGGGATTCTGAAAACAGGGAGCTGATCAGACACGAAAAATGACATTGCATCACAGGAGGTCAAAGATAAAAAGCTGAACAGTGATGAGAATAGATGCACACATGACATGAGTAATAAAACAGGGCATTTTCTTTAGAACATCACTGACTACGCTGAGAACTTCCTGTGTTGCTAATTCTTTTTGTTCATTTTGACTCCTTCCTTCAGAAAATTTCTTGTGTTATAAATAAGATTTGAAAATGTTAAATAATGTCAGAGTGCAAGTTTACTAACACATCTAAGAGAAGCGACAAAAAACGATCTGCATAGGTGTGTGAAATCTTGCAGCAATCCCGTTTTTTTTGGCAGATGTGATCCTTAAGCCTGCAGGTGGCATGCAACGCCACCAACACTGGCCAATGGCACTCCAAAACAGGATGTCTGAAACTCCCCAGGCTTGGGACTTCCTCTCCAGGAGCGCCACGGCCTAGAGTTCAGCCAGCTCCCAGCTCAGAGGAACACATTACAGATCTGGCACATGAAACAGTCTGCTGCTCAAAACTGTATACCACCCCCTCTTGCCTTTCTCTGGCACAATCCCATCTTTAACAATTTAAAACTAAAAAGATTGTCCCTCTGGTGCTTTTCCAAAGGAAAGAGTTATTTTTCTATTTGTTCAGTTTGCGTCACTCAGGGCATCAAGAGTGCAGCCTCTACACAGTTAATGAAACCAGACCTTGGCTTCAAATGTGGTAAATTAGATTCTAAAAAAATACATGAAAATAATAAACTCAACCTTGACATGAACCACAAAAAAAGGTGTAGTTTACATAAAGAGTGTGTGCATCTTTCTAAAAAAAAAAAAAAAAAACAGAGCTCCTCAAACACAAAGTCACATTCTGATTCTAAATTTTCTGCATCACAAAAATATGTCATAACATGTGTCTCTTTTAAACAAACTGAAGAAACACATTACAATTCGCTTTAATAGAAAGCACCAAATATGAAAACAGGACGTTACAATCTCATAATATGGTCACAGCTTGCTGTACAATGCGATCTAACTTATAGCTTGCAAAACTGTTGGACTTGTAAACTGAAAATACAGCATCTGGCATTTAGGCTTATAGCTCATAAATACCCCTTTCCAGTCCTGCATAGCATAAAACAGTTCAACAAGCACCTTTTCTTAAGCTATTAAAGCTATTGAGGCTCCAGTCATGGGCTGCGGCATTGCTCAAATTTATGTCAAAGATAAATGACAAATACATCTTATGTTGAAGGAGCTGATGGTGTGATAGAGATGGAATTTTTTAAAAAGTGGACATTGTACGTAGGGGTTAAAGAGCAGGCTTGGGTTAGTAAAATCCGTTGGGCCTTTAGAGGGCCACAGTTCTTCAGTGTACCACCCACCCATTTTGATCACAGTGAATTCATTAAGATGGCATGTTGTTTGCCAATGTGGTTCCAATTGGGACAAACTGGAAATAACCCCCGCAGGAAATGCAGCTGGGTGACAGACCGTCCAAAAATAAGGAAATAAGGATTAAAAGATGTGTCTGTGGGGTAAGGGCTTAGGAAAATAAAACACATGCGAAACGGCAAAAAAGAAAGGGTGGAGGCATGATTAATGATACAGACACTTTGAAGACAGGAAGACACCTGGCGACCATCTTGTCTCTGTGGGTCCTGGACAGACGGTAATGTTTTAGTGTGTAGGAATTAGGCCCAACTCATCTCACAGCTTTTGCACGGAACCACTGGCCAGATGGGGACTAAGCCAAAAGACCTGAAGAAGACTCCGTGACTGTCACATGACTGCTCACTTAACCAACACATTCCCTCCTGATTTGGAAACATTTTAAGGGAATGATGGATGGTAAGTTAATGTGTAGTTAACTTTTTTCATTAACTATAACTACCCTTATACTCATACATTACAGAAGACTATAGTAAAGTAACTGGGCTGTGTGTATTTTCAGAAAGGATTTTGTATACTTCCTGTCTTTGCAGATCCACAAACAGCCATTGTTTTATAGCGCCTTGCAAACAATAAATATCAGGCGCCTGAAAAAGTCTCCTGTCTGCTAGACCCTAAATATACAAGCTTGAAAGCTCTGACTGTTGCACGACATACAGGCAGCAAATAGGAATGTGGGGGTAAACATCCGTGTTTAACAGCTCTGTCGTTTCAGGAAAGATTAAATAGGATTTTGTAAGTATTATTAATGGAATTGGATACACAACAAGTTCCTATGATTTTCTCAAAAAAAACAACAACAAAAACCCTGAAAACGATGTTTATCAAACCCTCTGACAATAAACACATAGTAAAATTTCAGCTTGCCAAGTTGTAGATGGCAACGAGCTACAACAGAATCAAAGCTAGATTTGGAGCTGAAAATGACCTAGGGGCTTTTACCAGTTGTAGATCAGGGTGTGGGTTACATGTATTAGACCCCATGAGTAGGCGAGTGTAAGGGACCAGCAACTGTTCCCGTGCCTCTCTTCCAGAGGTCATCTTTGTAAGTAACTGGTCGGATAGTTGGCCACAGCATCCTCACAGCAGGCCCTGGAGGCTAAACCACGAGCTACATAGTCATTACTAGACTCCCTTTGAAGATACCAAAGACAGAGTCCAGCCATTTGCTATGCTTCTTTTCTTTTCTTCAGGAACCCTGGGGTCAGACTTTGACATAAAGCAGTTCAGTTCAGAACATATAGAACTACCTTTTTTATGTGAAACAAATCTTGAATGTTAAATATATATAAAAATGTAAATTAAAAAAGTGATACTCAAATTACAAAGCATTCATTGTCATAGATGTTTGGTAATAAGAGTATCAGATGACTTCTGCAAGTTTTCTGACTTTAATATAACTTGACTCTTAGATATAGAAAAATCTCCAACAATCAGCATATTATCAGTGAAGCAAAAGCAGTCTGGAAAATGGCTTATAGGTTAGAAGAATAATTTCCTGGCAGCACTGTTTGCTTTGCATCTATTTCTTTTCAGAAAAAAAGCTTGTGTAAGTCTCTGATTATTTAAGGTCAATAACAGTTGGTTTGTCTAGCTGAAGAAGGTGGTCAGGAAGAAATGAAAATGACATTTTAAGTTCCCGGTGTAGGTCTTTAATGAATGTGTTTCCATTAAATACAGTGAAAGTGATTGTATAATAGGATTTTGTATTTTATATTTTGCATCTGCTGGGCTTAAAAAAAAATCCCCACTTGCCCAGAAAAGTATGTCGCCAAATCCGTAACAAAGAATCTTCTAAACTACTTCTAGAAGTTTACAAAGACATTTATACACATTTCCTGACAAATTCAGTTAAAATAATGTTTAGCAACCTGAAAATGAATTATGTTACATTAAAATGTCTACACCAGCATTTACAAAAACATTAGAAACTGGCAACAGGCTAAAGAAATAACTTAAAAAAGAACAAGTAGTCCATGTTCACGTGTCATGACCCAGTCTCTATAAATACAGACATGGTGGGCCAATACCCACAAAACATGCCACAAGAAAGAATGGTCCTTTGCAGTGAGTGTATTGAAACAGGCAGCAGCCCCAGAGCTCTGCTTCAAGCAGGTCTCAAATCAGTGCTTGGGGAGAGCAAAACATATGTTAGCTATGTTATGGTTAGAATTAGCATGCCCGGTTTTGAGCGGATGTGGGTTTGATCCCACTGGCCTCGAGGCTCAATCAAGTCAATCTAAAATTAGTGGGTTGCCCCTTTTTTTCGGAAGACAGATAATTCCCTCTTGATTGTGGAGAAGCAAAAACATTGGGTAAAGCAAACATGTTAAGGAACGTGGAGCGAGGGCGAGTCGAAACTATGAATGCTACACAGTTATGGTGATACCAGAAATAGTGACAGGTGCAGAGGCCAACTGTTGCAATAAATACAATCAGCCTGAAAATAAATTTTGTCAACGGGAAAGAGATACTTTTATAGATCTGTTTCTCACTCTGGACAAAAAAGAAGGTGAGGACTTGGATTGTTTCTTGATAAATCAGTGAAGGTTTATTAATAAACTTGCTTTAAAGAGTTTTTTTATTACCTTTTTGCAAAATGCAGGGTAGAAAGTGCTGAAATAAATCTTAAACTGGGCAAACTGTGTGTTTCTAACTTTAAGCAGTGCTCCTAGCTTAAACATCACGCAAAATCCATCCCAGCCTTAAAGGCAAATAAGGCCTTAAGGCCACTAATTACAAATGGCTTAGGGACTGTTAGCTTTGACTGTTTCAACATGCAAATTAAATCCAACCTGAGGACACGCAACTGTAATACAAGACCAATTAATTGGCTTTGGATCAGCTTGAACCATTGATGATGGCAGAAGACGAGACAAAAGGGACAGTAAACTGTCTTTAAGGAGAGAACAAAAAAACTTTTCAGAAATTCTTGGCTGAAAAGACATTAACTACTGTTTCAGCATAACATTGACTGTTTTTTTATTTGTTGTTGACACCAGTTGGAAAATTATTTACTGTCATTGGTTCTGAACAACTGTACCAATGAGTGCTAAACTTAGATTGGAATTACCATTCAGACAAACTGACAGAGGAAAACAAACAAGGAAAAACAAGGCTGCTGATGTCATTAGAGTCTCAAGTGTTTTCTGCCTCTCCCCAAAAAGGAAAACTGACACAAGAAATATGTTGCACTGTGCTATCCTGTTTTGTACATTTCCTGAAATCCAAGGTGTAGGGAACAGGAAAAATCCAGTTCGAGAAGGAAGGTCAACATCCAGCGTTAGAGGTCTGGAAAAAACATTAGTTTGGAATGAAAGGAAAGAGACAGGGTCTAAGTTTCCCCCTCTCTTTCTTTCTTTTTCTCTTAATGGTTACAAAAAATAATGGGGTGCTTAAACTTTCTTGGAGTATCACTGTGGATCCTGCTGCAAGAGAGGAAATGATAAGAAGATCCAAGATGCACTTGTGTATTTTGACAGAATCGGACAAGTGTTCATGCAAATGGAGGGTTGTTTAAAAGTCCTGATCTATTTGCTGTTGTCATGCCTCATTTTTATGTCGTCTGCATTGCCAAAGATGCACTTTAAACAATTAAATTACTACCAATAAAATAATTTCCTCAATAAAAATTATTTTATTAAATTCATGAACACTAATTCATCTTTTTAGTCCTTCACGTGGAAAACAAAGTCCACAGAGCTTCTTTTATTGCACAGCTACATCTGCCAGGAAACAGTTTTGCGATCCTTTGGCTCACTTTGTTACCTATTGCCACAGTACTTGTCTACACTGACCACAAAAGAACCAAAAAAAAAAATCCCAGTGTACCCTCAGTTTACTGTAACAGCCTAAAGACAAGCACTCAGGGTCATTCTGCCAATTGAACAACTTTACTTTAGAAACATTTCATCAATATCAGCCCAAATCTTTAGCGAGCCCACTGTTCAGAGCAACACTGTGGCTTTCCTCAGGTGCTCATCGTTTCCCTGCAGCCTTCCAAAGCAAGCATATTGGTTAACCACCCAAACCACTCGAGCATAGTGCAATCTCCGATTCACAACACACAAAATGTATTGGCAGCATTCCAAGGAACCTAATCCAGGAAGTGGAAACATTTTGCAAACAGACTCTAGTTGTAAACTTTTAATGAATGGTTTCTCATCTATCCAGAATGGTGTGCAGTCTCTATGATTTTTTTTCAAGTTTGTGTTGTTTTTTTCTTTTTGTTTTGTTTTCATAATCCTGAATTACCAACAAAGAAGAAGAGCGCTTACAGCGAGGCCTCTGAACAGAGGGATTTTACAAACAGAGAAGGCAGCTGTTCTGGAATGTGAGTTGGCATCCATACAGGCACTGAAATTATGGCTCTGGTCATTGCTAAAGAAAATAAAATTGATGCAATCTGCAGAGCATGCAGCTTTTAATTAGTGGCTTCCGTCTTCTAATTGGTTTCTCTCCATTTCTCTCCGCCTTAACTCAGGAATGGACCAATTGGCCATGCTGCATTTAGAGTGCTGTGTTTGCCTTGAAAGAAAGCGTACACTGTAATCAAGAGCAATGCAGGCAAAAGACTGCAGAAAACAAGTCAACCCCATTGTTTTTCTAGTTTTCCCGTTTTTAAGACAAAGTTAAATGGCTTGAAGAAATGCATCTAACTGGGTTGTAAACACTGGTTGTTTTGACTATGTGAAACAATCAGAGCAAAAAAATCTACACTTGTCATCTGTTTAAATTTTTTAGTTCAAGCAAGACCTTGATTTCCACTCATACAAGAAGCCATTGATGTGAGGTAAAAGGTCAGAACAGTAAGTGCTTTGAACATGCTGAAGAACTGCTACAACTTCAGGATACTGTGTTTAAGGAGTTGAGGAGAAATATGTTTAATTTGTCTTTAATTTAGCAGTGGAAATATTCAAAGGACAGTAAGGGTGACCAAAGTCTCCGGGTGAATCAATAGTGATAAGATCGTAATTACCATATAATATGTATACAGTATAAGTTGTATTCTATTTATTTGAATTCAGAGGCTTTGACCAACAGTTGTAAAGAGTGGAAAGTGATTTTTATCTATATAACTGTTTACCTTTGACCTAACAATGGAGTAATGTATATTAGATGTAACAAAAAGCAAAATGTGAGTGAAAACAACCAGGAGATTTGAAAACTGAAGTAAGCAGTGGTATATTTATAGCAATCTAAAGACCTCCATAACTTTGGAAAAAAGGTACAAAAACAGCTGGAAACTGTAACTGCAAAATTGTTGAAGCAGACAAGAAGGTACAGACTGCTGGTTCCAAAACACGGTAAGCGTGATAACACCGGTCCAAACTTTCCCCAAACAACTACTGTTGGATTTTCAATATGCAGGAGAGATAAGTGTGGGAAAGAAAAAGCCCAAAATCAGAAAATGAGGACAGAGGAAAAGAAGATAAGAGCAGGGAAAAGAGCAACTGTTTGGCTGCTGACAGCTTGCAGCCAGGCTCCAGGGAGCAATCACTTGAGGTCAGGGACAGGTCTGGTTGCCTGGCATCCGTGGATTCTCACTCACACACACATTCCCCTGTGTCATCCTGTCTCATGTTTACTGTTTCCGCTAGCTAACAAACCCATTTCCTTGTTTCTGAGGCAACAAAAGAAATTTACTGTTGCAAAAAGGGCATGCATGCTGGAAGTCGTGGTACAGTTGGACTTCACATCAAGATAATTCAAATTACTTTGTTTCTAAATTTTTGGTAAAATGTTACTTAAAAGGGAAACGATAAAAAGTAGTAGAACAAAAAAAAAACAACAACAACAACAACAAAACAGTTTACCTGTTATGAGTGTCCTTTGCTCTCTAGCAGGCTCATACCTGGTTTATCTTCCAGATCAACATATTTTGAATAAAATTAAATAAAATTAAGACTTAAGTGAGTTTTAAAGTGCTGGATTATCTTCTCCATAAAAGACTAAAAATAAATTCACAAGTTTTGAAAATAAATGAGTAGGAAAATATTTTTTTATCATATGAGTAAAACAATTGCAGAACTGGAAAATATTTGCATTACAATCTTTACAAGTTATCATCATCATCATTATTGATTAATTTTAAGATTTAATTTTTTAATTTAAAAGGACAAGTAAGTGTAGCAGAAAGTCAAAAAACCAAACGAACGTCAATTCAATATCAAAAGGTCTCTGATTGTAATTTATGGTTCAGAATATCTGCATTTATTCATTTAAGGGATTTGGTTCATTTAGAATTCCAAGGGCTTGAATAGGTACAAAATCCAGCAAACTTCCTTTCTGGAAAAGAGAACAACAATTCAAGCATGTGGTTGAGCTCTGGTAAACATCTGAGGACATAATATAATTCTATGCAACGTTTAGCGGTTAAACAAGACACAGATTGTCCGTGCAATGTAAGTAGTGCATGAATTTCAAAGGATAAAAAAATGGGAGTAGAAAAGACAGAAAGATATAGTTGATGGGATCAACGGGATAGGTAATAAGAATGGTAAAGATAAGAAACAAGATAAAGGAAAACAGACAATAGATAGTTAGTAAGGGCTTTAAAAACAAAAAAGGGCCCAGAGTTGTTTCATTCTGCTTTTGGTCTGCAAACAGCAAATGTTTGAAGGTCCCTCTCTGTCTCCTCTGTCTGTTTACAATTACCGTGCCGTGAATGAATCTTCCACGAATGACCGCTCAACTGGCAGCCCTGACGAGCCAGGAACAAGGGAGCTATTAGCGGAGGAACTGAGGAAGGAAGGAAAGGGGAAAGCCAAAGTGAAGGCAGTCCAACTTCAGAGGCCCAAAGAGGGAAAGGAGGGGAAGGGAAGGGGGAGGGAACGAGCGGCTGTGCTTGGAGGCGAAAAGGAGGGAGGCGAGGAAATGGTGCAGAGGGATCAGTGGAGTTATACGGATACCCAAAAGAAGGGCTCACCTACATCTCCCTGAGGCACCAATCTAACAGAGGAGAAAAAAGAACAAGGAAGTGCTAAGAAACTGTAGTGTCCCTCACCCCAACCACCTATCCCACCCCACCCACCCACCACTAATAAAATGAGAGGATGAAAGAGATTATAGTTTGGGGCTTGACACAAAGAGCAGTGGACAGCCTCAAAAATTCTTTGATTTCTCTGACACCAGGATTTAGGATGGGACCTTACCTTGGCCTTTGGACACATGAAATAGATGAGAGCATTTTGTGGGTGTGACATTCTCTTGACCCACTCCACCTCTAATCCAACCTGAGCTGAGTTTTTTTTAGGCATGTGAGCGCTTCAGGGGACTTCCTGACAGCCATAAATTACTTTGAATTCAGAGATGACAAGGTGGGAAAAAGTGCTGATGCCCTTTTTTGCAGCACCTTAACAGACATACACAAACAGAGGTGCAAATCCCATAGCTAAGAAAAGCCAACCTTTCACACGGTCATTTATCAAGCAGAGCCTGTGAAAGAGGAAATGAGGTGACATCCTGCCGTCATCCTCTTTCCGTTACATCTGCCAAGTCCTTGTAGCAGGGACATAAGGCCCTGGAGACCTTTCTTTTTTTGTTATTGTCTCTCTTAACCTGACCTCGTGGGTCAGGTGTATGGCAGCTATTATTAGGTTTGCCTTAAAATCATCAATTTATTTCTTATACTGCAAAGATGAAAGTCGGTTCCTCTTATCTTTAAATATTGCATTTGTTGAAGGAAGAAAAATGGCATGAGCAGACACACAAGCCAGGAGAATTTAGCATGGCGAACCTTTGTGCCAGCAAATGTTGAGGTTAGACATGGTCACTGGCACTGTCCTCATATACTTAAGTGCTCCCAATTCCCTAAACAAACAAAGGATAAACATCTTGGTAATTACATTTTTGTAATCGTTACCACATTGCTTATGCTTGAGGAAACCAATAAGTGAAGTTGCCAACTAAAGCAGAATCAACACATATGGACTGTATAATGATAATTTCACATTTCTCAAAGAGTCTAATGAGTGCTGAAATGATTTGTCAACAAGATATTTAACAAAAACAACAATAATCAATCTGTACAGTTTGTTAAATGTTTAAGTGATACATGAGAGACAATGTCTAACTTCATTTACTTTTCAAATGTGTCAGTTTGCTGATTTTATTACTAACCTGAGGTTTGGAAAATATGAATAAATAATCTTAGGATGTTGAAATGAGCTCTAGAGAATATTCACCAACTGGAAACTTTATGGAGTACTCAGCAACTCAGAGCCGTTAGGTATCTAAACATAGTGAAGATAACTTGCTGAAGTTCATACTGTACATCAGATTGGGTATGAAAAGGTATTTATGGGACTTTGAAGGTTGAATGTTGTTGGGGGGTCCGAATTTGTCGTAAACCACATAAAAGCATCAGTAGTTCAGGCTGCTGGTTGTGATGTCATGGTGAAGGGCATACATGACGGTGACGCCTAGACATGGAATTTTTGGCTTCACTTTTCAACAGTAGTATGTGGTACATCTAGACTTTATTCATGTCAGTGAAGATATGGTGGAATGTGAGATTTTAATCATGAATATGAAGCTACCAAATCTTCAGCGATTGCATGATCGCAACATGTCAAATAGAACTAAAATTTCTGAGAAATGTTTCCAGCTCCTTGTTGAAGCTATGCCACAATGGTAATTCTGAAGGCAGGAAGGGTTCAACCCAGTACCAGCAAAGCTGAATCAAGCAGCTGCTGAATGTATATAGATTAACTTTTTTATATAAAACATTTTTTATTACCTTAAATACTGAATGTTTATTTAAAATACTAATAAATATTTAACGTTTGAAATCAAATGACAACCATTTTTATTCAGCACATAAAAAGTTAGCTCCAGTACAATGAAATAGAACCCATGCTCTGACAGCCAAATGGTCATCCTCTCAGAAGGGCCTGATGGGATTGATTACAGTTTAGCTACAATGGGTAACTTAATCCTGATGAAGATGACTAAAGCCAGCAGAGAATATACTCTGGTAACCCATTTCTTCCTCGGCCTGGTGAGTCCCCCTCTGCAGCAAATAATGGCCCATTTGTTTAACCAGTCTCCAAATATGTCACTGGACCTGCTGAGGTGCATAGAAAAGAATATACCAACCTGCTTTTTATCACAGGAAAAAACAGAAGACACACTGTAGAACACTTTGCAACACTACCCACCTCCTACCCCTCCTCCTTTAGTCTTACACCTTATCCACTTGTAAGCAGGTCTTAATGTGATGTTGGGATCCCCTGAGCAGAAAGCCAGGCTCAGGGGGCTTCAACAGAGGATATTTGAAACATACAAAGGAAGTATTATTTGTTCAAACCCAAAGTTGGCCCCCTACCCGCTTCTATTCTGTATTTCTTTGGTTCTGAAAGAGATCGTCTGCTATCACATAAACAGGAAGTTCATCGTAATTAAGACGGCCTTGTTTCACCAACGTGTGTTCAGTTTTTGAACAGTGAAGGTTGGGCCTTTCTGAAAATATTCACAGCTCAAGCATTTGATTAGCCATTGCAATGATATGTTGAAATAGAATCCGGCTTAACATTTTAACAGGTATACTGATGTGTTTTAACTTCTGATGGTTTTTCTGCAGGAGCTTTCTGAGCTTGTAGGTCATGTTGCACTGACAGGCAAATCAGATTTAAAATAATAAAAGCATTTAGTTTTACTGCACCCAGGAGTCATGTCAATCAAAATACAGGTTGCATTGTCATCATATTAATGTTGCAAATTGGATTTTTTCCTCTGTTTTATTTTTCACAGTTGTTGCACTGATTGACTAAATGGCGCAGAGGGAAGACATGGTAAATCAAACCAGAACTCTGTTAAAGTTATTACACTAGAACACTTTGGTAAATTAGTGTCAATACGACTCCTGAAAAGATACTGCAATGCAAAAATGATCCCAGATACTCAATGGTAGGACGAAACAAACAAAACATGAAGGCAGAAGTCTGTTTCAGTAGCGTAATACAACAACACACAATGATGATTCAAGTTTTTTGGGGGAATTTTTTGCTTAGTCCAGCTTTTCAAAGCAAAGTTGAGCAATTCCATTAAAACAGTGCAGCCGTATAAAAAGATGTGAGACTGTATTGACTATAATTTAAACTCAAAATTCTGTTTTGTCTTAAAAATTCAGCTGTAAACCACATTGTACATCACACACAGGCTAATACCCACTCCAGCTCAATATTGACAGTTTCATGTCATTGTTAAAATTAGAAATATTTACTATATCAAAGCTTTTTGTCCCGAATATCCTAGTGAAGAATATGTAAAGACCATCTTATCGGATCTTTAAACTTTTGATGAAACAGAATAAAAATTACCGACAGAGAAACTAAGAGTATGAGGAAAAAACTAAACTGACAGTGAAACAAAAACCTAAACTAAGATGAAAAAGACAAAACAAAAACACCAGCTATGCTGCAGCATCGTGGAAAGAGGGTTAGAAGTAGCATTTATGAGAATAAACGAGATTTCCTGAACTGAGAGCATTCCAAGGGCGCCGGTGGTCTCAGCTTGCCAAAAGGCAAGACGACACATGCTGGAGATGTCTGCCAGGTAGCAGAGCACAAAGAGCCCTCATTTCCTCCCTGTCCCTCCCTCCTCTCCATCCCCCATACACCTACACACACACACACACACACACACACACACCTACATACACACACCTCCTTCCCCCATCTGCATGTCTTTCTCTCTGTTCATCAAAACAGACGACTAGCTGATGGACGTCGAATGTCTGTATAAAAGGAAGAAGTAAATACACACATGTAGCTCTTGGCAACAAAGAGTATCATTCATGTGTTTGTATGTGTGTGAAATGCCAGATCAGAGAGAGGTTTGTATGTAGTGGAAGGTTTTTTGTTAGTTAAGAGTTTAGACAAGCAAAGTCTGGTCCTGCAGGTTTTTTCTGTACTGTATGCTGTTGGATTGGAGGTTTTTTCTAGTGGTATTCCTGGATGAACACATTTGTAAGATGACACTAATACAGCCCTTGAAGTTTGATACTTGCCCTGGGATCCTGCTCCCCCACTGCTCACAACACACACATCTATACACACACCTTCCAAGAGCTCATCCATCCCAAGGTAGTGTCTCATTACTTGCATGCAAAGACACACATTTTCTTTGCTACTGCTTCTTTTCTTGCCACCGTAGATGATCCATACGCTCACTTTGCATCTCAGAAACAAAACAAGTACAGGGAAAACTTTCAAGTGTGAGGAGAATAATATTCATTAAGTAATTATGGAAACGTGGCTCGAGGTGAAAACAGCTATAGCTATAGGGCTGATAGTATCGACGGCTCTGCTCAGCTTCAGTATAACACCCGGTACTGTGGCAGCAGGGCCCTATTCAAAACTGTGCACTCAGGAAAAAACAGTGAAAAAACTCTAATCCTTTAAGACAGCATCAATAGAGATTCCATCATGCTTGGCTCGTCATGAGAGAAGAGAAAAGCTTGGGAGATGATAACGTCAGTCCAGCACAAAATAAAAATATGGCCTGTTTGAATAACTGGCTTATATGTGTTCTTTTAGCTAAGAGTTGTTTCCTGTTAAATGCAGCGACGGCTCAGAAGGAGGTTTCTGCTAAAGAAAAGACAAAACAAAAGGTATTCAGAGACTCTGAGGATCCTCAGATGCCCTCCTGTAAGAGCTTTTACAAAAACTGAAATCTTTCAACAGCAGAGAGAAAAGATCTTAACGTACTGCACCAACTTAATGAAAGACTGAGTTAGGAGGTCAATGCAAACACATTACTTATTAGACATAAAGTACATGTTTTAGTTTGACACCTACTTGATACTCTAATCTAAAAAAAAGTCTAAGTAAAAATAATTAAAACAAATAAATATTCAAAACAAATATCAGGTGAAGTTTCTAGGATCATAAATTATTGTTGAATGTATAAAAACAGTTTTTTAAAGATATGATTCCACGATGAGTTGGTCAAGCAGATCTGTTGACAAAAATTCCAGATGTGCTTTTATTAGCAGAATTTATTATTTAATTCTAATTATTGGACCTCATTTTTACATTAAAAATATTGATCACGTGGTATTAAAGATTTTTTTCAACAGTTTTTTTTCATCAACGTGTGGTGGAAGACCATACTAGACCATTCTAGTTCATGTGTGAGAGAAAACACCCCAGATCAGGATCTGAGAGTTTAAACACACGACCAGCTGATCTCAGTCTGGTGAGAGTCACCTGTGATTACAACTACCAACATCCAGACTGGTTGGGAAAACACTGGCAGATGTTCAGGAGGCTCAAACAGACCCGGTCAGGTGTTTACTTAGTGTTCCTCGCTCTCAAACACAGAACAGCAAAGACAGGATTTATGAATCAACTAGAAATTAACTGAAACATTTTCATTTTTTCATTCTAATACATAGAAGTGATCAGAATAAAAATAAAATGTTTCTTTAAAAAACAAACCTGTGTCATGTTTGGCACCATCTTCTGTTCAGAAGTGTCATTACAGAACAAGAAGCAGGTTTCAGAAGGAATAAAACTCAACATGAGCAGAAAGAGTGAAAGATGTCGCAGGGATGGTGAAAACTCAAACTTCAAAGATATAAAATATTTTGACTAAAACAAATTGTTTTGAGCTGATGCTGCTTGATCATAATTAAAACAAATATAAGAGTCTTCAGACTGAACAAGATGTTGCAGCTCTTTGTCATTGTTTCTATTAGTTAACATCCATGTTGAGCTGCTTGTTACTCCAGCTGGAAAAATCAAACATCCTTTTAATGGATTTATAGTAACAAAAAGTTAAAGTGCAGTTTTAAACTGCAAAAAGCAAAAGAAAAATTGTGTTTGTAAACAAACTGGACAACTGCTCCACAAACAGAGCGGCAGAAGTTCTTTCTGCTGAACAGGAGGCACAAATATATCAGAGGTGCTAATCAATCAATCAATCAATCAACATCTGATAGGTCAGAGGAAGGACTGAGCGAGACGACAGGAAGTGCAGAGGAAAATACTAAAACACTAAAGAATCTTCTCAGACGTTACATCACAGATATGATGTAAAGAAGATGTTAAATGGAACATTTTTCTATATGTTTGACACAATAACAGATTATCCTTATTCGTCAGCAGACTTAGCAAATAACGAACCTCAAATTAGTTTCTATTGTGGTTTAAAGAAAAACAGACATTGTATGCTTTTCTAAAAACTGTGTATTTGTTGTTTGGTTCGGATGTGATTCATCTGCATTTGTATGTGGATAAATTCCAAACCATGTTTCTCACTGAACGAGTACAAAGGCTGCAGGAAGTTAAACGTCTATGTAAAAGTACAAAAGAACCACGTTTCCTTTTGGACAAGGAGGTTAAAGAAGACTAACAACTGAATTTTAAAGTAAATACTCTACATTTGTCATGCAAAACAAATAAAGACATTAAGAGAAACAAATGAATAAAGATGAATTAAAGTCTGCTTGAACAGCAGGTGAAGCAAAAACTTCTAATACGATTGTATGATTGTGACTTTATTTCTTAAGGAAATATCTTAATTCAAATAAAGAAATTCTGACCAGTTTAAGACGAGTGTTCGAGTGACTGACGGGTTCCAAAAGGACCAAATACCTGAAAGTTTTTTGTCATTTGCACCAGTATAACAAGCTACAGGAGGAATAAGATATTCCGTGTTTGCTCAATAGCAGTTACATCAAAGATAGTTCCCTTAATGCTGGAAAAGACCTGATACTCCAATAGAATGACATAAAAATTATAAAAAAAAAGATAGAATTTTGATTTTACCAACAGAGATGATCTAAATATTCTGTTTGGGGACTCAAACATTCATATTCCTGCTAAAAACACCCCAAAATATCCAGAACTAAAATGTAAACAAGCATCATTTCAGAGTACTTTCTATCCCACCCACTCCCTGACGAGTCTCTGCTGCACCTCTAACAGCTGATAACCACTTTAGTGCCACTCAAACATCCCATTAATCTTCATTTGTCTCACCGTGTCCTGACGTTACAATTGAAATGTCTCCTCATCTCTGGTGTGAAATCGAGTGTTTGTGTTAAAACCTGAGCTGATACAGATCTGCTCATTCTTTACTTCCATTTCCTGGTTTAGTTCACAGGTTTTTAATTTAAATGACCCAAACCTTCACAGATAGACTCCTTTAGTAGGGGGTGAGGGTGATAATCTGATAGCTGCACAGGGGATCACTTCCTGAGAGGGGGGGGTCATGTGGAAGGACACCTGGGGTTTCCCATCTGTCCACCCAGGGGCTCGACCCCCTGCAGACTTTCTTTCTTTATACATCTCTCTTCCTCCCAGATACAAACATGTAACACCTACTTAGAATTAATGTGGTTTGGGATCAAATAGCAACCAGTTATAGAGGTGGAGAATGTTGTCGCTCCTGATCATGGATCAAATGTTCGGATTTGCTGAATTGAACTTTATTAACAAACAGTTTAAAGAAAACACCAGTGCAATTTTAGCGTGTCTATTTTAAACCCAGGACAGGAAACTCAGAGACAAAAGCAGCCGTCTGAGCAGGAGCTCTGATAGCACCGTGACATTTTCCTTTCCTCTGTCCTTTATGAAAAGGAACAGACTCTGTCTTTGATCAGCACTCAGGAAACTTCATTAGGACAGAGATGAGTAGATAACAGACCAAATACAGGTTGTATAGTTAGAAGGAGGAAATGAAAGAGACGAAAAAAAGTGCAGATATGAAAAAGAAGGGTTGGCAGAAAAATAAATGGTTTAACAGTAGGATCTACTATTTATTTCTATTTATTTCTTGAAAGAGATTTCTAAATAACTTGGAGAAATATCCCCAAAAACGTAAAAATCCAAAAACTTTAACTTGAATGCAACTAAAACCAAATCAGCAGTTGAACTGACTAAACCAACATCCAGAAGGTAAAAACCAAGAAGACGGACCAGAGCAAGCGACCTTTGACCTTATCAATCATGTACAACAGAGTAATGGAGGGAAAGAAGAAGACAAGGCAGACAAACACACATCATCTCCTCAACATTATCAATCACCAACCAAAGAGGAGGATGGCGACGTGAAGAAAGAAAGTTGTTGTCTCTTTACCTTATCGATCATGTCAGGCCGGTTGGTGGCGGCCAGCACGGTTACATCCTGGAGCTGCTCAATACCGTCCATCTCTGTCAGGAGCTGAGCCAAGACCCGGTCCCCCACTCCACCAGAACCTGAGGAGCTGAAGAGATGAAGAGAACAAAGATGAGTGAAAGGAAAAAGCAGCAGGATGAGAGTGAGAAGTTAAGAGATGTCTGAAAGAAGGATGTCAGAGAGGTGAAGTGATGTCTGTAAATGAGCCAGAAACGGAACAAAAATGTTAAATAATGACAGTAAAGTGATGGATCTTCACTATAGCTGATGGATGGAAGGAAGAAAATATTTACTGCAAAAGAACAAAGAAACTGAACGATTCAAGAAAAGACAGAGTTAAATGTTTGATAAATGTTTAAAACCAGGAAACTTTCTGCTATAATTAACCACAAAAACATCTAATTTTTTTAAAACAAGACAATACAAAATGTATCTTTCAACTTTTCACACCCTCAAAAAAATAAGATTTTAATAGTTTTACTGACAGCAGGCTCTTAATTACCACAATTCTTCTTCTCTGGCAGCAAATCCAAACGTTCTTGCCAATGACGTAAAACACTGAACTCAAAACAAGGCTTCAAAAAACAGGTCATCCTGCTATAATAAAGCAGCTCTTGTTTAGAGCCTCGTTTGGACTTGTTAACATTGTGTCTTACCTAAACGCAGTTTGACATGAAACACAAAAGCTGGTGCATGCACACATTTCAGTTTTCAAAAGGTAACTGACAGTTCGCCAAACATGAAAATTTAAAACAAAGAGGCTAAATGAGACAAGTTTTAGATTAAAATTTTAAAAAATACTAGATTCTCTCACTTTCTAATAAAAGACAAACAGTTGGGGGATCAGATTTCTTTAAAATCTCAGCGTCTGAGCCCTTTTGTAAAAAGTAAAAAATTCAGATGCTCTATCTTTGATCTGCTTGAATATGGCAGCATGAATGTGTGTGAATGTTAGAAATATATCTGCAAAGGTTTAAATTTTCCCCACCATGTTGGCATCATCTCAGCAACAGCTTAATAATGGCAACATATTAAAAAAAAATAAGCAGAGTAATTAATTCACAATGAAAATGCAAGTATAGAAATGTAAAAAAGGATTCCAGTTCTGTAAGTAACGTTATTTCTAACGCATGAGAATTTAAATATGTGTAACTATCCTGCACGAGATTCCGACCCAAATAAAATGAGTGGTTTTACTTGTGATCAGCAGCAAAGCTCCATTATGTCCTGTGGGACGTGCAACATTTTATATAAGATCACCAGCGTTGAAAAAACACTTTGGTGAAATAATCACGGCATTAAAAAGTTTTTTTTTTTTCCACAGAACAGAGCAGAACAGAGCAGACAGCCTTCCAAACACAAACACACATGCATAGTGTCTGTTGACAAGGCCAGCGGAAGTCCCAGACATCATTAGCACAGACAAGAGGGACAAAAAGAGCTCTGTCACTCAGATATGAGGGGAGAAAAGGGGGGACAACAGCTTGGGTGATGGGAGAGAGGAGGCCGGACAGGAAGTGAGGAGAAAAGAGAGAAAAAAAAGGGAATTTCTAAGGAGAGTTAATACAAATCAGGAAAAAAAAGTCGAAAACAGTGTTGAGAAACAAAGTGAATAAAGACACATCAAATCAAAGCGATAAAAAAGTAAAAGGGAAAATAAGAACACAGAAACAATAAATAAAAAACAGATCTTTTTTCTCTTTTACAGTGTTCTCTACAAGTTTACAGAACTCTATAATTATTGTTTAGATTCTCTGTCAGACTGTTGTCAGATTCTGCAGCATTTTTTTTTGTCTTTCTTTATCCGTCAATCTCTGTTTCTACCCATCATTGTTTTATTTTGCCTCTCTCGTCTCTTCACGTCTTCTTCTTTTCATTCCACCAGTTTGGACTTGCGGCAGGTAAGCTGACAGATTTACAGGTGCTTCTCATCTCCTGCCTTCAGATGGAAAACACACACACACAGAAAAGAGACAGTACAGCAGAGGTTGCCTGGTTGAGTCAACAGCTCTGAATTCTTGCCGGTGTGCGTGAACTACTTCATTGATTAAACACAGCAGGAAGTGAAGGCCAATAAATAACCTCTGTGGATCAGCAATAAGTGCATTTTTTAATGGTGAGTGGTCTGAAGGCACAAGTCCAGGCCAGCGTCTATATCACAGTGAGCTGACAAACGTATGAGCGAACTCGCACTGGGCGAATGTGCAAAAAGGAAAATCAAGATAAGGAAAGGACAGATCAATCACAGCGAGAGAGGCAGTCCCAAAAAAATGACTCGTGAAAGAAATTATTGAGTAAAGACTAGAAATAAGCCAAGAAACCAATAAATCATCTGCAAACTGTTGGAAAATGTTCTGTAAGATGAAACCAAGTGGAGTTTATAAAGAGATCTGGTTGCTTAATGATGTAATTGGTTAATTCATTAACTGTTTTGCTAATATTTTTTTCTATATATTTGCTAAAAGCATTTATAATTTCAGAAATAAAGAAATTTGAAACAAGAAAATCTATGTATGAGTTAATTAGTAGAGTTGCCTTTAAAAATGACACATTTTCAAGACATGATGTGTTTAATGGCCAGTTTTTTTAAGTGACAGGAATGACCTGCTGGCTTTTCTGTGCCAAAGTTTCGTTTCATCGCCTGGTTCACCAGGAAGCACGCTGCATATTTGGCCTTCCCCATCTGCCGTGAAAGAGCACAATGAAGTGTTTGTGCGCCTCCGGTCTGCGTCCTCTGTACACCCCCCCCAATCTCTTTCCTTCAAGCCACAGATGTTCCCAGTGCCATCCTACTAAGGCGCTTCGGAACAAGGCTGTGTTCTGTGTTCGCTGGTGGTGAAAAGCCACACGAGTCTGAGAAGACTCCATGAGAACAAAGTGGCGAGCTTCGACGGTGCCATCACGCCGACTGTTTGGATGTTTGCTGCTTCTATCATGTGTGAATCACTATGAGGTTTGTGGGAATAGAGTCTGTAGCTAGTTAATTAAAACAGATCACAGAGATGATTAGGAATTTCTCATGGCTGGACAATGAAGAACCACTGTGCTGAAAATAGTAAACACAAGACGGCAGCACTGGGGAACAGAGAACAATTATCCAATAAACCTTTAAAGAGAAATGGCAAAACCATCAGGCCATTTCTGAGATTCTTTGGCAGGATTTTTTGTCGAATATGAGTTCCAGCTTATGCAAAAAGAAACACACTGTACCTTCCTCTTTCACTGGCAAGAGCATCAATCTCGTCAAAGAAGACGATGGAGGGAGCGACTTCCCTCGCCTTCCGAAACACCTGCAAGCAGTGTCAGCAACAATAGCAGTGACGAAAACAGGACAAATATTTAACAGGACTGATGAATCATTCCTGTCCAGAAGTGAGCACAAACATAAAGAGGAAACACAGCCTTCAATAACATCAGAAACCTTCAGGTCATCCTATTATTACACTCCAAACATCCAAACCCGGATACGTTGATTTACTGAAGATACAGCAACCAGAAAAGACTGATGTGTCTTACCAGGTAATAATAGTGTTGAGATGAAACAAGTTTCAGGTACTTACTTCTCTAACGGCTCTTTCTGACTCTCCAACATACTTGCTCAGTAATTCTGGCCCCTAAAAGAAAGATGTAATAGTTTTAAATACGTTTAAAACATCAATCAAAATAATCACAGGCTTTAGATAACGACAGATTAAAGCAGAAGAAATGAAACCAAAGTGATGAGTGAAGAATCTGTTTCAGTGTCCAGTGTTTCTAATGTGACTGTTTATGGCTGTTTATTTGGTAAAAACACAGATTTTCCACCATGAGAGGTTTCACTGACATTTAGTTACATAAAATACCATCTAATCATTGTATTTCTTCACAGGTAACAGAGAACTCTGACTCTCACAAACATGAAAACTTGTGATGAGACCTTTCTGCACATTTAGCAGCAAGTTTTGACAACTGAAAACAGGAAATGAAACATCTCTGGAAACTTATTGCTATTGTTTTTTGATTGCATGTCATAGATTTGAGCTGCTTTTTACTTTGTTATCAACAGCAAGCAGCATCTTCTCAGCGGTTTAACTGATCCTGGACCGAGGTGGAACCTAAACAGAACTCAGCGTACCTACATGTATGTGAAGTTGTTAAAGGACTGCATGAGCTCAGGACCATCTCTGAACACAGATTAGAACTTTTAATTTGACCTAATAACAATTCAGCTTCTGGTTCAGTGAAAAAGGACGATGGAAAAAGAAGAAAAGCATCTCTCTGGTTTCTAAAAAAGATTTCTGTGGTTAACATGCAGCTCATGTAACAGTGTTTTTTTTCAGATTTTGTCCCAAACCTCAGCTTTTCGTGCTTCTGTAACTACAAATTTGACCCATTTAAACCTTCTCTTTCATCTCATCTTTCTTTTTAATCCGTTTCTTCCTCAACTCAGAGCTGATAAACATGCAGTCAGAAGAACTTCCTCCACTGCAATCTCCTCCTTCAACACCTCTGGGCTGACTGTGAGACGACACTTCACTTCCAGCCCTTTTGTCTCCTGCAGTAAGTGTGGAGGTTGACTCATTATTCCCAGGCTCTTCACTCTGTGGCAGAGCCAAAAGGCTGGACATGGTGAGTTTAGAAACCACAAGCTGTGTCTGCGCTCAGAGTGTGTGTATCTGTGCAGGTATGCATCTGCGGATGTGAGTATGTTTTAATGGTTGCAGGAGGGAAACTGAAATTGACAAGATGATAATAGGGCTTTTTTACACAGAGGAAACAGGCTGAGCCTTAAAGTATCCACATTTAAATTGGGGTAACATATCTATGTCAAAGCAACCGCTGCACTGGAAAAACCTGATACTGTTATTGCAGATGGTTGAGAGTGGCTTTCAGCAGGAGGGACAGGATGTTTTTATCCTCTTTCACCAAGCAGATTCTCTTTGTGATAACTTTTAACTGACTGTAGAGGATTACAGCACAACGTTTATCATATCAAACACCCAACAGAGTCTCAAAAACAAGCTGAAGGAACAACACTATGAGATCGGGCTCAGATATAAATGTGTAATACATCTAAATAAGACGGATGGAGTCGGAACCATGTCTGCAAGCTCAAAGATTAAATATATACAATGTGTTTCTTGAATTTAGACTTTTAATAACCCACATCAAACTTTCCCAGGATTTATTCAACTTTGTAACTGTAGATAAGTAAAGGAATGTAAATAAATTATACATTTGGTGTAAGATTTAACACTTTATTTATTTGAAAGTGGTCTGAAATGAGATTATTCTAATGTCTAAATCTGGGTGATAAAATAATAGTTTCAACATTTCTTTTTTTCTTTCTTTCCAGATGACCTCCATCATCAGCCTGCCATGAAAAAAAAAAGCAAAAATAAAAAGGTTCTAGTTTATGCCAACAATTGTATAAGGATTCCCGCTGAGAGCTTCTGTCTTAACTTCCTGTCTTTTCTAAATATTCACTAATCAACGATTCAACAAAGCGATCAATCAATTTCTGTCAACAAGTGGTGGATGGGGAGGAGGTGGGGTTGACAGCGAGGGAGCAGAGAGGATGGGGTGATGAATGAGAGAGGACAAACATGGGGTCAAAGGTCAGAGGAGGAAGTTCTCTGCAGAGAAAGCTACGCTTGGCTTGGCATCAGGATAAAAAAAGGTTAAAATCCTCACCAGGTTCAACTTTTGATATCTGTAATCTACTATTATTATAATTAATCTGAAACTGTGGGGTAACGAGCTGAACTTTAGGGGAAACGTGAATAAACTAGAAAGTTTATTTATTAATAAACTTATTAAAGTTAAAGTTAATAAATATATTAAAGTTTATTTTATAATAAACAGCTGTATCTCAGCTGATTGAATAGCTGATATGTAATTATGGTGGGAACAGAAACACCATTTGCATAAATAATGTTGAATTTGTAAAGACTGAATTACGCAGCACATTTTTGACTGAACATTCAGCCAAGAAAATTATATGACGGCAAACATTTTTTATGTTGTCAGAAATTAAAACTAAATGAAACCAAGCTTCTGAGAACTAGATAATTAAAAAGTAGATCCTGAAATAGAAAAGCATGTGATTCTGTGATGAAAACTTACTTTTATAGCCAGAAAGTTGAGCCCACTTTCATTAGCTAGAGCCTTAGCGATCATGGTCTTGGAGCAGCCTGGGGGTCCATAGAGCAGGACTCCTTTGGGTGGCTGGATGCCCATACGGGTGAAAGCCTCGGGGTGCCTCAGAGGCCACTCCACAGCCTGCTTCAGTTTCAGCTTCACTTCTGCCATCCCACCAACATCTGACCAGCGGACCTGGAGGTAAGAGAAGACCGAAGGGACTGAGCTCTAAAGCAAGTGATTTAATCCATTATATAATATGAGATACAAAATAAAGAAACACTTTGTATTAACCAGATGTGAGAGATGAGAAAATAACAGATAAATAGAACATCAGTTAGCAAACAGAAGGTAGTTTTACAATTAACAATACAATGATAACTTTAGGTTAGGGTTAATAAACCCTAAAATATCATATAACCTTCTATAAACATTATGATTCCAGAATTTAAGCACTTTTCTCACAGATTTGATACAAAAATTTCAATATTTTCAGCAAATAAGTCGAACCTAAAATATTTAAGAAATACTTGGACAATTTAACAGAAACACTGTTTACAAATATCTATAAAATAAAAAAACAAGATGAAGAAACAGCAACAGACAAATACATTAATTCTAAATGTATTTCAGTTTAAAATGTATAAAACTGGATTTAACACAATCACTTTCCTGGAAACAAAAAGATGAATGTACAACGTGTTTGAGACAGAAAACGACTGAAGGTCAAGATGTAATAAATAATCATCAGTGCAAAAACATCTAACGCTTACTTCCATTCATGCTTCCTGTCTGTCAGCTAAAACGCATCATCAAAATTAATTACAGCAGAACAAACAACACCTGACTGAACGCTGATGTCACTGATGCTCTATGTAACCCATATAAGGAATGTTTTGACTCTCAGAATACGAGTAAACGATAAAGAATCTCAAGTTCTTCCAGAATCATCTGGAGAAAAAAGTAGAGAAATATAAAAGTCTGTTTGGGGAGAAATGGAGGAAGTTGAAGGTTTGGTTTGGATCAGGGAGATGGTGGATGGAGTGAACAACAACAGAGTGAGAATGGCAGCAGCTGTCTGTCTGACAGATGGAAGGAGGGATGAAGGGAGGGAGAGAGGCCGGCAGTCAACCACCGGAGGAGATAAAGCAGATAAGAAGGACAGACCTTCATCCAAAACCATCTAAAGTCTCTTTTTACCCTTCCTGTATCCTTCTTCAGCACACATTCTTTCTTCTTCCCCTTCTTTACTTTTCAGCTCTTTCCTGTTCATAGTTTTTTTTTTCATCTACGCAATCACTTCATCTTGCCCTCCCCCATCTCTTCTTTCCATATCCTTTTTGATCTACTTTCATATCCTCTCTGTCCTCCTGTTTGTTATCTGTTGTATCTTGGCACCATTTCTTTCCTGTCCTCCCTCACTTGGCTTTCTCTTATTACAATCTCGTGCACAGAGGGAGGAATTGAGTTTTTCAGGAAGTCATAAAAGCTGCATGGTTACTGTAAAATCTGTATAATGTCAGAGTTTTTTTTTCTTCAAATGTATTTAAATTAATGCAGCAAAGTCTATTTAAGCCTGATTAGATAAAAAATGTAACTAATTTTGCATTTATTGTAAAATGTTTCATTATGAGCACTTGTTCCTTAATACTAACATCAGTTATCTGTTGCTGAAAGGAAACTCAGTGTTTTATATAAAACTTTCATTTTTTTTTTACTGTCTTTGATTCACTTCATTGTGTTACAGAAATCTTTTTCTTTCCTTACTTAATGTACTAACAATCCTTCTATCACACACTCTGACTTAAATACTGACATTATAACTCCTCCATTTAACTTCCTCCTCTCCCTTCATGCTCACCCCCCTCTATCCAGAGGGAACACATCCCAAGCCACCGGCGCCGTGTCCGGGGAACGAAGCACCTAATGGAAACCTGGCATCTGGCCACATACTGTAAATACCGAACAATTTATGGCCGGCAATGAACCAGAGTGAGAGAGACAGAGAGAGAGACATGCACACAGTGAAGCGGGGGGGGGGGGGATCAAACAAGTAAAGCAAAGTGATCATTTCATGACCCCTAAAGAATCAAATGAATAAACTGAGACAGGTGTGTGAGATAAAGAGCAGAAATGAGACGATGGAGTAAAAAACAATAAGTAATGATAAAGTTTGTCCATTTTACACAAAGTCAGACACTCAAAGGATCGTGTAGGAAGAAACTATGAAATTATGAGTTTCATTAAACTAAGAAAAAGTTGCAATTGCAATAATCTCAATTTTACTTTAAGAGCAATGTTGACGGTTTTTTAAAAGAAAATGTTTCCATTTTAAAGGTAATTTTCATCAACAGATGGCGTTAACACAAAACCATACGTCTCATCTACATCTGATGTGCAGCTGACAGCATCAAAACCTCCCAAACACAAACGTAAATGTTCATGAAGTCAGACTGTTTGAGATATCGTTACACATAAATGTTGCTTAATTTAACTTTTCACAATTTTAGCACAGATTTATAAGTTTTTGTAACTTTTGGCTGCAGTAAAGCTGTTAACAGAAGTTGATATTAACTAGGGAATTACCTTTAAAATGTTCTGTTTAAGTAGTCTGGAAACAAATTGGGCTTCGGCTTGTAAGATCCAGGTTGGACTTTAAAGACCCACTCGTGTTGTTAACATGTTCTCGTGGCGTTTAATTTTCTGATGCTAGAGGACGTATCTTAAGAAAATTAAGCTCAAAAATTGCATTTCTGAGTATTTCTGCATTCAAATAGCTGTAAATCAGTAGCAGACGCAAAATACGGTTTAAAAAAAAACTGCATTTGTGATGTAGAAAAGCTACTGGGCGGGTCACAAGGTCCTAGCATTAGCTAGTTAGCGCTAGGATAAACAGAGATCTCTCAGCAACAGGGAGGGGTGGGGAGATCCTCCACCAACGGTTCCGCCCACAGCACATAGGTAAACTGCTTATGAGCTACTGCCACTATGCAGAAACTACGTCCTAGAAAACAACACAGGTTTTGTGATTTGGGGCAAAAACGACATAATCATAGCTCAAAAGATGATCAGAGTGGGTCTTAAAATAAGTCACAACCAGATCAGGTGACCTTATAGTTCAACAGAAACCCACCCAGGGTGACGGGATGGAAGATTCTTCTAATTTGATGAACAATATTTACATTTAAGTCTTAAAGAGCACTGACAGGTTGACTCATGATGTCACACAGCAAACAGAGCTCAGACTAGCACACAGTAAACTGACTAGAAAGGAAGTTTCCCTCATCTGCATTTCAACCATCGACAGCTGGTTTGATCTTTAAGGTAAGGTGTTCTGTGACATGGTCTCGAGGTGAGAGACGACTTTCTATCATCTCATATTGATGCTAATCATCAGGCATCAGTTCCCATCCAACATCCTCAGACACGACAATCACAAGAATATAAATCTGTGAATTTGGAAGTTGTAACTTTTCTTGGATCATTTGATTGTAACTGAAAACTTGATGGCGTTTCTGCAAGAAGAACAAAATGTTGAATGGATTCTGAGATAGTGATTCTTTGTTGTCACAACTGTTGCATGTGCAGAATTAGAAGGAAATACTTGACTCACACCTCACTGGGATGTTTTTCCCTCTTTCCTCCTTCCTTTTTGTACAAGACCCAGTTATTATCTTTTACTGTTGTTTTCTGAACTTTACAAGGGGCCTCTCAGGCTTTGGCTCTTTGATGGAGCTTAAAGGAGGGTGTCAGGAACTTCTTAGACATAACACACACACATACACGCACAAGAAGTAAGTTGGAAAGGAGGAATTAACAGATTTCTTCTAAAGATGCCAAACAGACCTAATAAAACCAGACTGCATGGTTACGAATATTTCTTTAACAAAAGCAAGACAGTGATGTTGAATCAGAGAGGAATGTGTTTTTCAAAATAGAAGCAAAAAAAAAACAACAACTCTTAATATGTTTACACGTAAATAGAATGTAAAGTCAAACTCATAATCTTTACATCTCAAATATCCGGATTCACAATCCAAGAAGTTTTCAGAGAAACTCTGGCCGTGGATTCATCCGGCTCCGCTGGAAGTTTCTTATATAAAATGGATTAGAAACAAATGTTTGCACTCATGTGGATATAATCAAGTCCGGGGCTCTGCGGCTGGCCTTTCAGCTGAGCTGTGCAAAGGGAATTTAAAAAAAAAAAACATCTAAACTCACTCCTCTCTTGTTTCCAGGAACAGGCCACAAGGACTGAATGTCTCTGGGTGAGCTCAGAGCAGTGTGCTGCGGGATAAAAAAGGGAGGCGGGTTGAGGTGAAGGGACAGGAAGCATGTTTCTTCTTCTCTCCTTCTCTTTTTTTAGTTGCTGGCAGGAACCATCAGCGGCCAGATCTGCTTTCAATTACCGGTGGAAGATGATGTTAGCCTTCTTCCTGTCCCTTATGTCTTGCACATGCAAACTCCAAAACATCCTGGAGTCTCACTGCTGTCCTCTCATTCCTCCTCCCCCTCCCCGTCTCCCCTCTTTCTCCCTCCATCTGCTAAGACAAAGTTATTAATCTTCATTGCAGTGGAGGGTAAAGTGGCCACAGAGTTGATTCCACACATCCTCAGCTTGATTCCAGCTTTTAAGTGCTAGTGGTCAGCAGTCTAAAAGATTTGAGATCATTTTTGGATGTGCAGTACTGGAAAAGGGGCGGTTCTACATCTCTAAAGAAGCTTTTGTTATAAGGTTATTTTCATTTTCTGAATTGTGCTTTAAATAAGATGAATGCATGATTTAAACCAGTTGGATTCTTTCCATGATCACTATGATGTTAAAGGAAAACTGATATTTCATCATCATTGGGGAAGACCAGAACAGAAGCAGGTGGTGATACCAAACATTTACTGTACCTTGGGGACATCTATAGCAACTTCTCTCATGGCACTGGGCTTCACGACAGACATGGCCCACTGGAGGTCCTGCAAAGTGACAGTTACCGTCCCCATCAGCTGCTGGTCTGACGCTCCATGAGAAGCTCCCAGTGCTCGTCTCAGTGCACGCAGACCTGTAGAATAGATTTACAGCTGTTAAATATAAAAACTGACAAATCGGCACATTATAAATATAATCTAAGCCCTTGTGTAAATAAACTCTGCAGATATACAAAAAGATTCACATGCAGGTTTTACAAACACTTTGGGCTTCAGGGTGAATAAAAATGAGCCTGGCGTGAGAATTTGTGGGTGGAGTCTCCAGCTATAGTGAAAATGTGCAGACTGTCCCGCAAACTTTGGTCTGGATTTCGTCAGATGCCAGCGCCAATTTACATTTGCAGATTCTCCTGAGCGTTGCATGGTCTGACCTCGGGGTGAATCCAGGAAAGATTAGCAACTTTCATGAAATTGTAAATAATCTTTCTGATTGTAGTACGATGGAGTCGCTAGTGAAGGTGGTGAGAGGTCTTCTGAGCAGCAACAGCTTCCTCTTCCCGCTGATGTTCGTCTTCCTTCACATTGTGCTCAGGATCAGGTCACTTTTTAATGACCCGACCTTTAAACAGGAGCAATCGCAGCTGAGTGATTTAGTTGGACAATTGGAGGTTGATGCTGAACCTCGACCAGGAGTTCATTAGTTTAATATTTATTTACTGGATTTCTTGAATGCATCATCTAACTTTAAGTGATTTTAATGAGGGCTGCATTGCTTTGTTTATTATGCGCTGATATGTAAAGTTTACAACAACTCTAGTTCTGCGCTGGATGCAGAGAGCTGCTTGATTCGAGGTATTTTTAAGAGATTTGGATGTTTAGTTACAGCAGCTACGGTTGTTAAACACATCAAAGAAGGAAATGGAGATTGATTAACCTTGTTTTGAAACATATTATCTATTAAAAAAAGATATTTTTTAAATTTTTTTCTGCTTTGCTCAAGTAAAGATTGTGACATTTTCTGTCATTTTGTATATTGTCAGTGTAACCGACCGATAACAAGTACAGTACAGACAAAATTATTCTCAATGCACATGTGTATGCATCACATAATACACACACTTGGTTTTTTGTGCTGTCAGTAGAGGGCTTGGGTGGGGGTCTTTGTGGGAGATGGAGAGGCGAGGGCTACAGAAGAATGGCAGTGGTTCAGGGCCGGGGGCCAGAGAGCAGACGAGAGGGGATTTACGATCAGACAAGACTGCATCCTGTTTATATTTTCCAGGGCCTGTCTGACTAGGCGAGGGAGAGACAGACGGACAGGGAGAGGAAGAAAAGAAGGAGAAACACAATTAATGCAAACAGATTTGTATTAGCTGATAGGTGTGTCCCTCCATCTCTGCTCATTTGTATGTCCTATTGTGTCCCTCCATCATACTGATGCACAGACTTCTTAAAATGTGCCATTCTTCCACCTGAATCCAACTTCAGCTCTTCATCTGTGTAAAACATCTGGATCAGGCAAGAGGGGACAGGATGTGGAAGGAAGCTGGGGCAAAGTGTCTGCAGCAACAACATCACATTAAACTCAAACCACCATCTGCTCGATCTGTGGAGATCAAGGACACGTCTCCACAAGCAAATGGTTGCATTTAAAGTATGTTTGGAAAATTAAGACACTTTCTGCAGCTAAAGTTGAACTAAATAATAATAAAAAAAAACTACATAGCTTCACAGGAAACATCCCTGCTAACAATTACTTCAAAACAAAAGCTTTGATACTCAACAGGTGTTCAGCAAGACTGAGACCCTGTTTAATGAGTAAAAATGAGTAAAATGGTTCAGATTCTCATCAACAAAAACGATGGTGTGGTGATAATATACTGACGGCTAATATCAAGCCTCCAGTCAGTATTATTGTGGCTGCATAATATGAAAAACACAACTGACAAATGTTAAACAAATGTTTTAACAAGTATCAACTCAAACTATCTGGAGTGAATCTGTAATGAAAGACTTTGCAGAGAACTGGACTGATTTAAGGAGGAGCTGCAGCCTGGACGCCTGAAGGGCGGCGGAAACTTGATTCAACAATGTAACTTTAATATTTGGTTTAAGGATTCACTCTCTCCTAACTTATCTTGGCTAACTCCAAGCCCACATTTGGTTTTGTTATGAAAACATCCGATGGGAAGGAAAGAAGAAAAAAACAAAAAGCAGCAACACAACGCAGTTTAATCTGAACCTCATGTGGACTCATTTTTCTGTTTCTTTCCATCTTCGTGCACTCATGCGCTCCAGAATGCTTCAAATTCACCAGTAATCAACTGGGAATAAAAAGAAAAGGGGCCTCTGAAGTGAACAAGAATGCACATTAGCAAAACATCAGCAAGACCCAAACTATGTATAGAAGGGAGGGGGTTGGAGCTGGCCAGAGGAAAACAGACAACGATTGTTTGTTTTTTATTTTCTGGGTTGTTGTTTTTTCTTGATGAAGCAACATGTTTTTAATTACGTGCATTTAAAACAGATCTTCTATTAAGAGGCCCAAACTGCTAAATCCACTGAAAAATGAGGAAAAGAGTCAAAGTTCAGCTCATCTATCAGTCGTTATGATTATTACCAAAAGAATAATTGGATTTAGAGGTAAAGATGAGCAGCAGATCGTCACAGAAAAACAGAAGAACGTCTGAAATGAGTCTCAGCCAGAGCTGCTGCTCCAGAGAAACGCTTAACTCAAAGGAAATGTGAAATACTTTGACCATTACACCACTACAAAACCACGGGAATGCTTTCATTACTCGCCGGGGCTTCCGGAGCGCTTTCTGCACCTGTATTTAAACTACCAAACATCTGTTCCCAGAGCTGAAGAGCAGCAATAATATGTGATCTTCTAACACAAATACGTAGCTAGAACAGATACAAACGCTCGCAGAGTCTGAACATGAAGGAAACTGTGAAGGCATTGAGACACGCGTACGTATAAACACACACACAGCTGTCACTGGATAAAGGTAAATGCAGGGGTTAAGAACTACAAGCAGCACATTTCCGGATTTTATAAACACAGGCCTCAAATAAACTTCACATTCTGATCCGACTGATATATATGTGGCCTGTCCTGAAATTCCTGCAGTGTCTTTAAAAGGACAAACGAGCTGGAAAAAGCACTTTATAAGGCAAGGCCTCTGCTATAAACATCAGCAAGTATTTAGCACTGTTTGGTCCATTTAGTCTTCCACAGCAGAATTTATGTCAAACACACAAAACTCGCCTCATTTTGGTCTCAGATTTTCTTCCTCGTTTCTCCACAGACGAGGAATCTTTCATGATCAACAACTTCAGTTAAAAAGTCTCAATTCATTTAGATTTAAATGATTTTTGCGTCATGTTTTTAGGCTAAATGTTTTTGCACTTTTACAGAGTAAAGTGTTCAGCTGATCTAATCTGAGCTGAATATCAAGCAGTTTCATGAAGAAACTTTCGGCGGACGCGAGGCGAAGCTTCGTGTTTTTTATTCCTCGTAACTTTCCTGCTGCTTTTTTGTTCCAACGGGCTTCCCCTGTTTAGAGACGTTAGTAAACACTGCGTCCGGATGTGGCACAAACCAAACAAGCACACACGAGGGCACACACCCCAACATACGTGCACACTAACACACACAATTTGAACTGTTTAGACTGTGGACATGAGTCATCTGCTCGCACTGAGATCAGTTGTACACCAGCGGGACAACAGAGAGACGCCCAGAGACTGTGAGGCTCCATGAAACCACAACGCCACAAAAAACACCTCAAGAGATTCATTTAAAAATGTTGCTTTTCATCATTTCTCATGGGTTTGGAGCTGGTTAGAGAAATAAAATCATCAGAAATTTGTGATTATATTAGAGACAATCTGACATTAAATGATTTTTTTTTTAGTTTACCTTTGAGTCTAACACTAAAAAATAGCCAAACATATCCGATCTTTACTGCTCTGATGCATTTCAGGAGGATTTGTGCACCATCTTCTTTAAAAAAAGCAAACAATTTCAGCTCAAACACTGAGCTGCAGCATCACAGTTAACAAACAATAAAAGGAGGGATTTATAACCAGGGGTGCACATAAGTGGTCCGCAGGTCCGCACACACTGTCAAAATATAAAATGCACCAGATGAAAAGTTGCAACACGCGTTTGCGTACTTAACATTGGTTTGGCTGAGCTGCGTGAATTTTTAGGTTAATCAGAGGCGGTTCATTGTCAAATAAATGAAGAATCCCGTTGACTTCTTTTGTTTGACTGATATGTTTCTCAGCCAGAGCGCCGAAGTTCCAGCTGATCAGCTGATGCTGCGTCTCTCTCTGTCTCTGTGTATCAGTTTG
>SSNP01000008.1:4274956-4294879 GCA_006937955.1 Pachypanchax playfairii
AACTACCTTTTTGTGCTATAAAATACAGAAAACCACCTGTTTTAATCAACAGTATCAGCGTATTTGTCTGTGATCCGCGCCATTTTGAATGCGCGCAAAGCACTATGGGATATGCAGTCAATGCCCCATAACTGTCCAGTGTATCTTTTTATCTGACTGCATCACATTACAAACATCCTCATCATTTCAAAACAAAAAACAGTTACAGTAAATGACAGAAGCTCCAACAGCTGACTAATAAATTTCAACACCAAACTGTTAAATGTAGATTAAAGTGAACAATCAAACCTGTAAACAATCCAACCTGAACTCTGAAGGTTTTTTTTTACCAGTATTTTTATATTTTACTGGTTTCTCTTGATTTTTTCAACAATTAAAGGATTTTTATTGAAACAAATATAGAGCCAGGTAAAGTAAACAGACTGAATTTGAAGCTTGATGAAACCAAAAACAAAGGAGAGGAGCTCGGAAGAGACACAGCGAAACACATTTAAAAATGTGAGGACCAAGCGACAACCCTAGGTTCTCTTCTGAGAACCAGGACAAAAATATTATGTGCACCCCTGATTATAAAATGTCTTGTAAGATGTGAGTCGTGACACGTGTCCAATTCGATCAGAAAGACATGAAGAGGTGCAACACCAGAGACAGATACACTGTCAGAAAAATCTTTATGTGTAAATACTTTATTTCAACCTCCATGAAACTACACTAAATGAACGCCATGTCCTTATTTATCAACCTCAACCTCCAGCACGTTACTGAAACTACAGAAAAATCTACTCATAAATGCAACTCAAATAACCAGGCAAACACAATATTTCATTAGAATCATCACAGTAATTTTTATTTAATGATATAATTTTGCTGAATGGAGTTTCCTGCCTTCCTAATGGTCGTTACGCTCTACGGTAATAAAACCTTCAACCACTAGAGGTCGCCGTTTAAGGTGAGCGACTTCCGTTCTGCTGCAATAAGACAACAAACATCCTGTTTCAAACATCTTTGAACTGTAATTCAGTTATTTTTCCGAGTGCATTGTGAAAGTTTAACGTTTCACTGTTTGTGTTTGAGGTGCAGTTATTACGAGAAACGTGTTTTACTAAAATAGGAAGAAATAAAATCTGACTTACAGCCTGTGGAATGATTACAAAGGTCAATCTGAACAACTGAATGTTTGGAAAGCGATGCATGGAAAAGCCAATAGCACAAAGCAAAGTAATTAGATTTCACCCCAAAACGGATAAACAATCCGAACTTTGAACAACATCCAAGTGTATTTATTTAGATAAAGAATGAAGGTAAATAAAGCAGAGAAAAATCAGAGGTAGAATCTGGATAAATGAGCAATTTCCTAAATTCTGCAACCATTTCTGGAACATCTTACAGGATTCTGCTGTTTCTGTTCAGAAGCTGATGGAATCCTTAATCACACATTTCACAAGCGCAGTGTGAAGAAAAAAAAGATGGAATAAAAATGCATGAAAAGCTCTGACACTCTTTGAAAAATATGCAAAGTTTTACTAAACCAGAATAAAACCAACAACAGTAAAATAAAGCCTCCTAATACTAAGATGCACTTTTGTTTTCTTTTCTCTCGGCGTTTCTTTCATGAGGGGATGAAAGAGTTCGACCCGGATTCTTCTTTCGCATGTAAAGCAGATTTTCTTAATAATTTCAGCACTCGTTGGAGGCTTAAAAGGGATTTGATGAGGCTTAAACAGACTGTGCATGAGTGTGCACGAGCGTGCTCCAAACAGGGTGATCTGTGATCAGCTATAATTAAGTCTGGATTATATAACACATCTGTCGTCAAGAAGTTGTTCCTGGGGCTCAGAACAACTCGGAGTGGACAAACAAAAACTTCCCTAATGACATCAAGATTTCCATCCATTCTTATACACACAAAGAAAAACATACACACAATAACTTGGCCTTGTCATCCTTCCCACCGACTTTCCTCACACATGAACAGCCGAGTCTCCTTCTCTGATCTATAAGCAGGCTGGTATTGTGTTAAAGGCAGGATGTGAAACCCAAACCTAAATGTGTTTCTTGTATGCATTAAATATAGATGCTACGAGCTGTGTGTGTTCGCTCCTCTGCAGCTGTGCAATGTGATGATCTTTTTCGTGACCTGAGTATGTTGCAGTCACCCTGATATGTCCCCTCGTTTTTATTTTTCAGGAAGTGCTGCGTCGGTGCGATCGCCCCCCCCCCCCAGCTCATTGTTACCTGAGCAGTAAAAGGAAACGACTGCAGACTTGATGGTTTTTTTTAACTTTTTGGCTTTTGTTTTGTTTTTTTGTGAAAGCAAAACTAGAAAAAAAACTAGATCCTGTGTGTTTGAGTGACTGCGTGTGTCGCTGTGGTGGCAAAAATGTGCAAGTCTGGAATCTTTATTAAAATGATCAACTAATTAAACATTTATATGCAAACAGGTAAAGGATTCAAGAAAACCTGCAGCGTGGCGCCTCAGACCACACGTCAGCCCAACATGTCTGTGCTTTTAGCAGAAACATGATGAAAAATCCACAAAATAATGTTTTAAAGTTCTGAAACTCCTGGTCTTTGCGGGCCAGCATCCTTTATGTTTTAGTCTTATTTCAATCAACAGGTGATTAACTGACTTCACCAGTAAATCAGACGCGTTAGAGCGGAGACACAACTAAAACATGATGGATGGCGGCGTTCAAGGACGAGGGTTGCACACCCCTAACCTCAGTTTATAAAAAATATAATCATGGACCTCTGTTTTCACTTTTACCTACAAATCACTCAAAAAGTTACACTGGAACAACGACCAAGTCTTAACAGCCAAACAATCAGCTTTCCTTCCTGTTATTCACACACGGGTCACAGCTGCAGTCAAAATGTTAAAAACCGAGGGTTAATAAAGACAAACAACGGTTGTACATAATACCTGTTGCATAATTTAGGGATGATTTTGGAAATATTTAAAATAATTTATAAAATGTAGTTTAAAAAATAGCTAGTTTTTGAGCTCATTCTGGGTGTTTCTGCTGTAAATCTCTTTTTTTTCCCAGTCAGTTAAATATCAGTTGAATCCATTTCACAGGACTTAACCGAATCTTTACTCACTAAATCAGTGATCATCAGAAAACGAGTGTAAAGGTTTGGATTAACGTTATTTAAACTCTGAAGGATGACTGATTTTCATTATCGTCGCACGATGACCAAGTTGGGAAGAAGTTTGTATTATATTTCACCTAATTAGTTATTTTTCTCATGAAGTGGAGTTTTCAGAGTTAGTTCTCCTGAGAGAACCGGAGAAATCTTCGAGTTTCTCAAAGTGATTTTTGGTTTGGGGATTTTGAGACAAACAGGGTTGGGGAGTTTGTTTTCTCCCTCGGGGGTGTGAGGAGGTTTCTCAGAAAGCACAGCCAGGCACGTCTGACCCTCTGTGGACAGTAAATCACGCTCTTCGTCGGAGTGCTTCCGAGCAGCAATCCCAGCGCTCTCCTCAGCTGGAAAGGCAATACGCCACATACCCGAGGCGGTGGGACCACCCAAGAGGCAAACGGGGTCACACAGAAACACACATCCACAGAAAAAAAACAAATAAGCATTTGCTCTTGCAATCACACAAACCCCCACAACGTAGCACATGCACACACACATGTGCAAGCCACCGTGCTTATCCTCGGAATACGAGGTAGAATAGTTTGTGGCAGTGGGGGTGAGGGGGCACAGGAATTTCACAACAAGTGGTGGTTTCGGTGGTTTCTCTCACTGGGATCAAAATACCACACAAAGTCCCGACTTCCTCTATGGAAGACAAAAAAAATCAAATGTTGGCTGACCCTTGTGTTTGAAAGGGCTTCGGCGTGGCACACGGGCCAAGACAGCATCTCATCTCACTCCTTCAAAATTCAACTGGGAAGAAATTTTTCACAAGTTTGAGGTTTGGAATATGTTCTTAAAGCTTGAGTGATCCCAGGATGAAGAGCAGAGAGCAGGACGAGGCCTGAAACAGACCTGGAGCTTCTGTAAAGGGATAAGAGAGGACTTTTATTGTGAAGAGATGCTATTTAAATAATCTGGGTTAAAATAACAGACTGTTTTATTTGTTGGTTGGATGTCTGATCCTTCATGGAACAACGATCCAGAACACGATCCAGAACACGATCCAGAACACGATCCAGAACACGATCCAGAACATGATCCAGAACACGATCCAGAACATGATCCAGAACACGATCCAGAACACGATCCAGAACACGATCCAGAACACGCAGAAGCAAATGTGTGTTTTGGGTTCCAAACTAGTTCTTTTCAGGAAGCATAAAGAAAAAATCAGTAAAGAGAAAAAAGAGCTTCTTCATTCCATCGATTCATGTTATATAACCTAAAAAATATGACAGTTAATTCTAAATAATAATATAATAATCTAAGAAATAAGATTTATTTGTGTCTGAAAATGTGTGAAATTTATGTTTCAGCTCAGACACGATCACAAACACGTTGTGTCCAATGATCTCATCATGGTCCAACATCATGGTCCAACATCATGGTCCAACGTCATGGTCCAACGTCATGGTCCAACGTCACGGTCCAACGTCATGGTCCAACGTCATGGTCCAACGTCACGGTCCAACGTCACGGTCCAACGTCACGGTCCAACGTCACGGTCCAACGTCACGGTCCAACGTCACGGTCCAACGTCACGGTCCAACGTCACGGTCCAACGTCATGGTCCAACACACTGTTTTACATTCAGTCTCTCAGAGCGGCGCCTTTTACTTGCCTGCTTCTTTGCAAACAGCTGCCAGATCAGCTCCCACGTAACCGTGAGCGGCGTCCGCCAGCTGTGTCAGCTCCTCTTCTGCGGCGCTGCACGGTACCAAACTCAGCTGCTTCTTCAAAATATCTGCCCGCTCTGCGCTACCAGGAACTCCAACCTGCCATCGAGCAGCGAGACAAACAGAAAAGAAACTTTTATTTACACTCAGAGCAAAAAACTGCCACAATAATGAAGCAACGAGAGATTTGGTTTAATAAATGATAGATTGTTATCGATCGACAAAAAAAATTATAAATACTGGCGGTACCTCCAGCTCCTTGTCAAAGCGTCCAGGCCTGCGCAGGGCAGGATCGAGGGCCTGGGGTCTGTTAGTGGCCCCCAAGACCAACAGCTGGCCTGAGTGAGCATCCTGAAGAGACAAACAGAATTTGTTACTGTCCTGCCTGAAGGTGAGACACAAGAACTTTCATACTGTTCATCACTGAAACCGCAGTCTGACTCAGATATGCTGAAAATATAAATAAACAGTTGTTTCACTTTATTTGGCAGATCGTTGGTCTTTTCATCAGTTTTTAATGTGTTTAAGACACTTTAACCCTGATTTGAGGCTTAAATTGGCTTCATCCTGCATTTTCTGGGGTGGTCTGTCAGCAGGATGAGTTGTTTTGTTTTTTCAGCATTTAAATCCTGCAGGGAGAACTCAAACACAAACAAATGACAGTGCAGACAGTGTTGGTAAGGAGCAGGAAGTGCTTCTCCTCATTCCACAATCCATTTGTCAGCGACGACGCGGTATCCTCCGGTCTGGAAACGTCTTGGTGTGTTTGCACGATCATTAATCCTCCAGAAGGTTTTCTCTGACATGGACATGCAGTTATACCTAAATAAAGTTAGGGTATTTTGGCAACTCATGGCAACCTCAGGTAATTTCTTTCCCAGAACGCCTTTTACTGACGCATGTGGGGGATGATCTTTTTTCTCATCAGAGCTCAGAGGACAAACGACACCCCGGAGAGCCAAACCACAGTGTCTGAAGTTCATCCAGCATGCAGAGATGGTTTCTGCATGACAATCAAGGCTTCCAATGAGGAATCCTGATGGACCTGCAGTCTAAAGTCATGTGCAGCTCCTCATCAGCACCATGATGGTCTTTACACAGTTATCATTCTGATGCAGATCTGAAAGCCTTTAACTTTGAGAAAATACAACAAGTTTGCATTTCCCCTTGTTCCAGCTGCAAAGGCCGTTAAAACCTGGATTTAAAGTCGAATCCCGTTTACTGAGATACTTACTGAACCGATCCCATCCAGGAGAGTCAGCAGAGAAGCAACGACTCGTTTCTCCACCTCATTCTGAGCTCCCTCTCTCTTTGGACACAAAGCATCCAGCTCGTCGATAAAGATGATCGAAGGCTGCCTGTAAAAACAAACACAGTCTGAGGCGTGTTGGATGGTTTTATGGTATGAGCCTGTCTGGAATCACTCAAGTCCCTTTTGAAATTCTTAACACTGATTAATTAAAATGCAGCTCTTATAACGGAGACAAATGGTTTGACAGTTTACCTCTGAGACGCCTCCGTGAATATCTGTCTCAGTCTTGCTTCCGTTTCCCCATAAAATCTGCAAACACGACACGTTTCAGTAAGTCAACGTAACTCCGCCCACTTTAATCTGTAACTTTTGGTCATGTGATCAAATCAATGACATCTGTTTAAATGAGTGATGTGAGGTATCTGAGTCAGGTGTCCATACTTGCTCATGATCTCTGGGCCGTTGATCACCAGCATGGAAGCACCAACCTCACTGGCTATGGCTCGTGCTATCATAGTTTTTCCTGTTCCCGGGGGTCCGTACAGGAGAACCGCTCGGGGAGGTGGGATCCCTGTTTACATTCAGAAAGATTCTAAATAAATACAACTAACAGAATGAAGCTAAATGCTCCTGATGATTTAGTTTACCGTAGTTGGAGAACAGCTCAGGATGTTTCAGAGGAATCTCAATAGTTTCTCTGATGGCGTCCAACTGGCTGTTAAGACCACCAATCATGCTGTATGTGACCTTTGACCTCTGAGCTTGTCCCTCTGGATCTTTTAGTCCTTCTCTGTTTCTGAACGTGACTTTGGTGGAACATGTCAGAGCGTAGAAGGTGTCACTATTCATGAAACCAGCAGGAGGAGCTGTGGAGACGATGTCCACCTGCTCTGAGCTCTCCAGGGTGACAACAGTGTCCACTGAGCCCGCAGTGGAGGGATCCAGGGAGTTGGAAGGAGTGAAGGGAGCAGCAGGTGATGAAAGGGATGGGAGGGGGGCTGGTCGGCAAGGGGTGCTGGCTGTAGGACCAGGCTCTCCAGGCGTGCCTGGTGCCATGTCGTTGTTATCTTCCACTGTGAGCATGCTGAGCTGCAGGGAGAGGTCAGCTGATGTGGAGTCTATGACAGAAGTCTCCTCTGCATCAGGGGCCTGTCCCGGGGCTGCAGAGGGTCTCTGGAGGGTGACACCATCCTCCCCTGTGAGGGTCTCCACCCTGAGACAACACGAGCGTCCAAAATAACTCAGAGACACAACATTTCCAGGCAAGATGATGTTTTCAGCTGGGACCAGAAAAAATAACAAAAAGCAAGATTTTCTATTAAATGTTTAAAATATTAAAACTCACATATAGTTTGGTTGCATTGCAAAGTTAAAGAGCAGATGTTAATGGATGTTTTTTGTTTTTATTTGGCAAAAACAATGGAGGAAAACAAACAGCAACAAACGGAGTATGAGATGAAGACTTGTACTTACTTAGAGTTCTCAGAAAGAAGTTTTTGAATTCATCTGTTTCTAGTTTCTCATCTTTTGACCTGAATAAAAGAAATGTCACATTAATTAGACTTAACGAAAAGTTATTCCTCTCAAAATCAGTAAGTTTGGAGAGACTCTCCATAAAACAACAAAAAATCTAATCCTTAAATCTCTGACACGGTTCCATTTGTATGTATTTAAACTGCAGTTCCAAGCTGTTTCCAGCAGATGGCAGTATTTCGTTAAAATACCCTGAAAACACAAGTTTAGAATTTGTCTGTAGAACTTTTCTGTGATGATTCTTTGACATCGGCATCGTCGTTTGTTTGTACTGACAGTAAACTTTGAACAGCTTTATGATCATTATTACATCTTAATTTCTTGAAAGACTAAATCTGTTTCATGAAAGTCCTCAGAAGTTTCACACAAGCAGAAAATAAAAGTCCAGATGAGATTAAAACAAATAAAAAATAAATTAAACTTTGAAAAAACTTTTTCAAAGATTTTAATTTTATAAATTAATCAGAATCAAGTTTATTTGGCCAATTATGTTACACACATTCCAGCTGCTCCCTTCAGGAGACACCACAGCAAGTCCTCTGTCTCCATCTGTCCTCTGCATCTTCTTCTCTCACCCCAACCAACCTCATGTCCTCCTTCACTACATCCATATGTCTCCTCTTTGGTCTTCCTCTAGACCTCCTGTCTGGTAGTTCCCACCTCAGCATCCTTTTCCCAATAAACCCACTGTCCTTCCTCTGGACATGTCCAAACCATCTCAGTCTGGTCTCTCAGACTTTATCTCCAAACATCTAACATGTGTCGTCCCTCTGACGGACTCATTCCTGATCCTGTCCATCCTCGTCCCTCTTATGGACTCATTCCTGATCCTGTCCATCCTCGTCCCTCTGATGGACTCATTCCTGATCCTGTCCATCCTCGTCCCTCTTATGGACTCATTCCTGATCCTGTCCATCCTCGTCCCTCTGATGGACTCATTCCTGATCCTGTCCATCCTCGTCACTCCCAAAGAACCTCAACACGTTCATGTCTGCTGCCTCTAGCTGTGTCTCCTGTCCCTTCCACAGCGGTACTGTCTCCAAACCAGACAACATGGCTGGTCTCACCACTGTCTTGTCCACACTTCCTTTCATTCTTGCTGAGACCCTTTTTGTCCCACATCACTCCCGACACCTTCCTCCACCCGTTCCAACCTGCTTGCACATGTTTCTTCACCTCTTTTCTAAACTCTGTTGAAATCCTCTATCTTCTGTATCTCTGCTCCCTGAAGCCTCACTGTTCCACTTGAGTCCCTCATTCACACACACGTTCTCTGTCTTGCTGCAGCGAACCTTCATCCCTCATCATTCAAGTGCATTTCCACCTCTCCAGATGTTCCTCCACCTGCTCCCTGATCTCACTACAGATAACATCTGGAAACATCAAGGAATTTCATTCTGATTCACTTTTTCACTTGTACACAGACACAGAACAAAGACATGAGATACATTAACAGCACAGTCTACCAGGAATGTCTTATTGGTGATCTAAAGTCAGATAATACAGATAAAATGTCATGATTTCCATGAGAGAAGATGTTTTTTTCTTCATTAAAGGTGTTAATATGTTTGTTCAACATGGTGACGGTCTGGAGGACGAAACTAAACGATTTATGAATTTAAAACATTTTGTAATTTAAGAATTTCCCTGAGAAAACTGAAAGCTTTTCCACTAAAATGCAACATTTATCTTTTATAAAAGTCTTGAAAATCTCTTCCAATATCCCTAAAATGATATACAGTTTAGTTTGCACTGCTTGGATTCATTTATCTTAGTTAATATGAGGAAATAAAATCCTGTCCACCCCTGTGTTTTTGGATGCATGACAGTATTTGGAATATTTCAGACAGTGAAAACCAGAGGAACCTCACCGGTTAGACAGAACAACCTCTTTAACGTGCAGCACAGGCCCAGTTATCGGCTGCAGCGTCACCGTCTCCCCTGATTTCACTCTCAAATTGTTTTGGGAACATTTCTGAAGACCAACCTTTCCAGCTGGAAAGGAGGCAACAGGCCAACCTAAACACACCTGCAGGACAAGAAAACAGATGATCCTGAGACAAGATCAGAGCTGAAACCATAAAAGGTTAAGAAGATGAGAACAAGGAAGGAAATCCACCTCTTGGTGTCCACTGAGGCTCGTCAGCAGAACCGGCCTTGCGATGCAAACACTGGCCGACTTCATGGAATTGAAGCTCATCTGGGCTAAAATTGATCTGCAACTTTTGGGTGTTTTGTCATCAGCTGTGGTGGAAATAATCAAGAATATATTTACTGAAAATCTGTCAATAACACAACTTGAATTCCAAAGAACATGATTGATACTAAAACAAATCCTCATGCAGTGAAGCTGGTCACATTTCATTCAGGACATTTGATGCTGCAGCTACTGAATAAATATAATAATATATAAAGTTGTAACATTTATGAAAAACACAAAGAAGCTTCCAACAAATCCTCATGAAGTCTTCCTCCTTCCCTCTGCAGTGGAACACTGTGTTTATTATAAGAAGAATTTAAGAGCCACCTTCACTTCAATCTTAAAATTTACATCCAGTTTGTTGAAGTAAAACAACAGAAATGTGTCTTAACAGCTGGAACAACAAGCTCGTTTTCTAACACATCTGCATGAGCCACAGCAGGTAAAAGTTCCGTTTGTCTCACCTTTTTCTATGAAATCGATGACAGTGAATGAGTTGGAGCTTCTGCAGGTTCCTTCAGATGTTTGCGCGCTTGTTGAGTCATTTGAACCCTCTTTTAACACAAGGGAATTGTCTCCTTCACTCGATTTTTTAGATTTACTTTTATTTTTCTTTGAGGACATTGTAACAATAAAAATAATCCCCACGTGAACGAGGAAACATGTGTAAACATCAAGCGCCGCAACAACTTCCTGGTTAGAGTTTAATCCCGCCTCTAATTACCGTAACTCTGCACATATGTAAGCAAAGGCTCGCCATCATGGAGTTTTTGGTAAATTCAAGGAGTAAAATGCTTTAGAAACAATACCAAATAGATTAGCTCACAAACGACTGCCTGACAACAAAATGTTTTTTGTAGTTGATAAAATATTGAGAGCATGTGAACTGTTAAAGAAATGCGTATCTAGTCCCTTCGGCTATAAATGTTCAGTTATTTTAGATATTTTTTTATCTATCTGCGTTTAGAGAAAGAACTATAAGATGATCTTAGTATTAAAATCATCTGTAAGATGTATTCTTCTATTCGGGGTGTATTTAATATCCCATAGAGCTTTTTGTCTGAGGTTAACTATTGTTTTGGTGTGTTGTGTTCCACTTTGAGTTACTATAGAGAAATTTAGGTCACATTTTGTAAAAGTAATATGTGTTAGTTTGGATTAATTTTAAAGCCGGATACTTATTTTTTTCCTTTTTAGACATGGATAGTAAATATAATGGTTAAAAATACCTTACTTACTGATAATTACAAACTTGTAAACTAGAGTTACATATGTTCTTATGTGGGTTAGCTTCCCCTTGAGCTTCGTAACTGATCATTACGGTATTTATGCAAGTTCCAGGTTGTACTTTATGTAACTGCTAACATGCACGCCAGACGATAAGAGCTAAAAAGATTTAGCTAATAAACGGTTGATTCTGGTTTCCTGTGAAATGGCCTTCCTTTCCAGACTTTCCCCGCTGATGAAAGGACGAGTTTTCCGTAAAGTTTCGGCAGTTCGTGCTTTTTCGTGCGCCGTCAGCTGCCCTCAGCTTCACAAAGTGCAAGGATCCAGCTGTTTGACTGGCATAGTGGACCGGTTCGGCGGAGTGACAGTGAATTTGGCTGATGTGGGGCTTCCGGCGGACATCAGCGAAGATGCATTCAGCAGATTACTGCAAGGTTTGTTATTGATCCAGCTGTTGTGACGCACAGGACGTCTTCATTATTGATGATTAACCTTCCCTAGACACCGGGTTGTGCCGTGCATACCTGAAGATGCAGTATTACCTGTACGCTCATCAGCTTCACCTGCAACAGGAAGTCCCATCAAGTTTTTAAATGTCTTATTTTACTCTCACAACTTCAGAAAAACATTGTAAGAAATATTAGCTAACGATTGTACTTTGTGGTCCTAAAATCATTGTAAGTTGTTGAACTTGTGGGCTGCTGATGAACATTTCTGTCAGAATAAAAAGAATGAGGCATGAAAACAACAGAGCAGCTTCAAATCTGTCCAAATGTTTGTTTTCTTTGTGGTTAATTTGATTACCAAACAATTATTTCCTACTTGGTTTGTGTTATTTACATTTGAGCATTAAGATGTAAAACATGGAATTTTAGTTTTTGTATTTAAGTGTTTAATTATCCACAGATTCTTTGGTCCGGTGGAAAACAGAGGGGAAGATGGCAGTGTGGCTACGAGTGCCGATCTCACTGAGTCGATGTGCTGCTTCAGCCTCAACTCATGGCTTCACCTTCCATCACGCCAAACATGACCACGCCATGCTCGCTCTCTGGCTGGGAGAAGGTGAAAGCAGGCTGCCCGGGTTTGCTACTCATCAAGTCGGAGTAGCAGGTAAAGATGCTTTGAAAGCTTGAAGGAATAAGAATGAAATTATCAGAGAAGATTTAGTTGAAGGTCTAAAACAGGAATCTGATAAAAAAGCTCAAAGAATCTGATTCAGTCCTCGTTTCTTTTGCTGCCATGATTAGTCCCTCTGCACCGTCCATCAGTCCAGCCTTCAGTCTGCTGATGGTACATGCTGTGAAGGGCCTTATACCTCCATGATGATAAATTCTAATGATAATAATTCTGAGTCAAATCTCAGAGGGCTTTTACTTTAAAAAACAACAGACATTTTCCAGCTGAATTAAATATAAATGTGGTAGCAAAGAGAGTAGCAGTTCATTTTGTGTGCTAACACGTGACTGTCCAGCAGAGGGCAGAGTGTCTCCAGTAGCTTCATCTAAAGGAGCTTGTAAAGCATGTCAGAACATGTCCAGATCGTCCTCCTGAGAGATGGCGGCCCAGAAATTCCCCTTGTGATGCCAAAAATGTTTCATTATGGTAAAAAAATAGGTTTAAATTATGGAACTTAATGTTTGAATCCATACATGCAGATGTTCTGACATCTGTTTGTTAGTGTTGTCTCTGACTCTTGGTACAAAGATGAGAGGGACACACACGAAGGACAAATACTGATGTCTTTACTGATTATCCATCGATCATACAGCCAACTTCCTGGTAATGTGTTAATGTGAAATTATCTACACTTAATTACAATTAACCAAATTACTTTATACAGTATGTCTGTTGTCCCACCAGTTAATGTTAAAAAGATCAGGACAGTAAAGTTACTCACAGCAGTTAAAGGATTTTCTAACTTACCTCATTTAACAGAAGATTGAGCAAAGAGCATGTTTCCATCAGCTGATTCCTTCAGAGCATCACTGAACAGCTGTTTTTTAACTTTTTCCAACAAGTATTTAACATGTTTTCTTTCTGCTGAACTTACTGTGCTGTTTTCTCTTGTACTGTAAATACTGTAATATTTTTCTGTTTTGGGTAATGAGGGATATTTAATGATAGTCTCTCTTTGCTCCTGCATCACATGACACAAGCAGGGAGGATGACATCAATTTCCACTTCGAAGTCCAAGTCAAGCTTTGAGACAAGCCGCTCCTTATTACACATCTGTGGCATTCATTTAAACAAGGCGTTCAGCTCTGTCAGACAGTTTTCCTCCCTCCTCTTCATCAGCTGTCAACAGCCGTACAAACAGGAGAAAAATGTCAAACATTTAAGTGGGACGTCCTCGTCATTTTCAAGCACAGCTGAAAATCACTGTTTCAATCTAAAAATATACAAACGTTTTTCCACGTAAACATCAATTTTAACTTTGTTTTCCAGAAAATGATTCAGGATTAATGAGTTTGAATTTGACAACATTTATCACAGTATTAGTTTAATGTGGTTTATACGTTATTTCATTCAGTTTTATTATTCAGAAATGTTTCTGGACACATGTGCTACGTGAAAGCAGCTGTTTTCAGGTTTCTGCGTCATCATCAGCTAAATGTCGTGTTCATTTAAAAGAAAAAAGTTTTATGGAAGTGACTGAAACCTTCATTTCCAGCTGCAAATTGCAGACAGATGTGCTGTAATTTGCACATTCCTGCTAAACGGGGCTGAGCGTTTTGCAGTTATTGAGCCAAATATTGGCAGCAGTAAGAAGTCCATAAAGATTTCAGTAAAATTCACAGTTTGAACAGAAGCATGAAAACAAATTGACACTTATGATGTTTTGGTTTTGTTGCCTCGTCACATTAAATGAGTGAATGTATTTTTTTTGTCTTCTTTCCTTCAGCCCTCTGCTTGTTGATGAAAGACTGAAAAATCTGGTTACAAATATGTTATTTAGTTGAAGTCTCTCTATAATAATAACACACATGGATCCAATCATCTGCACTTACTCTGTTAATCTCAACCATATTTACATGGTTATATTTTAGTTTGTGTGTTCAGGTTGCAGTAATAATTAATCAGTTTTACCTTTGAAGCAGGTAAAATGCTTAAAAACGAGTTTTCACATCAGACTGATCAGATTTTCTTCTTCAGGAGCTGTTGTTGATGAATCTACTGGAAAAGTTCTCGTTGTCCAAGATAAAAACAAGGTACGTGTAGATTTATATTAGATTTAATTGCATAAAATATGTTTTTCATATGTGAAACTTCTCCAGTGCTGTTTTGAAGTCATTGACTAAATGAGGCCAGAAGTCATCAGATAACTCGTCACGGTTAAAGATGTCAGTGATTAGGTTTGTTTATTCGATGGCTTGTTTGCTGCTGGTGTTTATTCAAACGGGGTAAATGTTCTCTCAGACATGAGCTGACTGTGTTGCTGTCCGCTCTCACAGAGCTCCGCTGTGGACTGAGCTGGACTTTCAATGGACCTCCTTTAGAATCAGTTCTACACATATTTGTGTTTATTTCCAAACGGATGTTTTTAGAACTGGCGACTAACTCAAAATACTGTAAGTGACACAAGTAAAAGACTTTTGCGTCTTTTTAATCTGCACAATACAGCTGCTGATAACGTGTCATGATTCATAAGCAAACAGGTAAAAATCTAAACGCAGGAGAAGAACAGAAACTCTTACAGTTCTGATGTCTGAAGTTCGATATGTGTCCATGAGATAAAGAATAAATACAATATAATCCAATCAACTTTATTTATAAAACATGTTTAAAATCAATCAAAGTTCTGTTCAATAAATCCCCAAACCAGACTAGTTACTCCAATAATTACTAATATTATAATTATTAATGTACTGACAGAGAAGTAAAAACTCTAATACTTAAAAGCAAATTGTAAAACAACTTTTAAAGTTTGGGGAAAAAACATTGTTTTATGGTATCTGAAAGGCTCAATTTTAGCTCCTGTCTCTTTAAGACCCGCCTTTCCTCAAAGCCCTGTGATTGGTCAGCTGATTGGCGTGGAATGGCAGGATGAGAGATGTGGTCATACTTAAGCCAAATGTGATGCAACATCGTCTTTAGGTAAAAGGAAGAGAAGCAGGAAATAAAAACAGATTGAGTTCTGTGTAAAAATCTAAATAAGTCACTGAAGGGAAGGAAAAATCCAGATGTTTCTCTAAAGTCCCATCACACCATGTTTTCCTCTGTAATTAACACCATTTTTGTTTTAATTTGTTTTAATTGCATACATCATTTAACTCGCGTCCCGGCTCGGAAACTTTAAAGAGTTTTATTTATCTTTATGGCTTTTGTCCAGATGTGGAGGGAAACCATTTTATCTCCTCTTCCTCTTCGTCCCCACTGAACAGTTTCCTGGAAATGATTCAGTTTGTTGTGTTTTAACTCTCAGACCCTGCGGCAGTCGAGCCTTTCTGGCAGGCCGAGTTATTTGAAGGCTCAGGAAGAGTTTTGAACTTTTTAAAAACAAACAAAAAAAATCTCAAATTTGGAAAACAAAAGCTGAAATCCCTTCTTCCACGATGAATGACGTCACAGTTACAAGATTTAAACATGATTTAATGATTATTTACTCTGATTTTTCATGAATTTAATGTAAACATTATAAAAATTAGCTGTTGCTGAGATACTTTATTTTGAAAAACCACAGCAATTCAAGGTAAGTCAAATACTTTATTATTTTCTACCAGCAACATAAAAATCTAAAGCATTTTGTCATCATTACAGGAAAATAACTATTGTAGTGCGTTTCTGTTCCTCGCAAGACAAAACTGAGTAACACTCAACATCTATTAACTACCAAAGTGTGTGTGTTTGTGTACAGAGATCATTTAACCAGCAGCTTCCTGTCATTAAACATCAGTAAATGTGTTTCTCCTTTCTGTGTAATTATTAGCTTTGATCTACTTATACTTTATTATTGTGTTCATGATGAGATCTGGTGTGATTCATCTTCATCGCTGCTCATCACAATCTGTGTACAATTTGAACTGTTTCTTAAATTCCAGACGAAGAACGCCTGGAAGTTTCCTGGAGGTTTGTCTGATCCAGGAGAAAACATCGGTAGGTGTTGAACTACTTCAAACATCCAGCTAAGTTTGATAAGACGCTCCTAACTATTACATATACATTCATCTGAACTGTACAAAATATAGTATAATATGTATACACTCTTTCTGGTTCTCCCTCAAGTCACTCGTATTTTAAAAAGCAGCTATGAAACTATGAAGCAGCTTCAAACTTTTCGGATTTTTCCCAGGAGCCACTGCTGTTCGGGAAGTCTTTGAAGAGACCAGCGTTCGCTCTGAGTTCAGATCTCTGCTCAGCATCCGGCAGCAGCACGACCACCCCGGAGCCTTCGGCATGTCGGACATGTACATCATCTGCCGACTCAGTCCGCTCACGTACGACATCCACTTCTGCACACATGAGTGTCTGCGCTGTGAGTGGCTGGATGTCAGCGAGCTCGCCGAAACCAGCAGCACCACACCCATCACTTCACGCATCGCCAGGCTGCTGCTTTACGGCCTGGAGCACGGGTTCCATGAGATCGACCTCGCCATGGAGGAGCTTCCTGCCGTTTACTCCGGGAGGTTTTACCAGCTGTACCACAGACAGCTTCCCACTAACATACTGAACCAAAAGAAGGTTAAATAAGTGGCGTGAATCTGATCGAGTGCAGCAGGTTTTATGTTTATTTAATGACGCTGTTCAGATTCCACAGCTCACGTCTCCTCAGGACGTTTATCAGTCAGGATTAAAGTCCGTTAGTGAGGGTTCGTTAACTGACGGACAGTGTTACTATAACCCAGCTGAAACAAAATGTAGTTGATGTTAAATCCTAAATTATTTATCACATCTGCTGCCTTGAGCTGATCATAATTATCATGTTTTTTAGAATTTCTTTGTGACAATAATTTAGAACTAAAAGCACTTTAACAAGGACACAATGTGAAACAAATGGCTAAAAACTCTGAATTGTGCCGTTGAACTGCAGCTCAAGGACTCGTGATCAGAACGTTACTAGTTTCAGTTCATCAGCATCAGAAAGATGGCTGATATTAAAACAACTGATCCGCTGAGTCGAGCTGCTGTTTCCAGGTTAATTAAATATGTTCAGGTTTAAAAAACAAAACAAAAAAAAAAAAACAGGCACGAGTCACTGCTTTTAGGAAGAACTGATGCAACACAGTCATCATTGACTTCACGTCTTCTGCTTTGTCGTTTCAATGAAAGTATCGGCGTCTCGGATCAGTCTAATTCCTGATTAGTACTTGGCAGACATGGGAAGGAAGAGAATAGCCTTCTGACCCGGTCCGGTTTTGTTTCCAGACTTGTACTGGCCAGTTCGCTTCAGCGCCACATACATGTTTGGGTATTTTCTGGAGCGGTAGGTGTTGTAGTTGTTGCTCTCGAGACGTTCTAAGAAGTAGCATTCATCTGTCGCTCGTTTCTGAAGGGAAAGATTCAGAACAGTAACAGTTTAATCCATGTTTAATCTCATAATGTTAATCTAAACACGTCATTTAATCTCATGTAGAACAAAACGAGGCAGTGAGACAAAACCATCTGAGGAAATAAGAAAACTGAGAAGAAGTCGTTACACTCTGTTCTTATCTTTACCTTCTAGTGTCTGATCCACACGAACATCCATGAAATCTCACTCACAGTCCAGGAAGAAGCTTTTATTTTTGTTTTTAGTTGACCAGGACTGTAAAGACCCCAGAAGACCCTTTTCCACAAACTCTAACAAACACACTGACAGTTTTAATCATTTTATCATCACAAGTGATGATTTAAAAAAGAACAATAAGTTTTAATATTAAGAATCTCTTGATAGTGATGTTTGTGTAAAATGTGTATTTTTTATTAGAACAAACATCGATGACTCGAGATCCAACGTAAACCAATCAGGATCTTTTAAATCAGACCAAACTGTCAATTTAGAAACTACAAACTGAATCTTTTAACAAACGTATTTGTTTCCTCGTCATCTGATTCCAAATGATGGTGATGAAGAAGAGACATCACTGCTGAATTTACATACAATTAAACAGTTTGTACTTGAAACCTCAGAACCACCAAATCTCATAAATCTCAACTTTTCACACTTTCACTTTAAACAACACTGCAGTGTTGTTTGAAACGACAGTCAGAAAAATGTTCCAACTGCTATTAAAAAGGAGAGAAACTAATCTGTAGTTTATTGATGTAAAGTTTGTTCATCTTGTTTTTAAACAGAAAGGACAGATTTGTCTGGGATAATCTGTAAATTACTGAATATTTCAAATTAAAAGTACAAATTAAATGTGTTGCTACAGTAAAAATTAAAGTATGTTCACTGGTGTCACTTTCTAACATAAAATGAATTAAACTGAATAAAAACTGTATTTATTTTGGACATCAATGTGTTTCTATAAAGTTGACACATCTTTCTTATGTTTTGGGTTTTGGATCAACACCTCCGATATCCTCAGAGATCCTAAAGGATTTACAAGTTTTAAAAAGCCTGAAATTAAAATCAACATTAGAATATCAATAACTTTATTTTCAGTGTGTTCTGCCTCGTCTGTTTCTCAACAGCCTGAATCCTACAGAGATGTTATATTCTGCATCGTTTTACATCATTATTTGTCTCTATATCAGAACTTCAATTATCCAAAGATCAATATTTAAATTCTTTAATACAGTTTGTTCATGTTCTTCCAGTTTAAATTACGTATTACTTTTAAACTACCTGGTTAAATATAAACCAGGTAGAAGATATACAGTGGGGCAAAAAAGTATTTAGTCAGCCACCAATTGTGTAAGTTCTCCCACTTAAAAAGATCAGAGAGGCCTGTAATTTTCATCATAGGTATACCTCAACTATGAGAGACAAAATGAGGGAAAAAAATCCAGAAAATCACATTGTCTGATTTTTAAAGAATTTATTTGCAAATTATGGTGGAAAATAAGTATTTGGTCAATAACAAAAGTTAATCTCAATACTTTGTTATATAGCCTTTGTTGGCAATGACAGAGGTCAAACGTTTTCTGTAAGTCTTCACAAGGTTTTCACACACTGTTGCTGGTATTTTGGCCCATTCCTCCATGCAGATCTCCTCTAGAGCAGTGATGTTTTGGGGCTGACGCTGGGCAACACGGACTTTCAACTCCCTCCAGAGATTTTCTATGGGGTTGAGATCTGGAGACTGGCTAGGCCACTCCAGGACCTTGAAATGCTTCTTACGAAGCCACTCCTTCGTTGCCCGGGCGGTGTGTTTGGGATCATTGTCATGCTGAAAGACCCAGCCACGTCTCATTTTCAATGCCCTTGCTGATGGAAGGAGGTTTTCACTCAAAATCTTACGATACATGGCCCCATTCATTCTTTCCTTTACACGGATCAGTCGTCCTGGTCCCCTTGCAGAAAAACAGCCCCAAAGCATGATGTTTCCACCCCCATGCTTTACAGTAGGTATGGTGTTCTTTGGATCCAACTCAGCATTCTTTCCCCTCCAAACACGACAAGTTGAGTTTCTACCAAAAAGTTCTATTTTGGTTTCATCTGACCATATGATGTTCTCCCAATCCTCTTCTGGATCATCCAAATGCTCTCTAGCAAACCGCAGACGGGCCTGGACGTGTCCTGGCTTCAGCAGGGGGACACGTCTGGCACTGCAGGATTTGAGTCCCTGGCGGCGTAGTGTGTTACTGATGGTAGCCTTTGTTACTTTGGTCCCAGCTCTCTGCAGGTCATTCACTAGGTCCCTCCGTGTGGTTCTGGGATTTTTGCTCACCGTTCTTGTGATCATTTTGACCCCACGGGGTGAGATCTTGCGTGGAGCCCCAGATCGAGGGAGATTATCAGTGGG
>SSNP01000008.1:4294889-4462007 GCA_006937955.1 Pachypanchax playfairii
GCTGGAGGTGGAACCACCCAAAAGGAAGCCGGGGTGGTAAATTACAGGATCTGGTCTAAATGAATCCACATCCAGACTCTCAGTAGACCCATGTGTCTGAAGTTAGGACAGATTCCAGGAGGATTCGTGGATCAAAGAGGTGTTTTAACTAGCTGGGTGCAATAAGACTTCCTGTAAAAATATAACTGGATTCAGAAGCTTGTAACTGTTCTGACATCAGTCCAGCAATGACATGTAAATAAAAACCGAAAGGACAGAGCAGACGAGTAGCTTTCATCTTCATCCCACAGAAACACGGTGACAGAAAGAAAGTGTTTGGATCAGAAGTTAAATAATTAACACTGTTTCCACTTTAATGATCCACTCTGGATATATTTACATGAAGAAGAACCAAAATAACTGATCATTTCTCAGACTAATTGATTTATCCCTTAAACAGCTGGAGTCAAGCGTTTGTTTGGCCACACACGGACCACATGTTGCTGTTTAATCCAAATTCCATGAACTCCCTCCGACTGATGAAACTACAGGACACACTTTAACCAGAGACAGAACCGTCGAGGAGGCGTGCTGGTGTTTCCATCACAGACAGAAAACATTAGATCTCATCACAACCTTAGAACCTGCGATAAGATCGTCATTCTGATCATTTTATGAGGTTGAAAGTTTGATAGAGTTGAAACTGTGCTGCCTTGTGTGACATAAACCACAGAGCCAACAGAGTGAATGACTGTGACTCAGCACAGTCAACACATTCACTAAAATCTACATTTCATCATACTTCCCACCGATTAAGAAAATCTGAGGTGTACTTTTGTAGAACTGGGAGTTTTATACTTTCCAGAAGTTTTAAATAATAAATAAATGTTAATAAGTGGAGAATAAACCTCAGTAAGCTGGAAAATTCTTATTTTCCTTCCTTTTTTTAAACTTTACTCTCACTTTCCTGTTGAAACAGAACAGAAAGAGGCTTTGTGTAACATCCAGAGTAAGAAGGAGAGTTTTTACTTACTGTGGGAGTCGCTCTTCTCTCGGATTCCATCTACACTCCCATCAGATTTTATCCTCAAGAAGAAGCCTCCATTTTTACAGTACAGCCTCTTGGGGTCCTTGAAGCTCCCGGGAGGAAACCCCCCGCTGGCGCTGTCTTCAGGTACAGAGGGAAGTGTTGTGATTTCTCCTGTGGCCATCTCCTCCTCTTACTCCTGCTTCCTGCCAACTGCTTCGTTTCCTTCTTAAGAAGTGCAGAGACCCTCGCTGTGGCCTCCCACCAACCTCCTCCCCTCCTCCACAGATCCTCACACAAACTGATTCCACTTAACCTCAGAGGTCAGTTTGCCTGAGCAGCCCCCCTCACAGGGCACCGAGTGCCCTTCTAGTCCAGGGAATCTGAAGCACAGAAGCTCCTGCAGGCTTCTACCAAACAGCTTGAAGCTTCTCATCTGCTGTTTGGAGAGTCGGCAGCTGTTTTTACCAGTAGAACACACTCATGAGGAGGGTGTGCATGCAGGTTTGACTCTATCTGTCTTTCTCCTTGCTGTTTGGAGCAGGGCAGCTGGCTTAGATCTCTGATGAAGGCTTTCCCCTTTGGGCCTCAGTTCGCATGCGCCTTAGGAGCACCAGCAGAAACACACATGCTCACGCCCACTAACGCTCGCCAATTTAACCAACCAACCCAGAGACGGTTGGGATAAGAGAAGGAGAGGGGAACATGCAGCCTGGGCTTTAACAGAGCAGCTGCAGCTGCAGCAGCCATGTGAAAGAGAACCAGGGATTTTATTCATCTGCTAAAAAAAGACACAAAATGAAACATTTTTCATTTGTTAAATTTGTTTTGGGAACCATTTCTAACCATTTTTCTTCCAAGGCGAAACTCCTGTAACACATCTACATGTAACTTTCTATGATCTGCTGAAACAAGCATTTAACTCATACTCTGTAATTTCACATCAAATCTCTCTACAGGAGAAAAAGCTACTGACTAAAACTTTTTATCAAGTTCTTCAAGCTGGTTTATTTTATGGATTGATGCGAGTATCAGTGCAGGTAAATAATAGAAGCCATGAACACTCTGATGTGTCACTTTCTATGTGTTTCCTCTCTTAATGTGACAACGTGATCAGGGTCACATGACTCATCATGTCTCCACCGTCAAAAACCAGAAACTTTTCACTTCACTAAAGTATTGGATACTGATCACATACTGATCAGATACCGATACTTTGCTCAAAAATTTTCTGACTGGAACTAAAAGAGTCAGTGCTTTTATTTTGATAGAACACACACAATAGACTTCCTCCACAGATCCTGCCAGTGTACAAACACATGACTAACATGTTACCGGTGAACACCTCATAGTCTTCATACACACGCGGGTGGGGGGCAGCAGCCATGTGGCTAGGCTGTGGACCCAGGTCAGTCCTGATCTGGGTGGCTCCTGTGGACCCAGGTCAGTCCTGATCTGGGTGGCTCCTGTGGACCCAGGTCAGTCCTGATCTGGGTGGCTCCTGTGGACCCAGGTCAGTCCTGATCTGGGTGGCTCCTGTGGACCCAGGTCAGTCCTGATCTGGGTGGCTCCTGTGGACCCAGGTCAGTCCTGATCTGGGTGGCTCCTGTGGACCCAGGTCAGTCCTGATCTGGGTGGCTCCTGTGGACCCAGGTCAGTCCTGATCTGGGTGGCTCCTGTTGATCCAGGTCAGTCCTGATCTGGGTGGCTCCTGTGGACCCAGGTCAGTCCTGATCTGGGTGGCTCCTGTGGACCCAGGTCAGTCCTGATCTGGGTGGCTCCTGTGGATCCAGGCCAGTCCTGATCTGAGTGGCTCCTGTGGACCCAGGCCAGACCTGATCTGGGTGGCTCCTGTGGACCCAGGCCAGACCTGATCTGGGTGTGTCATTATTTGTGTGATCGCTGTTTTTAATTGTTTTTATCATGTAAAGCACTTTGTGCTGCTTTGACATATAAAAAGTGATTTCTAAATAAAGTTTGATTTGATTTAGATGAGAACTATTTAGTCCAGATGGTTCTGGATCAGATCTCAGGTGAGTTGGAGTTTTGGAGGAAGTGGACCATCTTTCAGTTACAGCTCACAGTCTGAGTCAGCAGAACTTCAGTTCTGTTGTGACTGAGCTGTTCCATGATTTAACACCTGAAACACGGTTCTCCTCGGTTCTTCAGGAGACGCAGCAGCACAGTGAAATCACTACTACTGTTTCCAACTGGCTGCACGTAGAGATTATAATCTGTCTGACCTAAAAAATGCAACCATGTGAAACTCATCTATGGATACTTTTACAAACTGATGACAGGTGAGATTTAAACCCAGTAGAACCAGAACAAAGATGCGAATCAGTGTGTGAAGTCTGTCAGGAAGAAGGAAGCAGTAAACCGTATCAAAGGCTACATTTTAGTTTGTGACATCAGGTAGAAAAGCTTTTTCTTATGAGTCATTTGCAGTTTTCTGCAGTACTTAATCTGTGTTGTGATTAGAGCAGACGCCAGACTGATGATACAAAAGTTCCAAAATAATCTCGTCAAATTAAAAACAAGGTGAAAATGGTGAATTAGAAACTGGTTCATGGTTGTTGAGCGTGGAGGCATCGAACAGGTTTCTCTTCACGGGTGGTTTTCCACAGAAATCTTCAAAGACACTTTTATAAAGAATAATACTAAAATGTGAAAGAATCTTAATAAAAAAAATGATGACATCACTTCCTTTTCTTGTACAGGCCAATGGATCCAGCTGCAGTTTGGAGACTTCATACCGCAGACAGATGAGAACCGACGTGCTAGTTAAGGTTATTTAAGGTTAAACACACGAGACCATAAAGCAGGATTAATAATCTCTGTGTTCATTTTATTTTATCATATATCTGTAAAAACAAATAATTATACTTTTTTTGTTTATTCATTAGACAAATATTCCAATTTTCCAGAGAAATTAACCTTAATTTGATCATCATTTACATAATGTCTAAATATAAAAACTTTAAACTTTACTTTATTTTCACAATAAGTCCTTTTCATCTTCAGTACATTGTTAGGCTTTTAATGTACTCTTATTCATGAGTCAGTAAGTTTAAACATGTCACTTAAGGTAAAACATTTTTATTATAACTATGGTGAACTGAAATGGAACATGTTTGAAACAAACTGAATGAACTAAATAAATTAAATTATTAAAATCTGCTCGTTTAAAAAGGAGAACTATCTGAATAAGTGTGTTTTGCATTGAGGAAGAGTGTAAATTTATTGTCAGAGTGACTCAGCGTTGGGCCTCATGTGGAGTGTTTGTATATATAAATATGTGTGTGAGAATGATCTATAGGAAAGTCACTGTTAGATATTCTATAAATATAATTTTAAATGAACTTAAAGTAATGTAATTACATTTTTACAGGTCTGATATGTGAAATGTTCGTCTGCGTTTCTGACTTTCACATGTTGAGAATGTCTCCGGTCCGTCGTGTCTCGTGAACTCCAGCCTGCCTTTAATGACCAGACAGACATGATCAAGTTGATCTTGATTAACATGAATTATGTTACTGTAAACAGAAATGAGTGGTGTGAGTCTGAGATGAGTAACTCAGTAAAAGTCACTCTCACTGCAACTTGAGTCACTAAACTTGGTATCGCTCATACAAACTACAATACAGACTTGTTTTACCAACATATTTTGATCATCTTATAGGAAAGATGCTCCTACTGATTAAATTTAACATGTAACGGAAGTCTGTTTTCGTCCAAAACATCGAACCTAAACAGGATATGCAATGACGTGTTTTTCCGAACCGTCAGTTGTCTATTATTTTCAGGATGCTTTGCAACCAGTTATGAAAGTTGTGATAACCTGTTTTAGACATCGCAGGAACCTCAGGTGGAAAGTTTGATTTCTCTATTTGAAATCCAAACTAAAAAAATAAAAGCATTCCACATGAGAGTTTAATGCCTTTTATGACATTTTTATTTTAAATTCTATTTGATTTCATCTTCCAGAAATAGAAACTTTACCTTCTTGAGATGAAACTTGGAACTGCTACCGATGAGCCAAATCAAAAGGCCAATTTTCTAAAAGTTTGATTCAACTAACTTCCTATGACTCAAATTCATCCACCTTGATTCAGGTCAAAGTGCAACTCAGCAGGTCCGAGTCAAAACACAGATCTGAAGCTCAGAGTGAACCAAAGAATTAAAAACACTCAGTAACTGATGACCTGATGTTCTGCTGATCTGAGATAACAGATCACTGCAGGGCAGAACATTTGCAGCAAGATGATGAAGATGTTTAATATGTCTGTTGTGGAGAGTGTGCTCACATCTGCAGTCACCTGTTGGGGGGCGGGGCATCAAAACATGATGTAATCTGAAGAAACTGATAAAAAAGGCTGGTTCTATTGTGGATCCTCTTGAGTTTGTTGTCCAAAAGGAGGACGAAGAACATGATGGAAAACCCTCATCATCATCCTCACAGCACAGTAACACAACAACAGAGTGTCTTCAGTCAGAAGCGGCTTCTTTGTTCTTCAGATCCAACAGAGACCGCTACAGGAGGTCCTTCCTGTCCACAGCTAGAACCCTCTACAAGAGATCCTTCCTGTCTAAATCTAGAACCCTCTACAGGAGATCCTTCTTGTCTAAATCTAGAACCCTCTACAAGAGATCCTTCCTGTCTAAATCTAGAACCCTCTACATGAGATCCTTCCCGTCCACAGATAGAACTCTCTATAATGACTCTCTGAAGAAACACTGAGTTACTACAACCTTTTATTTCATCTTGAAATTAATTAAATATTATTGAATATAACTGCCAACATTAAGACTCTCACCAGCAGAGAGTAAAATATTTTCCCTTCTGCAGGAGGTTGATGTTTGTGACCATGTGAAAGTAATCTGACATGCAGACGGGTCATATTAGGATGTCTGAACTGATTAACAGCAAACTGACAGAATAAATAACTTTTATTTGAATATAAATGTCACTCTCTCTGAAGGATCACATCCTAATTTATAAGAGTTACTTTATTATCTTGAGCTTGAAAGTTTGACCTGTAGCACAGAGTCACACACGCAGAGCGAACACATTCACTAAAACATATTCATGTCTTATCAAAAAAATCTTTGAAAATTCAGGTTTTAAATATCTGAGTCTTCGTGGTGTTTTTGTCTCCCTCTAGTGACAGAAAAGAGGATCTTTCTAAAAGTCCATGACTGACGACTACAGACTGATCAACCTGTTTGCTGCAGTTTGTAGCACTTTGAAAAATAAAATGCTATCTGAGAAAAATAAATAAAACAAGGAATTAACTCATAACAGCATCAGATCCTGGTCACCTGTTTGGTTTGTGTTTGTGATGACCTCAGCATCAGTCTGTAACACCAGAAAAACCAGATCTAAAGCTTTCCTCCATGCTTCCTGCTTCACTCTCAGGTTATCGTACGTTTTCACTGAAGATGCCTCTCTTTCACTCTCCAGGGGGACTTGTGAAAACGCTGCTGAAAGGATTTGACCTTTCTGATAATTCTGCAGTTGCTGGCTAACAGCAGTTCTAGCTTCGATGGCTGAGAACCTTCCAGTGTTAACCATTACTGTGGTGATGTAATCTGTGAAACCCTCTGCCATCAGCTGCATTACAATTCCTTTGTAGAGATCAGTCTCTGTTTTAGTTTGAACAGGTTCTGAGTCCTTCTTGTTGTGACGTTCAGCTTGCATCAGCAGATGTTGAATACAGAGCATCTCTGTACCTCCAGCACCAGGCAGGAGTCTCCTGTCTATCAGCGCCTGCTGTAAACGATGAGCACAGGCCCAGAACTGGTCCTCCAGTGCCTGCAGTTTCCCATGTACACTACTTGTGATGATCACTGTGACCAGTCCTTCGTTCCTGCTGGTGGAGATATTTACAGCTGTTGAAGACTTCCTCTCGTAGCTCTGGAGGTCTCTCCATATTGTGACCTGTAGCCCAGAGCCGACACAGTGCTCATGCAGCTGTGTGATGTAAGTCACAGGAACGGCTCCCACTGATTTAGCAAAAGTTCTTAAAACAGAAGACTTCACTTTTTCCACCACAAGAATACGATGCATAAAGCAGCACTGAAGCAGCTTCTCACAGGCAAAACCGGTGCTAAGAATCAGGCTGACTTCCAGATTCAAGAGGACTTTTACAACCTTTTTCAACCATCGATCCTCTCCTGACAAACCCGACAAGTCTGAACACTCACTTACTCGCTGAACACACGCGGGTCTTTTATAGCCACGATGGTGGTATGTGTGTGACAGATCCCCAACAATAAACACAACCTTCGGGTGCTGATGTCTCATTTGATGAGCGATGGAGGCTTGTTCATCGGATAAAAGAACAACGAAGCCCGGAACAACACAAGCACAGTCTTCTGGTAAACCAGGAAGCACACAGGTCACGACTTTTGTCATGTCAAACGTGGGATAGCACGTATCTTGCTTAGTTTTCCACTGCAGTCGAATGGCTTCCACTGCTAGTTGCATGGAGCTGTCACACCCATGACTCAATGCCGTGGAAAGATGTGCAACATCTGGAAGTTCAGGCTGATCGGAACGTAGAGCTGCAGATACTACTTCACACTCCGTCTCACAAAAATGTCTGCTGAGCTTTAGTTTGCTTCGTACGTTCTTTAGGGTCTTGTGATCCAGCTTTGGTTCCTCTTGCATGTGACAGGAAACTGAAGAGGCTTCAGTGACTGATGTTTTAATCAGCTGTGGTCCTAAACCAGGAGCTGCAGCAGTGACGCTCGTAGTTACAGTCAAATCTTCAAACGGAATTGATGATCTCTTGCAAACATCAAGGCATATATCCATCCCTCCGGACATAGCTGAGATTATGTGTGTCACTGAAATTCCCTTCTGGAGACACTCCAGTGCAGCACGACTCCACGCTCCAGCGAGAAACAGCAAGCATCCCGACCCCGTGTGGTGGACCTGATGGTGGGCTCGAAGGGTTTCATAAACCAGCTGACTCACAGCACACGTTGGCTCCAGGTTCTCAATGATGCGATAACATGAGTTCACAAGTACGGACTCTTTACTTGTGTCATCTTGAATAAATTTGTATTTTTTGTCAGGGCCTAGAGAGGAATGCAACATCCCCGCCAGCGCCATCACCTTCTGCAGCCCCACGTGCTGTCGATGGTTTATTATCACACTCCGAGACATCACCTGAGCTGCCTAAAGAATAAAACAACAGGAATCATTTTCATTTAATCTTCACACAAAGTGTTTGTGTAGTTAGTAAAATTATCTCATGGAATCTGTGTAAAATATTAGTTTTAGTAACAGCAGAGGACACAAGTTCTACAGAAAACATTGCAGGTTACCGGTACGTCTCAGAACTACAAGATGGAAGATTTATAAAAACAGCTTCTCCTGCTGCAGCAACATGTCCACAGTAACAGGTAAATAAGAAGCAACAGTTTCATGACTTTCAGTAAAATTACTGAGATTTTCTCTTTCAGGTGAATAATAGTGACGCATCTGCTGCAGCTTCAGGAACTGGTTTTATTTATTAACGTTTTAATGAGCTACACAAACAAACAAACAAACAAAGAATCAGACATTTGAGTCCGTGTTAACGGAAACTAGCACATTTAAAAAATACATTAATTTCTGAATCCGGTAAAACGAATCGAGGGTGAAACGGGACTGTCATGTTTGTTTAAAAAAACAAATAGATTTATCTGAATACAGAAAGTTACCTTTTTATACTGTTCGTGTTTTCTTCTCTTCACGTCTCGGTTTGGGATTATATGTGCGCATGCGTCGTGGGTCGAGGTTGCTTGGCAACAAGGAAACGGTTTGGGGGATTGGTAAAAACTTTTAGAGCCCGCCCATTCTATTTTGTGATTGGCTAATACGCTTGCATACAAAAATCCTCTCTATTGGTTATTTGCGAAGTCATTTGAGCTAAAGGAAACTAACGTTGCTAACTGCTTTGTTGACACCAGCTTATTAAACGCCAAAGTGTTTCTAATCGATTCATCTGTTTAAATGGTATCGTTTTACAGAATGGTTGAGTCTCACACTAATGTTTTAAAGACTATGCGTTTTGTGTAAAATTGTTTAAAAGTTTTAGAGATACTTGGTTGGACTCGTGCAGACGCGTGTTTTTGTTAGCTAGCAGGATAACAACAGCGTTTGTTTATTTGTACATACACGCCAAATAAAGAAACAACTTTCCCAAAAAATGTATGTGTCTCCTTTTCAGGCCTCGAGTTATCAGAAGACATCGTCTGTGAGCCAAAGGAGAAAAACGAATACCAAAATAGAACTAACTGAAGAACAACAGCAAGAAATTAAGGAGGCTTTTGATCTGTTTGACACAGATGGAACTGGGGTGATAGATGTTAAAGAGTTAAAGGTCAGTTTCAGCTCAGGATCTGCTCAAATTGAAGCTTTTAACTCCACATCAGTCTCAGTTTTAATAATAATGTCCTTTTTGCTCCAGGTTGCCATGAGAGCACTTGGTTTTGAACCAAAGAAAGAAGAAATAAAGAAGATGGTCTCAGATTTTGTTAAAGATGGTTCTGGAACCATCGACTTTGAGGACTTTCTCCGCATGATGACTGTGAAAATGGTGAGTGGGGATGAAAACCGTGGCAGCATGTTGCACTAAATGAGGTTTTCTACTGAAAATACCCCAAATAAGTGAGATGTAATCATCCCAGAATGCTGTGCAACTGGAAGAATTTTTTTAGTACTTACGTTTGATCTGTGATTATCTGTAATTTTGCCAGCAGGAGCTTTATTTACATGCAGGAGCTGCTGACTGAGCTTAAAAAAAAAACAATGAACATGAGATATTTGTAAGACTGAGAAAAAACTGGGAGCAACTCATCAAACTCATCTCCTCCAGTTTTACATTAAATTTAAGGCATCTGGACAATATAGAATTTTTTCATGCTATTCAGGTCAGACAATCTGGAATATAGAAAATAATAGAAGTCAGCAAAATCAGTAACAGAATATGAGATATTACATATTTAGTTACTATAAAAAATACAATTGGTCTGTTTTTAACATTCAGTGAAAGAAAACTGTTTATGAACTCAAGCATTTCTCAATGAGTTTATATGAAGCTGATATTAACTGATTTTGGTCCCTGATGAGTTTCATTATCAACATGAGGGACAATTTCCTCTTCAAAATGCTGAACACAGTATTTTACAAAATAATGAGCAGATGTTGTAGATTGTGTCTGATTGTTAAAATATATATAATAACCCCAATGTTCACATTCTCATTCATGTTAATAGAGTGAAAAAGACTCCAAAGAGGAAATATTGAAAGCTTTCCGATTGTTTGATGATGACTGCACGGGGAAGATCTCATTCAAAAATCTGAAACGAGTTGCCAAGGAGCTGGGAGAAAACCTCACAGACGATGAGCTGCAGGTAATGTGGAGCGCAATCCTGCAGACATTTCACTGTTTAGGACTTTTAACCTTCACCATAGAAAATGTTTTTCCATATTTCTTTTAAACCTCATTTGCTTAATTTATTTTTTTATGATAAATTAAATTATTGCTTGACTTCCGGTTTAAATAATGAAAGAAGGCGACTGGTCTAGCTTTTATTTAAGTTGATGATTCTGTGCAAATGAGGCAGCAGGTCTAGATCGAGTTAGCTCCCCCCCGAGTCCAAAAGGCTTGTGCAGATCAGCTATGTGGGATTCATCAGCATCTCTTCAACCCCAGCCTCACACAGGAGAATAGAATATTATTATATAGAATATTATTGATTCTGTGAACCAGTGAAGACATTTCAATACTGTTCATTCTACAGTTCAAACATTTATTATCTCCTCGTGTTTTGGTTATTTAGGAAACACTTTATATGATCAGATTCTGCTCTGAATGACACACTGACTGTCCCTCCAGTCGGCTACACTCACTGCAAGTTGAGTAACATTGTGAATCTTTTAACCTTCTAGGAAATGATAAATGAAGCAGACACAGATGGAGACGGAGAAGTCAATGAGCAAGAGTTTCTACGGATGATGAAGAAAACCAATCTTTACTAAAAGATGTTGGATTGGTTGTTAAAAACATTTTTTATTTTAATTTTAGGGTTCATGTTTGATGCAAACCCAGTTTATTTAGTTGCTTTTCTAGTGAGACAGATTTTTTTTTCTGTTCTTTGTAAATAAATATTTTTTTATTTTTTCTATCTGCACAGATTCCTACTAAAAAACAATAAATATATTTTATCACTTTTATTACTCTGGTGTCATGTTTATGATATTCTATAAATATAATTTTAAATTAACTTAAAGTAATGTAATTACATTTTTACAGGTCTGATATGTGAAATGTTCGTCTGCGTTTCTGACTTTCACATGTTGAGAATGTCTCCGGTCCGTCGTGTCTCGTGAACTCCAGCCTGCCTTTAATGACCAGACAGACATGATCAAGTTGATCTTGATTAACATGAATTATGTTACTGTAAACAGAAATGAGTGGTGTGAATCTGAGATGAGTAACTCAGTAAAAGTCACTCTCACTGCAACTTGAGTCACTAAACTTGGTATCGCTCATACAAACTACAATACAGACTTGTTTTACCAACATATTTTGATCATCTTATAGGAAAGATGCTCCTACTGATTAAATTTAACATGTAACGGAAGTCTGTTTTCGTCCAAAACATCGAACCTAAACAGGATATGCAATGACGTGTTTTTCCGAACCGTCAGTTGTCTATTATTTTCAGGATGCTTTGCAACCAGTTATGAAAGTTGTGATAACCTGTTTTAGACATCGCAGGAACCTCAGGTGGAAAGTTTGATTTCTCTATTTGAAATCCAAACTAAAAAAATAAAAGCATTCCACACGAGAGTTTAATGCCTTTTATGACATTTTTATTTTAAATTCTATTTGATTTCATCTTCCAGAAATAGAAACTTTACCTTCTTGAGATGAAACTTGGAACTGCTACCGATGAGCCAAATCAAAAGGCCAATTTTCTAAAAGTTTGATTCAACTAACTTCCTATGACTCAAATTCATCCACCTTGATTCAGGTCAAAGTGCAACTCAGCAGGTCCGAGTCAAAACACAGATCTGAAGCTCAGAGTGAACCGAAGAATTAAAAACACTCAGTAACTGATGAAACTGATGTTCTGCTGATCTGAGATAACAGATCACTGTCTCTTAATATAACTGCTATTATAAAGACTAAACCAGCAGAGTTTATGTGACAATATGTCTCATACCTGAAACTCCTCTGTATATCCATGACCAGAAGATCTAAGACTGACCACAACAACTCATTCCAGAGGCAGAAATCCAAAACAGCGTCTCAATAATGGAGAGCTGGACCACACCAGACCCTGACATGATCCACAACTACTGGCTAAAAACACTGACTGTACACTATGAACACATGGCAGTACAAATGAACCAGCTACTAACACCTATCCAGAGTGGTTAACCAAGGCCAGCTGATCCTGATCTGGCAGATCACCAGCCTCTGTACAACAGGCATGTTGTCATACATGCAGAATAAGGCCAAAGCACTTACCTTGGCACTAGTTCAGCACGTGAGCAGAGCACAGAAGGAAATTGGCAAATACAAACTGCTGTGTGAGTGTATCAAGCAGGTGAAACCCAGCATGGAGGAGCTGGAGGAACCATCATGGATGTATAAGGCCCTTCTCAGCATGATCAGCAGACTGAAGGGGGTCTAATCATGGCAAAACAAGACCACCAGAGGGCGGGGCCTATCACACCAGACAAGATTAAAGATGAAACACTCCAACATGTAACAGCAGAGCTTAAGATGCAGGCAGACAAAGTGTCCATAGATCATAACCACATGTCTGGGATAGTGTACAGGAACATCTGGACTGAGTGTGAGCTGGAGGTCCTGCAGTCAAAGAGAGGGGCCACCAACAGTCGTAGAAACTGACGGATCCTGCAGAGCCTCCAGATCCAGATGCCAAACGTGATGTTGAAACAGATGTTGAAAGTCAATGCCTCAGTGATGTCAGAGGTTATCAGAGCACTTGGTGCTGTAGCCTCCAACAGATCCCTAGAATAACATCTGGGATCTCTGTCTAAAAGATTGATGTTCTAGGAACAGTTAAGGTTCTACATAGAACCCTGAACCTCCCAGGCCTCTGGTAGAGGAACAACCACCCATGTAGAAGAAGTGCAAGATGTTTTACATTAAAGGGTTTCAGCGGTGAGTTATAGCTGATTTTCTGAAACTGCCCACACACCTTCAATAGAATCTTTAACTCGTCATATTTATAAAAACCTTTTCAAACATTTTAGAATTTTAGTGGCGGTAAAATGTCTGAATGTCTTCCAACAGCCAGAAAACATAACAGCTGTCAGAGAAAAGTAGAAGGTACTTTACCTGCACAGAGGAACCTAGTTGGAACTGTGGTTGTTGTTCATGATGTGGACGTTTGCTTTAAGAACAAAACTTTCCAATAGGAGTTGGATGTTTTTGTGCAGCAGAAGTTTCAAGGCTGTTAATATCTTCATGACCCCTCAGCTGGCTGTTATTCCCCTTTCTGTTTGTGGTTTAGCAGCATTCACATCTCAGTCTGTTCTGTACTCCCACTGCTGCACCGCTTTTCTTTCTTTTCCCATAAAATGATCAATTTCCAAAACAACTTGGCGCTGCATGTCTGGTCGTTGCTGGTAAAAGGCTGAATAGATTATTAACTGTTAAATGTCAAGAATGTGTCAGCACTATGTGGGCAAACTTACCGAGCCCCCTTTATGTAATAAAAGTTCTAGACAAAGTAAAAAACATCAGTGTGCCTTGAAGAAGCAGACTGACTGCTGCAGTGGTATGTTTGCTTTTTAATCTTTACCTCTGGAAACATTTCATACTATACCATTAGATATTTAGTATAATATTTATTAATCATCTTTGATTCTTTACAGTCATAGATCGTCTGTTTTGTTGAGTGATCTTATCAGATGATACGAGCAGTTTTTGTTTTTATGGAAGTTTCCTGCTTTCAACCTGTTTACTCTGTTCTTATCTTGTACCATCAAAGAGGAAATTCTTTGTGAATTCTTTATGGTTCTAAAAGCTAAAGTAACTTTGAAGATACTTTCAGTGTGTGTGATACAGAAGATTAAAAAATGGGTTCTCTTTAAATCCAACCCATGATTGCAACGCCCCCCCCACCAAAAAAAAAAATTTATTGAATACCTGTTGCACACCTGGATTAAAACACATTTTAGTGTTCAGCATGTTTGACATTTGTTCCCACCCCTTAACCAAACACCTTTAATCCTTTCAGTAAACCTTAAGATCCTCCTTCTTAAGACCACATTCCTTCTTTGTATCATATTTTATTTTGTTCAACTTGAACCCGTCATCCTTATTTAAAGAGATCATTTTATTTTTTTGTATTTAAATTTGTTTAAATGTAATTTTTAGATGTTTGATCTTTAATTTTTTTTTTTATATATATTTTGAAGTTTTTGTAGTTCTAATTCTGAAAAAAAAAAATGACTGGAAGATTAAAAATAAACTTTTTCAGGTTCGGATGCTTAAAGTCTAATAAATGTCAATAATACTGAATTAATTTGCAGAACAATGAACAGAAACGACCATATGTTAAGAAAATTATTACATTTCCAACTTGGAGTCTGAATCTTCAGTCAGGTTAAAAATGTTTTTCTGCATCCACGTTAATTTAGTAAACAAACTGGATGTTATTAATTATTCTATGAGAAATTAAACATTTTCCTGAGGTAATAAGATGCAAAATTTTTTGTTAGCATTGGATTATTCATATGATATGACGAGGATTATAAATTCCTGTTGGATTTCTAGGATTAAATCAGGATTTAATCAGAATTAAGTTTTTGTCATTTTATACATGATGGAATAAAATTCCACCATCAAAATAACGTTTGCAGACTCAGTGATAGTACAGTGCATTTATAAATCTGCATTAAATCCTTCTCATGTTTCACTTACAACTTGTTCTGTTTCATTTTTATACATATTTATATCTACAAAGATTTATTCAGTTACAATGACCCTGCTGCAAAGTTCCTGCTGGAAAATACTGTTAAAGCTCTGATTTGAGGACTGATGACAGTGAAAAATGAGAAGATCTAAACAAGCTGTGTCATCCATGCTGTCAAACAAGTGAACAGACCTGAGCAGGCAATCCCCCACCCACGTCGTCTTCCTGCACACTTACCGTCACATCACGCAGGTTTGCTTTTCTCATTCACACAAACAATTACAGTCACATAACATCAAATAAAATTGTTGGAAATTAGCAAAAATATGTTACATTTCTGCCCTGAAAATAACTTCCTCCCCCTTCTAAAAAAAATGAAAATACACAATTATTTTCTAAATGATTTGTGCAAATTTTGCAAGTGTGCTTTCAACTTCCACCCACTCACTCGCAACATGGAAATGCAAACTGTCGACAAAGGGGAGACCGCAGCGTAGGAAATCGTACTACTGCAGGTGGGAGTGGGAAGTAAACTACATCATTAAATGAAGTAAACAAATCGGCTCAATAGAGTCTGAAATACAAATATGTGGGTTTCTTTAATGGCGGTGTCGATGTATTAAACTTTCACTTGGTTCACAAAACGTCAAAAACAGAAACTAGATTTTTAAATTTACACACAGTCAAATTTCAGTTGGTAGAGATTTAAAACTGGTTTTATTTGACTTTCATACTGGAAAGAAAAAGTAAACAAGACACTGAAAACCAAACAATGAGTAATTACAGTACGAGTGAAAATATCAAGTCAAAACAAACAAACATGACTGATGAGCAACAGCTGTGGTTCATCAATATATAAAACAAAATCAAAATAAAACCAATAAATAATCACAACAGAAACTGTCTTCTGTCATCTTTTGTAAGTCAGAGGTTTTAATTACTGGCAATTATTTTATTTATTTGAATATTGGAGTTGTGTGTTAAACCTGCCGTGTTTTCTTCTTTTTAACAGAATTTACCTTCATGTTCTCTTCAGAACGTCTAATTACAAACACAAACATTTTTCTTTTAAAGAAACAAATAAGGATGTAAAATTCACTCCCAGGGAAAATTATTAGTATCTTTGTAAAGTTATTTGTTAAAGTTAAATGCAGAAACAGATTTTAGTGAGTGTTTACTCTCCAGCTGCAGGAGTCTGATGCTGCAACAGTCACGTGTGACACCATGTTTAACACGCTGGTGGACTACAAAGACTAACTCTCACCCCCCCCCCCCAAACCAACATGTCTGCTACATGTTTTCAATGGAAAAAGCTGCACTTGTTAAATAAAGACGAGGTACTTGTGATCACATTTCTCCATGTAAGTGTGCAATACTGAAAGCAACACGTTCCACCTAACGAATGGATTTAAAAATAGACTTCAAAGGTTGTGGTGCTTTAAGCAACAGAGAAAAAGTAAAGTGATGTTTAGTAACGAAGGGTTTAGAAGGTGAGTCGATATCCAGGTGAAAATCCCCACCGCTTTCAAAGATGGAACTTTTTTTGGATGCCTGTTAAAATGTTTATTGGTATAAGATTCAAATAATTTTATCTGGTTCCAGATCCGTGATGTCTGCAGGGAGAATTTAGGAAGCGACTGAGTTTATTTTCTTTCAACTATTGCATTTATTCATCAGTGTGTGTGAGATGTCTGTATAAAAACAAACGGAAGTGATGAAGTATTTCACAACCAGAAATAATTTAAAGTCTCACACTTCTTACTCTGATAAATATATTTCTATGCACATTTGAAGCAGTTTAAAACAGATGTTGAGACACACTTCAGACAGATGTGTAAAGAAAAACAGGATTTTAAGTTGTCCAGCTTTACTTCTGAAGACATTTTCTTCAACCTTATTTGTTTTTTTAAAGCAGTATTTTATCAGTACGGTGAGTTTTTTAGTCCATAAAATATTTGTTTGTCCCTCTGAAGGATCACACACACACACACACACAGTAAAACTATAAATAAGTTAAATCTCTAACCAAACCCGAGCCAGTTATTACATCATGTTACATGGTATTAATCAGTAAAACTTTAAACTGGACAGAATCAGAATGAGATGATCCTGATTCGATCTACAGAGTTGATGTTTCTTTATTTAATTTGAGCTGAATGTAGCGCCGCGGCAGTAAGACAGGTGGGTTAGGAGGGGTTTACTGATAACAGCCACGGCAGGAAATTCTGCTGAAGTTGAAATCTACCTGAAGAAACATTTTCCTTTCTGAAAGTGCATCACAGCAGGGACTCCTGATAAGAGGGGGTTGCACCTCTCAGGCCTGTCCAAGCCCCCACCCACTGATTCCTTTACGCTAACAGAGGGGTTTTCTCTCGCACTGTCACTCTCACTTCCTCTCTTCTGCTTGCGGAGGATGAATGCAATGATTGTGTGCAGAGAGAACATGTGTGCGACTCTGACATGGCAGAAAGGCTGAGCTAGCAGTGCAGATGGACACACTGACTAACGTGGAATTATTTGCATCTAGTTACACTGATCTGAAACTTTCACTCATCCTTCCACACGTTCTGCTCTCTGATCAAACTTAAATTAAACCTGAACTTAATATTCTTTTGTTTTTACAGCATGAAGTGCTCGTTCTCTACATTTAATAAAAAAACTGCATTTGCCAGGAGCAAAAAAGAAAAAAAAAAACTTCTGCACTTCAGAGATGTGAAACAAACACAGGACTGTAAAACTTATTTTAAGATTTGCACAGCTCACATCTAATAAACCTTGTCTTAGCTGTTCACCGGTATAGCGGCATGTGAAAAATTAATATCCTGACCAAAAATAAACACTGGTTTTTGGTACAAACTGGTATACCGCCCAGCCCTACACCTAGGTGTAAAAAGCAGTTATCTTCATCCTTCAGCTCCTTTTTAAAACCAGACATTTCTCCAGGTTTGCTGCTCTGAAGCATTAAGGTGTGTTTGAACAACATCCAGGAAGAAAAATAACAGTTTTTAAAAAGTTCCTGCAGCCCGTCCATCTGACGAGGTGATGATCAAAACACTCCATCTTTACCGAGGAAAATATTCCTAAATGAAAAACCTTTAAGACGGCTGTAAGTCCCCTAACAAGTTCACGCAGAGGTCAGACGGAGCAACATTCAAAGCATGTGGATTTCATCCCGAGACTCACGGACAGTCACTAAATGTGATCTTTCTGCAGCATGTAGAAAACATTAATACATGGTTGCTGCTGCTGCTTGTTGACAGATAACAGCTGTTACATTCTATATGTCCTGCATCTTGTATATGTTATTCACACCCAAAACAAATTCTTTGTATTGTGCAAATGAAACTTGAGAATTAACAGATCTGGATTCTGATCTTTTTGGGGTTCGTGTTTGTGGTCCAATATGTTTAAGGTTGACATAAAATGTCATAAGTTCACAATCATCATTAAGAAGCCAAACCACTGGAATCTGATCAGCTTCCTTTCCGAAAAAACGAAAACCTCCTGCATATCCTCGCTCACCTTTGGTTCAACATTAAAATTTTAAACGGGTTTCCTGTTGTGGCAACAGTTTTCGCCTGGTTGTGTAGGTGGCCCAGAAGCAGCGGCTGCATTCAGGTTGTCGATACCACATTTACGAAGACAACCTATGAAATGGTATCGCTAAGACTCCACTGATTCAAAGTGAAATGGGAAGTGCCGTCTCCCCGTAACTTCCTGTCAGGTGCACACAGATGACTTTACATTGACACACTTGTATCTATAGGCCCCACGCACGCGCGGCTTGACGACACTCTCGACTAGACGTAGTGGTTGCCAGTGGAAAAGAAAATTCATTACTCACACTAGTTTCTGCAGCTTTCCAAATCTATGCAAGTGGTTTTCCTTTGTCCTCAGGGATAAGTATATAAAGGTAAGCAACATGAGCGTCTGCATTTCCAGTAAATCTTTAGTCGAGCAACTTTTGGTGATCAGATTCCTGCTACTGCTGACAATATGAAGCTTCTTGTGTTTTGCCTTTTGACACTCTGCTGTTTTGGTTTAGTGTCAACATCGTGGACTGATCTGCAGAGAAGAAAATTACAAGAAGTTTTGACTGAAATTAAGAGAGTTCAAAGAACCTCACAGGTCAGTTTACTGATGCCTACGTTTTAATGATTTAATATGGATGTAACTTTTACTAAACACATACTTCTATATTTGTGTCTTGCAGCATAAAGTGCAGATGGTGAGGACGCCGCCGAAGGACGTTGATGTAAGTGAAGCAGTTTGGCATTTAAAAACCACATTGGCAATTTGATCACTGCCTAAATTACTGTGGTGACTTACTCATTGTTGTAACTCACCCACTGCATCTACTAGTTATTATGTACTAGTTACTGTAGGTGTAAATCAAATGATGTTAGATCAGTGACGAGCACAAGCAAACATCAAGAGGTTAACCCAATTTAGGAGCTTCAAAGCAAATAGTTTTATTAACATCAAAGTAATGAAGGTTGTTGGAAGGAATCTGTTGGCAGAAGGGATTAAATAAAAGATTCAAAGATAATTTCAAAATAAGATCCAACCAAATTCTAAATAAATAAGACAGGAAATATTTATCGTTTAAACTCAGTTTTCATCTGAACTGGAAATCTTCTAAAAAAAAATATAATACAGTTTGAACCAGACATGCTGATTAAACTCAGTTTCACTTCTGAATTACTTGTAAATTCTGATCAGAGCGGCTTCTTGTCAGGATGATCTTCACTGAGTCAACTCAAGAGTTTGTTCAATGCACTTCTTCGTTTTCTCACAGCTTCCGTTGAGTGAAATGTGATGAGTAATCAAACTGAGAGCAAATGATACCATGAGACTTCCTCACACAACCTTTACAAACTCAACGTTCTTTAGCATATCTGAAAACCTTTTAACCTATCCAAAAGTAAAAGGTAGTAAATTACAGCTTATCATCAACAGAAATCAATAAAGGATTGCTGTGTGGTTGTCTGAAGGGATATTTATCCTACTATGACTTGTGTTGGAATGTGTTCTGTTTAATGCAACAATCCCACGCGCGGGATTTAAGAAGTGCTTCAGCTGTCCAGCAGGTCAAACAGAATATATACATAGTTTATTTCTTCTAACTTTGTGAGTGAAACTATTCACTCTCATCATTTAGATTCCCAGAAAGTTCCCTTTTAAATTGTGGAAACTTCATCTACTTAAGTTTCACTTTGGGTAAAAGTTTTATTCCTACAACAGATTGGAAAGTGAAATAAGAAGTTGTGATATGAAACCAGAGACTAAAGCCTTCTTGGAAATGTTTTGATGGATGTCATGGCAAGAAATGTATTTTCAAATATAAAGCAGAGTTGTATGATAAGGTTTAAAACACACAAAATAATCTGTATTAGGTTTTAATCTGAATTAGAGGAAAAGAAGAAGTCATACCTTATTCTAACCTATTAATAGAATTATCTGTATTTATAAGTAACATGACATGGTTGAAAACCTGAGGCTTATACTGTAAATTTAAATTAGAATACAAGCTAAATATTTACTTTAATGCTTTGTGTAAATTCACAGATGTTTATGTCATATAAATCTGTCTTTCATGGGTGTTCGATGTTGATTTTAATGTAAATTCTTTTCTTTCTTCCGTAACAGGACTGTTGCACTCTGTCTGCCTTGGCATGCTTCAGAGAAAACCTGAAGAATCATTTCAATATTAAAGAAAAGCTTTACAACAACCTTAAAAAATCTGTAACTGTAAGTACACAGTTTCTGAGTCAAAGTGTAACATCAGGACGCAACATGTTTCAAAAACTTACGCTTTTTTTTCTTACTATTTCAGATTAGTGGACTGAACTTCTGCAGTAACAGAAATGCGACGGTAAGACAAGTGATTACTTCTTTTCTTATATTTTTCTGACTCCTGACAACAGAGATAAACATTGGGGGATTAGAAAGTCATTGTTGTTTTTGTCTCCCTTCAGACCACCTGCACAGACTGCGCCTCGCATCCTAAAGAAACCTCCAAGGAGTTTTTCTACAGGCTGGAGTCTCTCATCCAAAAAGTAAGGCAATTTTCAAAATCCAACTTATTTCACCTTTAATGCTCAGAGGAAAAAACTAAAGCTTGACATTATTTGGGTAAAGTAACTGCAAAATAAACTCAACATGCTTTCCTTTGTGTTTAGGGTATAACCAAACTGAGCATGAAGTGACAAGCGACGAAGATCCACATGAAACTGAAGACTATATATAAATAGAGCGGGAGAGAGAAGACACTACTATCTATTTATTTATTTATTTGTTTGTGGTGTGATGATGAACTGCATGATGCTATAAAGAATGTATTCTCAGGAAAGCTGCTTTGTTGCCACCCTGTGGACCTTTTGATTGTTGCAACCTTGTTCTTTTTCCCTCTCATACTGAAAGGGAAAGTTCTTATACGTAGTTCTCTTAGAATAAGTATAACATAAATACTATGTATTCTAAACATTAAATAAATTATGAGAAAAGTTTGGGTTTGAGTTATTGTTGTTTCTCGTCTTGTGAAAGGCTTGTTATAGAGTTTGTATCAGTTTGATGAATTGAAGCACGGCTTCAATTTTAAAGTTACAAAACCACAATTTCTAATCTACAGATCAGACTATAGATCTAAAACCTCAGATTATTTTTCCTTTTATAATTTTACTAAGAAAAGCAGACAGAAAAGAGTGATAGCATCACTGTTAGTCTTTAATGTGTTTAGCAAAGTTTAACTTCGGGTTGCAGAAAGTTTTAGGTTTCAATTTCAATCTCCTTTAAAAAGAAGCTAAAAATGTATCAGATGTCTACGAGTGTGATTTAGTGATAATTGTGTTCTTGAAAGGTTGGTAGTTTAATCCTCAGATACATATAACACGTCCTTCAATAAGAACAAAAGCCGACATGATTCCATTGTGCTTGTCAATTTTAAAAATTGTGTTTGAATAAATAAAACTACATTGAATAAAGAGTTGGAAAAACAAACCTAATAAAACCAGGCAGTGGATGACAGATTGTGATGGGAGTGTTTAAGGTCAAAGCGGGAAGCACCCGGATCCTGTGGGATTTCCAGATACAGACTGACAGAATGGTGATGGCGAACCCCCCCCACCTCCCGGCTCATTGGCTTTCATGGCAGCTATCAGCCGTGTATTACGTGTCACTAACGTTGTGCATCTGGTTGCGTGTTAGTTGAAAGGAGCAACTTCAACACCAGGAATAAGGAACATGAGAAACTAGAGAAATACCAGGAGCTCAGAGAAGAGCTGGAGAAGGTCTGGAATGTGAAGGCATCAGTGGTGTTTGTAGTCATCTGAGTGGCTATCATGCACGGCGCTAGGATTTTTTCTCTCCTGGTGCTAAAGGGGGACTTGACATATATGTGGGTGTGCTAGGAAAATAATTTGTTTTCATGACTTAGGTTGGTTTTTATATAGAGTTAATCATTTTTTCAATACAAGCAGCTAAGATGCACAGCACTTAAAATGGGTTTGGCTAAAGAATATTAAACAAAATAACTAAGCCTGATACAAGGGACCACACAGCAACGGCAAAAATGTTTCAGTGCGCGGTGCGTAATTCAGCACCGGACAGTGACCATGCGATAACCAGACAATAGAATATGCAACAAACATATTTATTCCATAGTGAATTAAAACAAACTGTGCATTGCTTATATTGTGCCAATACCTACAGAATGAGTGGGGTACATGCGCAGCGGAAACATGCAAGCGGGGATTGAATTGGATGGCAACAGCTATTTAAAAGAAAAAAAATAGGCTAATAAATTACTATAGTAGGAATAAATTATTTTTGTAATATAATTTCTTGAGGGGCTTAACTGGGGCTACACAGATTTTTGAAGGGGCTACAGCACCCCCTAGCCCCGGTGTAGCGCCGTGGCAGGTGGCTACAGCAGATCCAGGAAGAACATCCAACATCTCAGTCCAGAAAAGGTCAGTTCTAGGAACAGCAAAGCTACTGAAGAACCCTCAAACTCCAGGGCCTCTAGAAGAACCGAGCACTAGAAAACAGACCAACAGCGGAGCACGAGGAAGTTTTGTTTGTTCTTTCTTTATATCTCATCATTCTCAGTCTCGCAGATATGACATAAAATTTCTATGTTCACAGACTGCAAATCTGCTTCATCTTTTATTATTCAATGTGTTTCTTCAATGTAAAACTGAAAAAAGTCAAATGCACCAAATGTGGCCTTTTTGAGATATTTGGCATACAGAAATAATCATGAACATACTTCCACAGTTGCTTTTACTGTCCACTAGATGGCAGCAAGATGGATAAATGTGTACGACTGGCAAAATACAACATAACCATCCAGTTCGGACTGAATGTTTACTTTTATCAAACCTGCCACTTTTGTATTTCTGATGGGCTGATTAAGTCTTGAATTAAACAATGTGAATTTAAACTGGCTTTAGCTGAGAACAAGTTACAATGTGAAAAAAATCTTAAAGTATATTTAAACATGATTATCTCAATATTCAGCTTATTAGGTTTGGGATCTTTACAGCAGGTGTGTTTACAAGCTGTGCAGATGTGGCTGACATGTGGTGAAAAATGACCACAAAGCAAGTAGAACCGTGACACTCAACAAGTCTCATTATGACAGAAGTATACATGTTTTTGAGATTTTTCAGCAGGTGTCCCCAATAACAACAAACACCTTTACCATGGAGTTCCCAGATGGTGAAGGGGATTTTAACAACAAAGAAACACCTGTGTTATTTTAGCAGGGTAATCGTCACACTTATGAAGCATGGTTTAGCAGTTTTGAATTGTGTCTTCATTTAACCCACAACACAAGACCTGGTACAAATTCTGGTCAGGAAAAACAACTAAACTTCACACCACTGAAGAAAAATAAAGAGGATGGCATTTTTCAAACTTTCAGTTTTTCAAAGAGACTAAAAAACAAATGAGGCTAATTGTAAAAAATAAAATAAATCACATTTTTCAAAACATCAAGTACCAAATGTAAAAGACAAGAGCCCATTTTAAGTCCATAAATCAGAACTCTTAAACAGATAACTGCCAGAACAAACAAAGCCCAAAGTTCTGAACATCTGTTCCAGATTTACATGTGATGAGAACAGATAGAACACCAGGCTGGTGAGAAGAGGTTCGAGCTCCATCACCATGTACGAGGTGGGGTGGCGGTTTGTGCAGCAATGGTACTATGATTCCACAGTTTGTATTAAGACAAGTCGAACAGTAACTTAGTTCAAGTGGTTCATGTATTAACAGCTAGTAGCAGCTGTAACAAAGAATAATACATTTCAGCCATCGATTATTTTCATTTTTCACCATGATGTCTGTTTGAGTTTTCATCCTTTAACTGTCAGCAGTGTCCTATGGAAGGACCCAGTAACAGATGAATTGGCCTCATGTCTGGCTCAAAACAGATATTTGTTATTGTTATTGATTTGAGATTCCAGATAACCCGCCTTCTAGTAACAGTTGATATTTTCACCAAATATGGTTCTGAACATGATGAACATCTCCATCTCCATGTTAGTTTTAAATGCCAGGAGCCATCAGTCTGGAAAACAAACTCACACAACAACAAACTCCCAAAAAATGCCAAAGAAACACAAAGCCGTGAAGCGGTTTTAAACTATAGCCCAGGTCAAGAAGCTGGAAATGAAATGAGTGTGCCACCACAGTCCAACAGAAAAGTTTCTTCACCCCTTCAGACGGATCAGAATCAGAAGGTTCTGATTACAAGTCCCAGGACACACAGAACCACATCAGCTTAGCATGGCGTAAACAGCGAGTGCTGATATTCATCCCAGATCATTCACGTACAAAGCCAACATGTGTTTACTGGTTGAGGTAAGAACAACAGATTTGATTAAAAACCAGATAAATTTGATGTTACATCAATAAAAAAAAAAAAAGCTAAAGTTGAACCGCGGATGCTTCAACAAGAACGAACCTGAACCGTTTCAGAAAATCCACAGCAGACTGTTTTGCAGAGAAAGCAGACATGAACAGTCTTTGGCAACAGTCCCAGAAATGTTGCAAAAGATGACAGATTCTTAGAAGCAACAAGCTGTCGGTTTTTCTTTGAACAAAAAAATGATGAAAGTGGATGCAAAAGCACAGAGCGTTAGTAAAATATCTTAGTAAAATACATAACTTTTGCAACTTTTATGTTAATAGAAGTAATTCTTGGGTTTATCTGAACTTTTGATGCTGTGATGTTATCTTTGACCTTCTTAGTCTGGAATACATTTAAATTAATCTAAGATTAATCATTGCAATGAAATTTCATTTGGGTTCAAAAAGGTCCTTAAAGCCGTTACCTTCAGGTGAATTTTAAATCAGTTTACATCAAAACTCTGGATAAAATTTTGATGAAGTCAGTGTTACTCTTGCTTTTCTCCTTCTCAAAGAAGGGGGAGGAGAGGAAAAACAATAGAGGTGAGACACTTGTGGAAAACAAATCTATCATTTTATTCAGTAATGAAAATAAAATAAATAACAAATAAGTCAGGGGCTGGGAGCTCTAACAAAACTACTAAACACAGCCCAGCAAAATAATGCAGTGAAATAGTTAACCTTAACCAAACTCAACCCAAATGTAATAAAAGGGTTTTACCCCTCAAAGCAGAATAAACTATCAACCTCCAGGACGACTGGAGAAATATAAAGCCCCTTTTCCAAACCAATACAGGTGCTATCAATGTCTGTCACCCCTAAGGGAAAATTCAGAAGGGCTGCGCTCAGTTTCCTAAAAGTGTTCCTCACAAAGCTTTATAAGCTGCACAAAGCCAACCCTGGAGTCTACTTGCTTACAAGTAGCTCCTCCAGCCATGGTCCATCCAGCCTTTTATCCTGGGTTCCGGTTGTAGGTAGTCAATCAGCCTCCATTGGTTCCACCTGGTAACGCGCGGAAGGATCTTCACGTGATGAGGCTGCCGGAACCTTGTGTCGTTTCCATGGTGACCGGACAAACGCATGGAAGCTGCCATCTTGCGTCAGGGTTTTAGGTGAGAGGTCACTCAATATGGAACAAGAAAACAGGGGCAGAACATAGCCAGCAGGAGAACACAAATCAAAACAATATGACCACCTGTGCTACACACGGGGGTCATAACAGTCAGCAACTTTCGTGAGGCATGACATTTCTGCAGACTGAATGTTGAGCAATTTAGAATCTTGACACAAGCGAAAGACTTCGGATGGAAAAGAAAATTAAGCCCATTTTAGGTAGCAGAAAGCGTTATCAGATCTTCAAACACCACCAAAGTCTTTAAGGGAATCCCTCAGAATGGCAAATGAGTAAATTCTGCCTCTTAGATTGAGGTTAAACAATAAGTGTGGTTTTTAAAGACGATTTTAAAAGGTATTTTACATGTTCGGTGACCTGGATTAAAGAGCTCTCGATGCCAAAATACACAACTGCACAAAAGGCTTGCATGCACCATCATCACTAGGTTCTTCTGTTATTTAAGACTTACCTCAAGTGTACAACACAGCATGGAATTCTATAAACAAAAAACAACACCAAAACGGAAAAGCGGGGAGTAAAAATCTAAGTAAACTCTTTCCGCTTCCATTGAACTCAAGAGGGAAAGTAGCACCAAGGTTCTACTGATTAAATGCATTTTATTAACTAATCATCAGCAGGTGCGACTACCTCTATATAGGGCGTCGGCAGAATGTAGCGCTCTGCTCGTGCAATCAGCTGAGTGTCCCTTCCCACGCACTCGCGTAAATCCAGCTGGTCCCAGGAGATGTTGTGTGTACTGACTAAATCACAACAAGTAGGATGAAAGACGACAACATGTATCCAGAAGGTATGTGGCTTATTTTTACACCACCTACGGACTTCAAACCCATCACAAGTACTGTATTTTTTTGTAGTCTTGCAAATGGAAATCTGCACGTGTCTCTTTATTTTGAAACTTCCGGGTACAAACGCCTGATTTCCTGTCTGGTCCAAACCAAGCTGCTGAGCTTGACGTGTTTTAGAAGCGTTCAGCGTAAAAAGTAGAACTGCAATGTAATGTCCGCGACGCTACACTTCTGAGATGTGTCTCATGTGCGCTGCTAAGTGCCCAGTGGGAGTGGTCTCACTGATTTTAATAGTGGCTATCAGCCACGTATTATACGTCACTTACGTTGCACGTCTGTTGCACGTTCAGTGGAAAGGAGCGGCTAGAAGAATGCTAGAGAGGAAAGACATCAGCAGTGACCTTAGAGAACTTTTTCAATGACAAAGATTCTTCCACAGAAAACTTTTAAGACAGTTTTCAATCTTCCAACAGAGAACTTGCCAACAAACTGACCCCAAGATCAATCCAANGCAATACTCAGAGAAAAACCAAAAGCCAAGACCTCCATCCTAGACTCTAGCATGGGGTAGCAGGTTTATGGGAAAAGTTCATGACGGCATAACAAGTCTTCCCTGTTTGGGAGGTTTGCAGGAGAAAGCACCATGGTTTGGGTTTGCAAGGTCTTATTATTTAGCCTTTTTCTTCCAGGAAGGTCCTGTTGAGCTAAAATCTATATTTTTTAAGGGAGTCCTGGAGGGTGGTGAGGAGAGATGGGATTGAACCAGCAACCCAGTCAGATGTGTCATTGTGATGCGCTGCGTGTGGTTTTACCACAGTAATGATTTGGACTTGTTTCGCAGCCACAGGACTTGGACACCTTGTTGAGTTAAAGTGGAGGCCATTTGTCCAACAGGAGTACACCAGCACATAGAACTTCTCAAAAAGAAAAGACCTTAAAAGGACTGAGCAGAAACGACTCATAAAGATGGTTCTACAAGCTGCTGAATCATTTCACTATGTATGACAAGAATTTAAACTTTAATCCAACCTGCTCTTCTCTGAAAGTGTAGATATATTAAACAAACATTTCAATGAACAGATGAAGACCCATATTTGTTACAAATTACTTTATCGTTTTGTGAGAATGTAATGGTAAATGAATTAAATGCTGCTGATAGTCACTCGAGGAAATTGAAGAACAATTTTTCCCTGACCTGAATTTTCTTTTTTTTTTTTGGCCTTCAGTGACACACCTGTTTAGGTTTTGTAGAGTAAAAGAGAAAAAAAAAAAATTGTACCAAGAAGTTTTAAACCCCCCTTACTAAGAACCACCTGATTCAAATACATTACCTCAAGGGCTGCACCTGAGAGTAATACTTTTCTGTTGTGGCCTGTGGTAACCAAACTCCCACCATCTCCTATGACATCATTACTATGACAGAAACCAGTGAATTTATTTTCCTCTGATTCATCCAACGATATTAACAACCTGGAATTAAGTTTTTCAGTTTGTGGTCAATGTGTAATTATCTCACACAGCAGCATGATAAGATAAGAAAAACAGTTTGGAACCAAAATGTTAAACATTTATAAAAGTGTAGCTGTTTTTTGTTTTAATACACCAACACAAAGTCGACTGACCCGTAAGTGACTTGGCTGACCCACGTATCAACTAAACTAACAACAGTTCTCACCTCTTTCAGACACACAGAGTCTGTAATAAAATAAAAGCTGAAACAAGTTACATGAACATTGAGATGTAAATGTGTTGTAAGCAAATTTGTGACAAACTAATTTGATTTGCAAATCATGAAATTTCACAAGCTTCAAATCTTTTAAACTGCAGTTCTAGAGATTTAAAACACCTGAACAAATTATCTGTCAGGTTGGTGCCGTGGTATCGTATCTTTACTGCAGAAGGTCTGGGGTTCAAGCCGACCTTGATACAGAATGAGCTACGTACATAATACAGATGTGATTCCAGCTCAAACATCAGCAGGATTAACATCTGTCAGATGTTGGAAACCAGGACATTCTGGTGAGAACTACTGAAACAAATAAATTAATATATATTCTGTTTATAGACACCCATTGGTGGTGGAAATTTATTTTTAAAATTAGAGACTTTGTAATTAATTATTTGTGATTAACCCCACCTTTTCCAGTCCCTAATCCAGTACAACTCAAAGTGGTCTACAGCAATCCATGAGGTACAAAAGTTTGATGTTTGGCTCTGAACAGTGTTGTCAACTTTTGGAAATTCAAATAAGGACAGTTAGGTATATTTGTGTGACAGAAACTTGTGGGAATTAGAATATGGTTGATCTATTTACCATTTATTATAATATTGTATGAATTATTACCTCAGGTGCATCTGAAAACTAATGAATGAACCAATTTTCCTCAAAGACAAAACGCTTCTCCCACAGTCTCCTGCATCTAAAATCTCACTCTCACACACAGACACGCACGCTGGAAAAATGGTTGTCAAGAATGATGCAGATATAAATACTCCCCCTACATGGTCAAGTGCAAATCTAGGCGTTTCATCTTAAAATTAAAAGTACCTTCAGTTTGAGCATGGACTCTTAAGTTGAGAAAACAAGGTGCCCCCCCAAAAAAATATAACAAATTCCATGGATAGAACTTTCCCCACCCTCTGCACTGATGTCAAAATCCTGACACACTCATTGCTATTCACAGTCCTAAAGAAGCCTCAGAACTGAAACTTAAAATGATTCACTATCTGAGTAAGCAAAGAAAAAACTGACAGTTCTATCCAGGCACGAGCTAGTTGGCCCTGCTTACCAGTGTAAACTGGGATTCCTGCAGGGGGATTCCCCACAACGCGTGGTTGTCAAGAGAAACCCTTTATTCTTTTATATCAACTTTGCGACAAAATACTGTGAAAACACACTGACTTGTAACCAGTAATCTTTGTTTTCTCTAATAAAATGCAAAACTTTGTAAATAAAACCCAAATGCTACAGCTGCAACATTAGATCTGTATATACATTTTATACAGAGTACACACTGTTTGACAGTCAATTTAACTTGCACTTTTCTGTCTCTATGTTAAAATTATAAAACCCTTCTAAACAAGCACAAATATCAAAGTTGTATTTTGGTGAAACATTTCTGAATGAAGATCTTTTCTTCTTCTGTTGTGCTTATTTTAAATCAGCTGTTTGATGTGCAGCAAAGTCAAGAAATAACAGCCTAAGCAGTGAAGTCAACACGGAAAAGCAGCTAAAAGCTAAATTTTAAAATTTCTGTTTAAAATGTGAACAATGAAACTATCGATTTTTCAGTACTTCTTCAGATTGACATCTTGTGCTCACTTAATCATACCTTTAGGTTTTTTCCCCCCCAAGGAAAAAAACTGCAATGATGAATAGGAAAAAGTAAAAATGTTCCTCCAAATTATGCCTTTTCAACCCACCCATTTATCTCAAGTACCTTATAAATGAGCTCCCTGCATAAGAGGACACCACATGTCATAACAGAGACAACTATTTACAGAAGCTAAGGCAGTTTCAAAGATGAACATGAAGCACAGTTTCAGAACTGCCCTCTGGATGTTTCTTCTTCTAGGATGTCTTCAAGCGAATCCAATCAGGGATGCAATCATCTCGATCCGGTATCTAACTGAGGAAGTTTCCTGTGTAAGTGAATATGTTGTCTGCTGTGTAAAATGTTTTAGTTCAACTGAATATTGATGTTCTCTCCTTTTGTTTTAGGGAAAACATGTGACTTTTGTGTCCCCAGAGATATCGGTAAGACATTACATGTGCAGTTATTATGGACTATGATGATATATTGTTATTTATTAGAGACAACATGGTCCTTATTTGCTACTTTCTTGTACATATTCTGTATGATTTATGACAGTATTTCTTCATTCAGGATACCTGCCAAGCTGAAGGTCTGCAGGCTATAAAGGATGGATTGCTCAATGCCACAAGACAATGTGAAGGCACAAACCAGTTCCACTGGACTAAAGAGACCGTGGAAACTTTGGAAAAGACCTCATTTCAGATGGTGAGTCTTAAGTGCAATATTGATTTAAAAATTACTACAAAACCTGGACTTGAAATAAAATGTACAATCCAAAACTAATTCGATGTCCTTGTCTGACAGAAAAACTCTTCAACCTGCAACTGGGAAAATCCACCTCGGAAACCATTTTCAGAATTTGTGGCAGACTTGAAAAGTTTCATTCAATTTGTCAACAGTGCTGCTGCCAACTAATCCAACACAAGTCCCTGATGGATCTGCATGTTTCGTCTGTATTTAAAACTACGCTGCACTAAAAAGAAATCTCTCTAAGTTTTGAAAACACTTTGGAAAAGTTCTCAAGTTATTTATATATTTATTTATATTCAATTGATGCACCTGTATGCATGAATGGGAATTTTTGTAAATAAAAAGTGAACGATCCTTCTTGGAATGTGTGACTTTTTTCCAAATATCATTTTATTCAATCAAATACTAAATCTGTCTTTTCAAATGAAATCCATAGTACCAGGATACTTCCATGTTTTAACCGGTCAGTCTAAAATCTCTTACGCAGTTGCTCATCAGTACTTGATCTAGTCAAACAGACTATTTGACTGATTTCATGTCTGCTATGAGCTCGTCCAGCCACACCCAAGTGTTACTACAGTACGTAGTGCCTCTATTTTCAAACTCCTACTGAGAAAATAAACACTGATGTTTTGTTATTGCTAAGATTTTACTCACTACTAAAATATATATGAGCATTTTTGTTACATTTCTGGAGATCATGCTAAGAGATGGTTATAGATTACAGAAAGTATAACACATGACAGTTTGCACATGTTTGTATAAACTGAATAAAATGACCTTCAGTTGACTTTTTCTTCACATTACAGGTAATAAAACATCTAGTAGGGCTGCTTGATTGTGGAAATACTATAAATCACAAATAAATTTTGTGAATCCTAAAATCCCTTTCGCCTGGAAACACACTGACTTTTATTAATTTAAAGACTGAATTGCTTTCCAAGTTAAAATTTCCTTGTTATACACGCTGCTGAACGTTCCCTTGTAATAAGTGTTTAGGTTATGCTCGGAATATGTAATAAATTTACATCAAGAATAAGAAATATACTACAGAAATAATGTTTTATAACAAACATAATTCGACTATAGTAGTTAAACATATTTTTTAACTTGGTCACATGACCAAAACATAGACAAACAGGCTGCTAAAACACTAGAGGAGCTGCTCTGGAGCTGACAGGAAGTGAGAATATCGAGGTTTGTGGCTGCTGATACAGCACGTCAATCAGAGGCAGAATGATTAATAATAATGGAGTTTTACAAACTGACGTTTTCCCCTTGTTCAGTCGTCTTTACTGAATTTTTAAAACACACCCTCAGGACACACAAAGGTTTAGACTTTGAATGTGACGAAAGTTAGAGCCTTTCATGGAACGATACAAGATAAAAAACATGCTTAGGAAGCAGAATGTTAAGAAATTCCATGGGAAAAGATTTTACGTGAAATTGATTGTTGTTTTAATCGTTTGGAGCCAAAATGGAAATCTGAATTTAATAATTAGTCTTTATATTATTTCGTTGAATGTTGTATGTCATGACAATAAAAGGCACCTTACTTTAACTACAGGCCTAAATATGATCAGAATTAACTGTAGGTTTCTCTGGTGTTTGATACGTATTAGTCTGTACACTTTCAATTTATATTTGATCAAACTAAAAATATAACTTAAACATTTTGATCAGATTCCACTGTTCTGTCATTTGGGTTAAATATTTAGCAAATGATTCAGAGTCATTTGCATAAACTGGCTTGTTTTTTAGCCTATAAATAATCCAAAAATTTTACCCAAGCTTTGTGGGGCAGCACTGAGCTGCCTTTTGCATTTACATTAGACATTTTTAGTTTTACTTTTTTCGTAGAATGTAAATTATCTTGACTGATGTACCGTCTCAGCTCTGAGTTGTCTAACAATCATGTTTGTGAGGAAAATATACTTCCTTGCTCACGAGCTAAACATATTTTACAACTTTTGCAAGGCAGACTGCGGAAGCCGTGAATTGTGCTGAAGTTTATGTATAATGTTATGACTCATCTGCCTAACAAAAATAACCACAGTACTGTCTAATATTGTGAAAAAATGAAAAAACAAATAAACCCCTAAAAAAAAAAAAAAACACACAAAATAACTAAATTCATGAATTATAACACCTTAAACTATAACCCACAAATGAGCTCAAGTAATCTTTTTAATATTGATGATTATTTCAGATGCTACAGTAGAGTTTTAAAGGCCAAATCACACTTCAGTTTAGTTCAGGTCAGAAGTGGAGACATATACACCACCATGTAACAAATACACCACCACAAAGTACAAGCAGTAGGAACACAAACCACTTATTAGTGGAATGATTAATGCAAACATCATGGAAACGTGGTTTCTTCACGTGAACGTTTCAAGGTGATTAAATCATTAAACATTGTAACTTTTAATTTGAAGGTTACAGCTCATTAGATATAAACTAACACCAATGTCTATATTTTAACAAGTTATTAGTATTAAACACTGTTAGTACTTAAAATTTAGCTTCATTATTTATGAACAAACTTTAATTTTGAAACACAGAAACAAACAAAATGCTGTTTGTGTTTACATAGTTTAAAGAGAAAAGTGTCAGCTGCTAAAAGAAATTGCTCGAATGACTTTGAAGAACAAAGAGACTGAGAAAAAAACTTTACTAGAGAAACAACTACTTGCAGCTAACCTAGTTTCAGATATTAAATGCTGTACCACTACAGGCCACTTGAGGCTTTTTTCAACATGCTACTACAGCATGGTGAAAAAAAAAAAATTCCAAGAGTCATCTAAAGGAAAAAATAATGCTGTATATGCTCTGTATTATACAACTAATTCAGCCCACCCTTTCCACCACACGGCCTTATAAATGAACACGGTGAGTGAACATCACAACACTTTCAACAACTTGCTTATCACACGATACAACTTCAAGCTGAATATGGAACACTTTATGAGGATTGCCTTTTGGATCTTCACCCTCTCGGTTACGCTCTCTAGCTGCCGTCCGATATTCATCGAGGACTTTAACATCAAACTTATGCAAAATGAAGTCAGCTGTAGTGTAAGTTATTTTAAACCAAATTTTCTTTGCTGATTTTGAGGTTTTATCAACTGCTGTTAAAGTGTTACATTTCCTTCTGTTCTTACAGTCAGACTCAAAATTCTACACGCCACAAAATGTAGAGGTAAGTTTTTAATTTTGTGTAAATTCTGGAAAAATAAACAATGCACTATCCAATAAATTATAAATAAATGTTATAAATTTGAGCTGAGGACAGACAGAATTAAAGTCCTGTCAGGGTACTCCCCTGCATGTTAAGCGTAAGCTGCAGGCTTTAGATGAGCTTTTACAAACCACATGTAAAGGTTCTCTAGTACAGGAAATGAGTTTGCCAGGTGTTGATATTTCACACAGCTGTGACTATCTGGTGACTTTACTGCGTGCAGCCACAACTCTGTCTTAGTCAGTAAAAGGCGGCTAACAACCCCTCTCTCTCGCTCACTCACAGCCAAAATGCTTTAAGGCAGCGCTGGAATGTTTTTTGGCTGAACTTCAAGCAGTCAAATTGGAATGTATCGACAAGAATGATCGGATTGACCAATCGAAAGAATCCTTAGAGCATCATTTAAACTCCGCCTCTGTAAGTATTTTTCATTTCCAAATTAGGCGTAAATCATAATATAAAAAGATAATTATTTTTGAATAAGTAAAATAACAGCTATCTCTCCTTCTAGGCATCGAAAGATTCCACAGAATGTGTCTGTGAGACATGGCCTCTAACTCCTTTCAGTACATTTCTGGATAAATACGAGACTCTTCTTCAGTCTATAAATGCTGCTGAACCGTGAAGACAAGCGTCAGGCAGAGAAGACTTGGTAAATACCACGCTGTCCATTTCACTCAGCTCTACTGAGAAACGGTGAAGCTGGAGGACAACAGCCTCAGTGTGTGATATCCTGACCAGCAATCAACTCAATGAGCTCGGAATTTCATGGACATTTGATGAATGTAAATTAATTTTATTGATTCTACAACTTTTAACACTGCTTTTAAAATCTAATTTATAGTCATGTCATTGCAATAAGGAAATAAAGCAACTATTACTAATTTTTTGTTGCATCATTACAGTAAATTTCCATGTTCTCAAAGAGAATGCATAAGTAAACTTTTAGAAAAGCTCTGATTTTATATTTATATATTTATTTCCTATTTAACTTATTTATGACGTATGTTGGTGCTCTAAACTTGAACTGTAATAAATGCTATCCTTTGTTTTAATAATGTATGTATAATTATATGTATTAAAAATAAAGTATTTTATTGTCACTAACTACAAATTTGCTTTAAAACTTTGTGCAAAAAAAATGTGATTAAAGATGATTAATAACTGATGCCAACTATTTTAGCTAAAGTCTCATATCTAGAACTATAAATGTGTGGGAGGGCTCATTTCCTCGGTGTTTAGAGCAACTGAAGCAGTCAAGCTGTCTGCAAATGATGAGTATGGAAAATGAAGTCATCATTAAGTCAAGTAATTTCTGTATCTCACTACACATTCCCACGGTGCTGAACAGTTTTGGAAAAGAAATGAGTTTTAATATTAGAGCATTGGAACAGTTTAAGAATTATCTAATAGTTGTTGGTTAAAACATTTAAACTTTTAAATTTACACTTTAAAGACTCATGATTTAAGACTCCACAGCGACTTTATATTTATAAAGTATTATATTCAAAATAAGACAATACATGTAACTTTATCAGTGCCAAATACTGGCCCCATGCCCTTTATCATCCAGGAGCTCACCTAGCTGGGTGTTCAAAGAGCCGAGGCAATACTGATTTCAACCGTGTAACTGATGTAAACACAAGGTCACTCTAATTTCAAGTCCCAAATGTTTGTATTTCATCATATTCATCAGCCTTAATTCAGAGTCCATGTTAACTAGCAGGTGATTTCCAGTACGTTTTTTGTTGTTTCCATTGCTTATTTGTTGTCAGCTGTTAATGACCAACTAACAGGTGACACCTCTTCGTGTCGGTGAAACCTTTACTCTGCGTGGGAAACTCCTCCCCCATTTGCCACCACTTCACCCCAGATCATCGCCTGCTGTTTTCTAAAAGCTTTTGAAATTTTCTATATTCAAATCAGGCATCCTTTGCCATTGATATTCTGACTCGCCCAGCACCAGAAAGACTGGTTAAACTCACGTGTACAAGAAATAAAACAGTTTGACTGAAAACTCTTCCCAAGTACCCCGTGTAGGAGGTATTGGCATTAATTCTGCTGATGAAGTAATAATTTCATACATTAGTTAGAGTATGACAGGGGCTTTCTGTCACTCTGCTTCAAACCATCCAGCTGAATAAGATCACACAGATCATCCGTGTCTTCTCCACTCAGGTTAAAACTAGTTCAAACTGTGTGAAGCCCATGTTGATGACTCAAAGACAATCACAGAGAATCACAAACTCCAATGTATTAGTGTGTGTAGAACCATCATCCAGTCTGTATTAGAGGAATCAGCTGGAGGTTTGTTCTTATTTTGTTTCATTGCTAAAAGCTCTCCACCAGGCTGACAGTCAAACGGCTCTCTATCCAGGTTAAAGTTTATCTAAACTTTAGAAATCACAGTTTCTGTCCATCTCTTTTTCTTCCCCATAAGTATTAGTATAAACATCTGGACTAAAATCTGACCATTTAACTAATAAGTTAAAGTATGGAAAAATTAGCCACTTCCTTACAATCTACAGTTGCCCAGCAAACGCTGAACTTGGATGCAATTTGCGTGAGAGAACCCTGTTCCACTGCGCAGTCTCATAACCGCATCCTATATGAAAGTTGCTTAATAATCTTTAAAACCACAAACCCATAAACTACTACATCAAAAACTTAAGATAAATATCAAAGAGGAAACACTGGTTGGAACAAGATATAGAACAAATAAACTCTGTTGGAAAAGATCTTACTTTTAATTTACATGTGTGATCTTTCCGTAAGAAAGTTAATCAAAATATCAAATTTATGGAATAATTCCTTTCTTGGACTTTTCTGACATTTTGTTACATTTGCATATTTAAATAAAAGCAATGCAGTTTTCTGAATAAATATGGTACAGCCGGAAGAAGAAATTTGTGCCAGTCAAAGTTTCTAATCCTGCTAGTATTTGTAAAGATTTAGAGCAAATTCTGTCCAGCACAGAAGAATTCAGTTTCTTAAGCTTCTGAGACCTTAGTTCTCGAATGTCTTCACCGTGTACCACATCAGAAGAGTTGCATATCCTGTTTATCTCTAAACCTACTATTATCACCTCAGCGGCTGAGTGACAGGAAAAAAAATGTGCATTCTGACAATAATCCTATTTAAATGGCATTAAAGAGCTTTGAGTTAAAAAAAATAACTAAATAAATCTCATTAAACAGCCATGCAAACAGCAATGCAACAGCCATGTTGCATTGCATAAGATCATAGTTTCACAGATATGTAGTCTCGTATAGCACATATTAACATTAGCACCAACACAACATCTTTCATACCATATTTTAGACATTAGAAATCTCCAGGTGATTCTATTCAGACCCAGGACAGAAGTACAGAGACAACGTTAATGAAATTCTTTCTCAAAATGTATTAAATGCACTTATTATCATTAAGGTAAATGATTAGCACAAGGGATTTCTGTCATTCTGATACACAGGCAGGGGGCTTACAAGTTGAATGAAGTACATTTATTTGTCCACTTGCTGCCTGTATTGAAGCTGGAAGATGCACGTGACAACATGGGCAACAGAAACCAAAACATATCAGTCATCAGCTTGAAGAATCTATAAAGGTATATTCTGACAGAAAATAAATCAATTTCTGAGGCATATCAATACATTTTGAACAAAACTCTCTGGGCAAGTCAAATTATTCAGTAAGAAGACATTCCACTCTGCATAAGATGCAAAAGCAATGACGATTTCATATATTAAAGTATGAAACATCGCACTATACATACAAATTAAAGGTTTGATCCTGGACACAAATTCCCTGCATTCCACAGTCATTCCTTTGTCAAAAATGCAAGAATACACAATCCATTCACAAGGCTGCAGACAGACAGAAGTAAATGATGAGCCGTGCTGCTTGCACAGGAAACCAAAGCATTTCCTGTATGTGTATTTAAAAAACAGCGAGGCAAATGACCTGTTTTTAATCAACAAACAGAGGGGGAGGTCAGAATGTTTGTATTTTAAGATAAGCTGATCATATCAAAGCTTTTGCAAAACACAAATCCCAAATTCAAGTTAGAGAAAAGAACTAGTGAATATAACAAAAAGCAGAGATTTTCTAACTACAATGTAATTTTATTCATAAACAAATCAATTATGGATTTTTCTTTGTATTTTCTTGAATTTCTTCAATACCCAGTTCACCTCTTTATACTATCAGCAAACAGGTAATGTCTAATAAGTATTGACCAACAATCTGACAGAACCAGTTCCTATACGGGCGTCATGTATGGAAGGCCTACGATCCAAATCTGTTTCAGTTTTTAACTCAGTCAGGAGGACAAAATAATGTCCAAGCATCAGTTTCTATATTTATATTCTTGACCATAACTCGTTTTCAACAACAATTTTGCCACCAAGATTGTTTGTCGTTGTTTCAGACTAACTAGAACAAACTAGAAGCATCTTATTAAAAAACAGCAAACTGCTAAACAAGCATGCTAGTACCTGAAACTAAAATATACACAGATTTAAACCAAGATGTGTTTTACAATCTGTCACAAGTTGAACATTTTTTATGAACGTGCAGGTTTTTGGATCCCCGCTGGCCTTGCAGAGGTGTACCAATGTTACGTTGGTTTATTTTGCTATCTGCACTTTTAAATGTGGTGATATAACACAAACCTAGTAAGGTTGTATCACTATAGTTTTAAAATTCACCCGGCTTGTTTTGCAGCTCCAAAATATTCAAACTATCAATAATAAAATCCATGTTTTCCATTTATGTAGTCCCATTATTTTAAGAATTAAGAAATGTATACTAGTAATTACACCTGACCTCTACATTTGTTTTTGATAGATCTGATATACTGGAAAAAGAAAACATGTACAATAAACTGTTTTTTTCCCTTTATTGTCCCATTTTAAGCAGGAGATCAAATTTAGCAATGTATTGATCTAATGTTATCTCAAATTGCCAAATTTAGACAAAACACAGATAGCTCACAGAACCTGCCCATTATGTAACAGTTCTGGCATCTCAAACCTTCAGAGCATTCAGGAGATTTACTGCAATGAACAAAACCACCAACAGTATCACTAAACCATCTGGGTCAAGGATTCTAACTGACACGTTGTACAATGCCAAGAAAAAAAATGTCTTCATCAAATGTTGCAATGTAAACACAAACTACTACTGAAGGTAAAACACAGTTACATGTTTATTGTCCCAATAATGACTCAGTAAAACCAATAAAAAGCTAAAACAAAAAACAAAAAATTCTAGGGTCATTTATACATTTTTAGAAACTGCAACCATACATCAAATAGATGGATTTGAATCCCATCAGGAATTAGAATGGGACTTCTAACGGTTAGCAAAGTCAAGTCCTATAGCAAATATGCACGACAAAACAAATAACTCTATTTTTGTCAAAACTATCTTTGGTTTGGTTTTTCTCTTTGGTGAACTTTTGTGCAACATTTACTGTTTCGTTACATACCGAGGTTTTCACTGACAGGAACCTTTTCCAGCCATGAACCAAAGCCCTGCTGACGCAGGTACGCACGCAGTACGCTCTTGGCCTCCTGATACGGCTTTGCCATCTTCTTCAGAGACACAAAAAAGTGCTTGAATCAATACAAACAGGTTCTTTCTATACCCAGCAACCAGCACTGGGAGCAGTTTAAACGTTTGCACAGCACATGCTAATTCTGAAAGAGTTCTAACAAAGTTACCTTTGCTTCTCTGTAGGAGCTTGTGGCAAGGAGGTCTGGCCTCTGGGCTTCTTTGGCCACTAATTTGAAGCGGTGCAGCATTGCTGCTTTGCACAGACGGCTTGCCAGAGCAGCACCACTCTTAAATGGAGATCTATAACGAGGAAACAGTACTACGCTCAGCACTGACTTAAGCATATAATATATATTTAAAACTTTAAAGTCACTGGTTTACATGTCAAATTTGTGAATATTGTCAAGTTTTGATCTCCTTTATCAGCTCTGAATGGATATACAGATAATTTGGAGATCAACATTGTGAATCTTACTTATTTTTTAGCCGTTAATGTCACAGACTTTCCCTGCTTGAATTAAATGTAATCTAGATTTGGCTGTGTAGTTATATTAAAGAATGAAAAGCTGAAATAAACCAGATGCTAAGGCATAACAGAAGTACAGAATGACACCCTTCTTCCTGCTTTGCATGCAGTAACTCTCACTCTTCTATGGTCTTTCCTTCAAGACCATCGACAATTTCCACAGAGCCGTCTCCTTCACTCCAGTTGATTCCACTGGTCGGCTGGCTCATGTCTGGGCTGCACGTGGCCACAGACGGGACCAGGTTGATATGGGGTCGCACCATGCAGTAGAACATCGGCAGCTGAGATGTGATTCCTTCCACACGCTGACTCACAGAGATCTCCATACCATGAATTTCACTACAGGAAGAGTCGCCTGTAAGATTTTAGGTAGAGTACTTCATTAATTGTCATAGTTCGTGTCATTTTGAGATTTATTCACTTTTTTCTGATTTGGGTATTTAACAGCACAAAACTAGAAAAGGTTCAGTGAGTTAACAAAATGCAATTTTACAAAACAATTAATCCTAAATTAACTTTTACATGTTAAACACTGAACAGTGAAGCGTGATGATTATCCTGTTCTGTTAGAACTGTGAATGAAATCGTTGATTTGGTGATAGTGTGTAGTCATTTATTTTAGACAGAATATATTTTGCCCTTGCATCGGAGCCCGAGTGATCAGCTGCAGCTGCTTCAGGCGGACGCAATTTATCAAAATTCTGGACTAAGCGGGACTAATATCTACTCCGACTGAGCAGAGCAGAGCTGCAGCATGCTGCGAGCGCTCCCCTGCTAACGGAACACAGTAATAATACGTCTTCCACGTTAGTCTACAAGAGTATATATTAACACCATAAAAAGTCACGCAATTTGTCTCTAGTCGCTTTTTTGAAAAAGAGTCCCGTAGGAGTCTAAACACTTGGTAAATATACCTACACAGTCATTGCTACGTTAACAGCGCTGCTCCCTGCACACTGGGGTGTAGTCACATGACTACGATGGATGTGATCGGATGCGTTTCCGGTTTTGAGTCACGGATCGGATCAGCAGAAAAAGGAAAATGAAAAAACGTAACTTTACTCCATTTATTTTGTAAGACACTTTCTCAATGCTCATTAAATACAAACATTTAATTTAAGATGTCAATCCAACGCTTAAAAATTTCAGTGGAATTTCATAACATGAATCAAACACTTTCAGCATATGTTTAAAGCCCTTGTTTTGCACAACATGTCTGCAGCTATAAACACACCGTTTGTTATCGCTTTAGCTCGGTCAGATTGTGCCACGAAAGGCTGTTTAAATGCTGCGGTGATAAGTGTTGTGCTGCACATTTGTGTTGGATCTTATTGTAAAAATGAAACATACTGGGTGTGTCTTTTTTATTTTATTTTATTTTCCACACTATCCGGCCATTCTGCTCTGGGTTTGAACCCTGGTTAGAGTTTCACAAATAACTGGTACAACTAATTCTGGAATTCCCCTTTTTGTAACGTACTGGACAAAAGTGATTGTTCTTGTAATTTATTGGTGTCATAATTTGAAGAGGAGAGAACATAACCCAACATGGAAACTATGATGTCATCACACCTTTGTTATCTAGAGTATTGCTGGGGAATTTGTAGGTGCACATAAGCACCCACCATAACAGCCACCATGTGCAAACACTGGCAGTCCTGTGCAGCAGATGATAATCTAATTTTAGAACTTTTCTTATTTGCAAGAACGATGGATTACAAATTCTCATTATTTTTTGAGAAATTATTTTATTTTTAAAGACAACAGTGTTATACTGTATATTTTAAATCACAAATCTGCCTCCCGAACAACATCAGCAAGTAGCAGGTGTTGAAAAGAGCAACTCACCCTCAAAACAGTTTTTTTTCTGCTTATAAACTGTATTAGTGGGTCTTTAATGCAACCTTTCAGTTTCTGGGCATTTTTGACATTTTCATGTAAACTTGTTAAATTCTACACTTTTTGGTCAAAAGACATCTTAGTGCTTCCCTCTTAGGGTTGAAAGGTGGCTACTGCATTAGAAATCTGTGATTGGCTGAAAGCGGTACATGTCTACGTCATCGGCATTGTCTCTAAGACACGCCTCCTGGACTATAAAACCATTTCTAAGACACACTTGCCCCCACCCGCCCATTGTCTCCAGCTTCCCACCAAAGAGCTGCACAGGACATGCAAATTTAATCAAGATTTTAACTATAAACCAAAAGGTTTAACAATTTACCACTGTTACTTACTGTTGTCAAATCAAACACATGGTAATGTTTTACATGAGAAAAGGCCTTAAAACAGATTATAAAAAAAAACAGATTTGTCTCATAGTCCATGAAGTAAAAACTGACTTGCCTATGAGTATGCTTTGGACATAGATGGGCTCAATGAAGTGACTGAGCAAGGCCCCTTGGTATCCCAACACCTGCCACTGAGTGATCTTATCTGTGGTGGACATGCTGACCATGTTGCAGGTAGGATGATTAAGGCCTGATGAGAAAACGGTAAACACCTTTGGAAGAAAAGTCCATATTAAAAAAATAGTAATCATGACAGCTCTAAAAGTTAGATTACGAGCCAAAGATATTCTTCAGTAAAATGACTCTTTATACTACTACATAAGGACAGCAATACAGCACCTTCCCTTCAACCGACAGGTGAAGGCTGATCTCATTGCTGACTTCCAATGCTGAAATGGAGTGAGGGTTCAGGCGCCTGAGATTAAAGTACAAAGCAGAAAGAAGGTTCTTACATAATCAGCGAAGACTGGAGTTTGACAACTAACCACGTGCTGCCACGTGGTACCAAGCATGCAATGCACAGGAGAGTGGAGAGCAACAAACAGAACATTATCAACTAAAGATGGTAAAATGTCTAAAATGTATTTTGGATGGGAAATTCTTGGATTTTGAGTAAAACATTGCAGAGCCACAACCATTTCTGGTTCATCAGACTGAGACAACATGTGAATACTTCTGACTGGTCAGAAAGTGTGATCTGACCTCCAATGAGGTAATTAATTTATCCTATAATAAAAACATAGAAAAAGGCAGATTGATTCATCTGGTGTTTTTTTCTGATTCACATGAGTTCCAAGTTTATTCAGTGTGACCAGATTTAGTCAGAAACATTTACAATGACCATACGATGGTTCGTAGAAATAATTCATTGGGGAAAAGCCTGAGACACAAGACTACTGAGTGCAATGCATCTGAATAATCGTTAAGTCACATCCCACGTGTTACATCTCCACTGAGACCATAGATGGTAATACTGTATATATTTTGAGGAAATCCAAAAGGTTTCCAAGAACTATTTGAGAAAAGTTTTACTGCCACCAAACTCATCTTGATCATGAAATAATAATAAAGTGGAAATGAGCAGAACTTACATGTTAGAAGGAATCTGAGCTGCACCCTTTGGAAGTTGGTTCATATACAGGTGAAGAGTTATGCCATTTTTCAGACTGAGGAGACTGCTGCTGCTGTTCGGCTGGAAGATTGACTTCTTATTTAGGTTAGTATGTTTGCTGAAAAACAGCAGCAGGTGCCGATACAGATACCTGGAAGCCCAGTATCAGAGTTGCACATCGAATGTTAATGTCTGTATGTGTAGTAATCATTTCATTATGCTTTCATGTAAAAATAATGAAGTTAATAAGATTCTAAATACTGAATTCTACATTTAATCCATTATAAAGCTGTAAAAATCACCAAATGTCTAGTTTAAAGCCTCCGCCAGCATGTACCATCATTAAACTTATGTTATCATATCATCATCATTGTTGATAAATCATTTTAGAAAAACATCCAATACAAAATTGTTATTTTAAAAGTAAAATTAACAATTACAATTTAATTTTTGTCTTTAAAAGCTTAACAAAAAGTGCAGCTGACAAATTTGACACCAAACCACCGGGGTTGTTTACATCTTTCACTAACATACAGATGAAATTGGTAGAACTGTTCTGTGCTGTGAACTAAATCAGCATCTGTCAAATATCTACTTAAGTGCTTCTAGGAGAAAGCAAATGAACTGCAGCTAACTGAAGCCTGACACAATTACAATCATGTACTTTCCCTTTTAATAATAACTTTGGACAAACCCACAGTTTTTGTTCTGTAAATTTTTATGGTCTCATTTTTAGTGGTTCTATCCAACTGTTCTATAAAATAACTCTGGAACTGATTACATGGCTCAGTTATACTACAAGAGTTAGAAATATGCTGAGAAAATAAACCATTTCAGGTTCAACGTGTTATGTTAGATCTCTAAATTTCTATGATAAAACATCATGGTGCATTTAAGTCTAAATAAAATAAGTATAAAAATGTATAAATGACCTTCAGTATTTAAATGAAAAACTCTTGATTAATGAAAAAGTTTATACAACAAAAATCTGTAAAATAAAAAATTATTGGTACAAAAATAAACACTTTTTGCTGCGGAGTTTATAATCAAGAATTTAGTCACGCTGCCAAAAACCCAGAAGATGTCTATCATTACTGAGATAAACTAAATCTGAATATTTTAATTAAATCTGCAATGTGAAGAACTCTTTATTACCAAATGAACTGTCTTGGTCTATAAAAGACTTTTGTTTAAATAATCCTTTATTGATGATTGCTAACCTCATAAGGGACCTCCTTGCAGTGACAACAGCGTGTGAATCATGCAGAATTCGTTCATTTGCTGTGACACTTTCTTTAGTGTTGAAGTTCCCAGTTCCAAGAGCAACAATTTCACATCCACTGGCTGGTGGGAGACAAAGACTGGCACTGAGTTAAACAGTACACAACAGTGAGACCACACGATTCTTGATAAAGTGCAAATCCTGAGAGAGAGTATATATATATCATTAGGGATTTATAACATTGTTCTTGTGGGAATAATGTGTTGTTTAGACAGGACATTTCTTATTTTAGGCCTCCAAGTTGTACAGAAGTGAATAAAATAACCCTGTAAACATCAATTACATACACTTTAATTTCTTTGACAAGAACAAACTTAGTTTTCCAATTACTCAAAGAACACTTGGACATAAATGAAGAAGTGTTTTGTCAGCTGTTAATCATCAGATTAATAAGAACATACTTTTATTAATCCCTGTTGGGGAAATTATTTATCTGCGTTTGACCCATCTCGGAGGGGGAGAGGGAGAGGGGGAGAGAGTTTTGGGATTCAGTAATCAGTATCTTGCCCAAGGACACTTCGACATGTCGCTTGGCAGGAAGCGGGATCAAACCCTGACCTCCTGATCAGAAGACGAGCTCCATTCCCCATTCGGCTATGGCCGCCCTTACACGTAACTTTGTACTCCAGCGTTTGTGTTTTGTTTCTACCTTTATTGGTGACAAGATTCTGTAACATTTTATAAGATGTCCTGCTTTGATGATATCTGTCTTCTTGTTGCCAAACATGTTTCATAATATGGACGCTCCTGAGGCTAACCTGCTGAGAGAAACCTCACCAGGTCCACTGCTCATTCTTGCAGCATATCTATTCTAAAGCAATGTTTTCTTGCAGCATTATTTAATTAGCTTATCATTCAACCAATCAGACAAATGATAACAGAGTACTGTATGTTTTATGTTTGTATGCTTACTTACATGTTTGAATAATGAATGCTGCCGTCGTGACTGCACAGCTGGAGAACTCTGGGTGGTTGCTCATCAATGTAGTGAGGTGTTCCCTGACAGCACGTGTAATCTCGAGGTCATTGGAGTTCTTTCTTTCTGAACCAAGAGAGTTTGGAGGGGCTCAATTAATTAAATGACTGAAATGATCCTTGATTTTTTTTTTTTTTTTTTTTTTTTTTTACAAAGAGTGTTGATAATGAACGCATCATTTACACAGTGGGTTAGGATAAACACAGGTAATCCAATGCTTGCACAAGCACATTAACACAACTTTAAAGCCACTGAACATATTCAACAACAAGCCGTTCCTTTTGTAGCACCTAAATAAGTAAATAAATAAATAAATACATACAAACATACAATTAAATTTAGAAATCTTTGTTTTGAGAGCCAAAGCATAAGGATGTCTTTCTACAAGCACCTCGAAAATATGTAAAATGAAGGTTATCACAGAAATTAAACACTGACTTCTATCATCTTAGAAACCAAAATATGTCTGTCTCAGTGCAAATGATGCCTGTAAGTTTGTGATCATAGTTATTTTTCCCCCAATAATATTTGCAGTGAAAATATGCCAATAACTTAATATTTACCATAAATAGTCCTAGAAGGATGGACACCAGGGATGGAGGGCTCGTCTTTTACTGGCAGAGGTGGAGGGGCATCTACAGAGAGTCAAACAAGAGCAGGAGACTATTCAAAAAGTTATCCAAAAATAGCCAGTTGGACTTCATTTGTTTCTTGAAAACATCATATTAAAAGCAGCTGTTACATGTCTTTTAGCTTTTTGGTAAAAGTTTAAAATGTATACTGGCCCAGTTCTCTATTGTTCCCCTGTTTTATCCTGCTTATTCCCAAAACTGATGTCTGAATGGCCGAGACTTAAAAGTGCCAGAATGTTTCAAGATTTATACACAAGTTACTTTCAAGGCATCTATATCTATATATATAAAAACACTTTTTTATCTATTACTTACCTTGTCTATGAGCAAAAACAAAACTTAATGAAAATACAGTATATTTTATTTTTTAGAATCCCAAAAAGGATAAAGAATAAATAAGACTATAGAACCTTTAAAAGCATCTTTCCGGTAATGGATTCAGGTCTTAAATGAATTGTTTTCAGCATTCTGCTGAAAATTATTTGAGTTAAATAAAAGCACTAACCTGATGTTTTAGGCAGAATAGACTTCTCACATTCTAAGGTGGGCAGGAAATCCTCCAAAGCAAGAACTGCTGCATTCAGACGAGCTTGTTTCTTGGTTGATCCTATGCCAGTTTTGTATTTGAAGCCATCAATCACCACACAAAAGGCAAAGTAAAGTCCTGGTAAGTTACCTGACAAAAGTGAAAATGGCAAAATTGATAGTCATTTTTGTTCAATTTCAACTGATTGTAGGTCCCTTGAAGGTCTACATGTTGAAGTCAAATCCTAGCATTGAATGAGTGACCAGCAGGATTTACTGCAACACAAAAGAAGCTGAATTAAACATTGTGAGGTTACATCATTGCCAAATTAACCTTTTTTGCTGGTCGGTGAACAAAATGCGGGTGCAATAAATTACTGAAAAAAATAATACTGTTGCACAAACAAGCTATGCAAAAAATATTTGAGATTTTAACTATTACAATAATTCAAGCCATCAAGTTTTCAGAAATAGGATTTTGGAAGTGACAACTGAATGTTTTGTCTCTGCAGAATTTGAAAGTATGCAGAAGTGTAGAGGGGCCTTTACCTGTGGCTACAGTTTCCTGGAATTCTAGGTGGAACTGGAAAACCTGAGCAAGCTGATGAATCAAAGACACTGCATCGGTTTCACCATTCCTGTATCTCTCAATCAGCTTTTGGGGCACAGCTTCTGGCTTGACAACAGCTCCTTAGTAAGTAAAATAAGAAAACATATTTTTCATTCACACCAACTTAAGGCTCTTCACAAATGAAATGCCATGTGCTTTGTTCATTGCAGGAGTTTGGTTCAAAACACAAAGACACACACATTGAAACTGGGCCCAGCAGTAGTTACTGGAAGACCAAAAACACATTCAGGAAGTGACAATGTTTTTGAGCTGAAACTTGAATGTAGCGTGCATCCATCTGATTGTTAGAGAAAAGCCTTGATGTTATATTTACCAAAAGGAGAGAGAGAGCGAGGGGGAGTGAGCAGCAGTCTTTTCAGAGAATTTAGGCTCTTTCAGCAGCACTTGTGCAACATGTCTCCACATCTCACAACCAGTAGACTGCAAAGTGACATGCTCCTGGTGTGTAGGAGGTGAGGCTCATTGAAATAAATAGTGAGTTAAGACCCCAGAATGATCACTTTACAGTGATCTGTGTGCACACACACTAACTCTAATGTGTTTGTGTGTGTCATAATTTCTGATTGTACACGCTGAGGTGACATTCCTGAGCTCTGAGCCCTAAACTGAAATATTTAATAAATTTAGAACAGCATACAGAGTGGCACAATGCGTACCACTCAACTCCCTACAGCGTGAACACCAAACACACACGCACACATTTATACATAGCATACAGTGTGCTGTGGAAAACGGCCTGAAGTTATTTAGCTGTAACAAAAAATTCAACTAAACAATAAAAGTGAAAAACTCAAGGACTTAAAGAAGAAAAAGCACCTTCATGCATGTGGCATGTTATGGACAGCAGTGCAGTGGAATTCAAGCAAATCAAATCAGACTTACCAGGTTTTGATGACATATTCACTTGTTTGTTAGGACCATTTAAGGCAGATGGTGGTTTGAATGACGTGTGCATTTGTGCATAGCTGGCCCCTCTAAAACCTCGAAATGATCCACCTGTTGGAAACATTCTACAAGCTCTGAAAAGAACAGAACAACCATATTTCACATCAAATCACAAATTAAAGTGTCCTTGCATTCAAGGGGTATTTACAGACTGCAAGAACTGCATTTTATAAAAATCATTTAAAGTCAGTAAGCCACGTCAAAGAATCAGTTGTATGAATCATCAGATGTTTCCCTGCTTCAACACACCTGACTCAAATGAACAAGTTGTTAACAGGCTTCTGCAGGACTTGTTGAAATGCAGAGGATTTGAATCAGGTGTGTTGAAACAGGGAAACATCTAAAACATGCAGGATAGTGGCCCTCGAGGCCTGGAGTTTGACACCCCTGCACTAGAACGTCCACAGTCCAGCCAGTTGGCTTTTCTACCTGGTACAAGACAGTTTTTAGACCAGCAATCAGCCATGGCATTGACAGCAAGCTGCACTGCAGTGGTCATGTGACATCATTATCATCATATTGACTGTTATTGAATAATTTAACAGAAAATTCACAAATTGTACAAAAGCCCATTTTTTTCATTAACTCATTGTTATACAGTCAACAGCTGGCCACTAATGTGAAAATAAATATTCTGTATTTATTTTGTATCATATCACAAGTTAGTTTTAAAAAAGGTTACAGAAAAGTAGAAACAGTTTATCCAAAGTTTCAGTTTGTGATCTGTTGTAAAATAACCCCCCCCCCTTCCAAAAATACTATTCAAGTTGGGGGGTGGGGGGGCTTCAGGAAAGCCAGTGCTAGACAATCAGGCAGGTATCGCTGTGTTTACAAATTAAAGGTGTTAAATTGTAGGCCATAGAATTATTCATTATTAACCACACAGCTTTTTGGCTGTGCTCTGGATATTGTAGGGGGAGTAAAAAATCCTGGATGTTCTAATGTTAAAAAGGGGTTATGGGGTTTCATCATGAATTATTGAACATTGAGCAATTTTACAGAATAATCTTTAAGTCATGTTTACACAATATCTAAACTTAATCTAAAACAGTAACATAATTATCTTATGGATTCTTCTCGAATCCTTGATCCAATTCACATCTCGTTAAAAACAAACGGCAACCCAAAGCAATGACCCTTTGTGTAAATCGTCTACACAATTTACAAGGTATGCCATGTTAATAAATTTACATGTAGAATCAATTTCAGGTCAACTAGTACAAAATTATACCACTACATTAAGCATGTGAAGACAAAATAGCTAATTAGTTCGAGTTAGCGCGTGTTTAACATTTAATTAGCTGGCAAAGCTACCAAACAAGCGCGTGTGGGACTTATGTCTACCTTCATCCAAATTTAACTTTTAATTACAAAATATTCACAAATTAAATTTTCAAGTCCCCTTGCCTTGAGAATATTTTAAAAACTAATTTCTAGATTTGTTTCCAAATGATGCTGCTTCGAGTACGACACTTAAAATACAAATAAAATGTTTGAAGGCTTACCTGCGCTGGTTTGGAGAAAGAAAACGCCGAAGATTCGACTCAACGTTCAACCAGCCAATGGCTGAGTCACGCGCGCTACCGTTGGAATGAACGTCGTACAGAGATCGTTTGGAAGACAAGATGGATGACACGGATGTGAAAATGAGCTTGGATTTATCTTCGCAACTTAGATTTAAAATACGGAGTCCGCAAAGGGCCAATGAGGGGACTGTAAATAGAAATTTTAACATTGCTTTGTTTCAAACCAGTCATGTTAGGTGTTTTTAAAACCAGATGATTAGCATGGTATTAGAGAGTAGCTGAGAGAGTGTAATGGTCATTTAAATACAGTTAGGAGCTCTGTAAACCATCTGACCCTGGTCATGTTGTGCAGATACAAATGCTTCCATCCTTCTTTGTATTTGAAATTTAGGCAGTGCATTAGAAATCTGTGATTTAACGCCAATTCTAATTGTAATTATTTTTTTATTTTTGTGACAGGGGGCTGCAGGCTGGTTCAGTGGGTAGCATTGTAGCCTTGCAAGAAGGTCCTGGGTTTAAAACCAGGGGTGGCCCTTCTGCATGGAGTTTGCATGTTCTCCTATTGCATGCATGGGTTTTCTTCAGAATTCCTCCCACATAACAAAAATATGCTTGAGGTTAATTGGCAAATCTAAATTGTCCCTGGATGTGAGCGTGTGCGTGTGAATGGCTGTTTGTCTGTATGTGACCCTGTGATGGACCGGCGACCCCAAAGACCACTGGAGATAGGCACCAGCTCCCTGCTACCCTGAACAGGAAGAAGCAGGTTCAGAAAATGGATGGATGGAAGACATTTTCCATCAAAACTGAAAACAGCTAATGCTTGTGTGGTTAAAGGGTCGTCTTTTTGTTCTGTCTTGAGTTAAGATTTACCAGTAATAATATTTCCTGATCAAAGGCAACCCCTGTTTCAGGCCGTATTAGCCATTTATTTCCATGAAGTTTGTTTCAATTCACCCAGCTTCTGGTGAAGAAGTGGAATGTAATCGAAAGGGGGCTTCCTGCCACCTCTCATGTGACAGTACACAGCAGTATCTGCCTTACGTAAATGCAAAATGACCCTGTGAGAGTTTTTTAAAAAGCAAAATTTGTCCAGGGACTTTCCCCTTGTTCATGTTGTTTTAAATAGGTTGCTTTCATGTTTTGTTTTTTTGTGCTAACCTTACACTGATAATTTGCCATTTTGAAAGCATGTGAATAAGTTGCTTTGAAACTTTACAAACCCTTTTCAGGTTTTGATAGTAATAAGAGTTCCACAGGACACTTGATACTCCAAATGGTCTTTCACCTTTTTTATCTGTATTTTGTATCTTGTCGGTCCTTTTGGTACTGACAGAAACTATCATGACCAACCAAGAAACAAACAATTGCTCCACAACTTATTAACTTTACTATTGATGGCAATGAATCCTAAGGTAAAAAAATCATCACGTATCCATCTAGTCAGGTATGTTTGATCTCACTTTAAGTAAAGACTCAACAAGTAAATCTTGACCTAGTTTTTCTTCTTTTTTTAACATCATAGTTCTTATAACAGTGATACTATAGATATTCACAGGAGGAAGTGACTGCTTGTGGTTGAGGGAAGAGGGGGTGGGGGTTGCTCAGCACTGTGTAGGCAACTGGCACATTTTTCTATGATTAAGGGTCACTTTTAAAGTTTTCAACCCTGAGCCAAAGAGTATCCTCAGTGGGGATGATGATTACTGATTATGAGAGTATAAAAGTGAAATGGAACAAGCAGCCCACAGGCCAAGAGCAGCGCAGGTCACCATAGGAACATATTTGCCACCCCCACAGGCTTCAGGCACAAAGATTGAATTTTCAGGTTTGATCACTCAAACTTGAAAAAGTAAAATGTGCAGTCTGAAATGACTTTGCATGCCTCATCCCCTTTTTCTCAGCAGAGATAAAGGAACAAGTTGAGTCATATCTTTAATCACAGTAAAGTTTGCCATCAATAACATTGGAGAAGCAGCAGGTCATACTCACTTTTACTTCTTTTTTCACTTGGTTTATGATTAAATTTTTAATTTATGTTGTATTTTTTTAAAGAAGAAGAAGCAATAGAACAACACATTTTATTTTTTAATAAAATATCAGGTTTAAAAGATAAATGAGTTGATGAAAATGCATAACCGCAGTGTTGTGAGACAAACTTTGTCAATTGTGAAGTTGTTTGTTCAACACGGAAAATTCTCAATGGCTTAGATCGGAAGTGAAACACTCCCCACTGGAAATGTTTGCTGTTATTAATAACCTTCAGCTCTTCTGCACTCTTAACGATTTTGGAAAAGCTAAACCCCAACAGAAAGCCATTAAAGGCATCGGAATTCCCCCCAGTCAATGAGATTAGCAGGACGCAACTATCCAACTCAGATAGAAAGTACTTTTTTCTTTCTTTCTTTGTTTTTGGAAAAAAATAAAAATAAAAAAATAAGAGTGATGCACTATGCCATGCAAGTAGCATACAAGGACTCATAACACTCAGGATCTGATGTAATCTGAGACCACAAACACTTGCATTTGCAAGTTATATATGTAAATGAATATTCCATTGTTAGTGTCGCTTGTTTGATTTCTAACCCAGTTATGGTTAATGGAGGGATATAAACAATTTCACAAAGTCTTAAAAAGTCTAATTGTGTTTACATTTAAATCCTGTTTATATATGACACAGAGTATCACAAACTGGTCAGAGGGTTCAGAATATTTAAATATAATCAGTGTTTATCAATTTATGAAATGCAATTTTACTTTCTAACAGCAGATGGCAGTGTAAGTATGCCAAAATATCTAAAGTGTTAGTGCAAGTTGAAGGTCACACACGTTTTGAGGCGATGTGTAAAATAATAGGTCATGATGTCATTCATTGCAGTGACTCATTAAAAAATCAAACACACCTTCTGTGTAATATATTCACATTGTAAATGTGCAATGCTTGAGAAGTGCAGAGGTAAAAAGTACTGTAAAAAAAAACTTACTTTACTACCGCTGTATTTACGTCACATTATTTATGATAATAAATAGTAAAATTTGCAACAACACAGAATTGAAAATGGGCTAGACTTAATGTAATTATCTGTACTCTATGCTATTTTCAAATACTAATGACTCAAATATAATTTGTTTTCATGAGCATTAAATATTTAAAAATAAAAATGTGATCTCTTAAAGAACGAATCTGTGATGCAGAAAGTTCCCATCTGAGCAAACTCCAGAAAGCATGACAGAAAGGTACATGAACTGTTACACTGAACAGAGTTCTCTTGGAGCATCAGAAACCAGAACCCAGTGCCCTGTGGCTAACACATCTTTGCTCTGACAGCACCCCTCCATTGATAAATAACAGCAGCTCTTCTTAAGCCTGCTGGTGCAGTTGCATTCAGCTGCAGCCCTCCAATGCGTCTCCACAGCCAAGATTGAATCTTCCCCATTCATTAGACTAAGTGGATGAGGCTCTCTAATAGGGGCTCCCTTCCCCTCAATAATTGCCGTTGATTGGCGTAAATTAGACTCTAGTTGCCAGACGAGTGATTCTCGACGACGATAATCTGATTCCCAACTCAAACTAATAGGATTTTAACTCTGGCTTTGGCCTAATGTCCGTCTGCAAACCCTGGCTATGGCCCTATGCCCCATCCAGCCAACATCCTCTGGATTATATCTGGGCCAAGCTGAAGCTGAAGCAGTGTATGGATTCTGTGGGCTTCAGGGTCAGGTCATTTCTACACTGTGCCCCGCTCTCAGTAATCCATCCCCTCCATAACATTCTTGGCATCAATTGGTCATTCATGTGTGTCACTTACATCATCAACAGAGTATGCTGTGAATGAGACTGGAGTCTGTGTGAGCACAAGACAGATATCTTGGGTTTAATCGGCTCTATTGTAACCAGTCACTAACATGTTTAAAGACATGTATTTCGTGACTCATTGGGTTTCTAACATGTCAAAAAACAAAGTTAAAGTAAATTAGCATCTAATGTTGAATTGTAGTTTTCTAATTCATTTACATTTTTCTTTAGGGAGAATGAATTGAGGTATTTGGCTCCTGTTTTTCATTTCATTTTGTGTCATTCTTGAAATTTGTCCTCACTTACCAGAAAGGCAACTTTTAACGTGCGCTTCTAACAACATGAAGTCTATAAGTGGAGCCCACTGAAAGTTCTTTTGTCATTTAGTTGATAAGGGGACGCTGCTGCTACTACTAAGGCCCGAGGACTAATGAATCTCCACTCCATTACAGCTGAATCGGACAGATTGCTCTCCCGGAGAAATGAATTGAGTTTTTTGTATTTGTGAGATCATTCTCCCTCCATTAACTGCTCTTTATCCCGTCTCTTCATCACAGGCAAATCAGGTTAGGCAGCCATGATTAGCTGGGGTGGCCTCCCTTTTTAAAAGGTAATTGGGTTTGGCGGCTCAGCTGATAGTGCCATTAGGACCAATAACGGCTGGGCTTGGCTCATCGAGTGAAAAAGATTCTTCAGCAGCAGATGGCAGATGGAGGGAGAGGGCTCTGATGCATTGAGGCCAAAAACAAAGTTTGTGTAACCAAAGTAGTTTGGGGGCATTCTCTCAATACATATGCTCCCACCACCCACCAAACAAGCAGCAAGTTTGATATTTTTTTCTGCACAAGCGATGACAGTATTTTCAGATGTTCACACACGAACTTTAAATCAGCTGAGCAATTGTAATATACATTTTTTAATTTCATTTAAAAATAAATGTTTTAGTTGTAAACTTTGGGACATTACGGTACTGTACTAAAGCATTGTAAAACGTATGTGTTTGTGAAACCAGTTTTTGCTAATACTAGCATCTGGGTAACACATACTTATTAATGCATGCAAATTATTGGTTGTGAAAGTTTTATGGGAACTCGTTGACAGGTCAAAACACTAAACAACAATTAAAAACTATCAAAGATACAGAATAAAAACATGCTGTGCAACCAACAATCGATCCACCCAGACTATATCTTCTCCTGTCATCTGGACTAAAGGAAAGGTGAACTTGCCAATTCCGAGAATTCTTGTAAAGCTCCAGATAACCTTACTGTGTCTGGGGCTTTGTCCTATAGGAAAAGGTGCATTAGTGGTGACAGGAAGGCCATTGGGGACTGGTGCTGATGGAAGATTTAGACGGCTGGAGGTGGGCTTGTGTATTGTGTGGCTGGCCATTGCTGTGACTGTCTCCCTCTTATCTCTTTTGTTGAAGGGGTTCAATCCCCAGTGCTCCTCTTATCCATGGGTATAGCCTTTTTTTCCTCTCCTTTCTTTCCCGGAATCTTAACCAATTACAAAGTTCATGTAAAAAAGCCTTTTTTGTATCATCTTTAAGTCATGTGCAGGCTTTGATTTCATGACATGCTACATTCATGTTATTAAAAATCAGAATCCTTTTTGACTGGAATAACCTTGAGGATGTTACCAACCAGAGCAGAATCAAGCAAACAGAAACAACTCAAAGCCACAGCAACTATAGGAGCAGAGCGTTAAAATATAATTGAAATGCATTGCTCTATACTGTCAGTCTGCTCTTGTGCCTGCACACACCCAGTGATGTACTGCTGAAGTATAACCAGAGGATTGTGGTACATTTTCACCTGAGAGCTGCACATTTCCAGCCCTCCTAAATAAAACATTGTGTCGCCAGGAGCCGGTAAGTGTCCCTCAAAGAGCAGAGGGAGGAAGGGTGAGGGTAAAAAGCGTCCAGGTTAAGTTGTTTGAAAGGCTCTGGGTATTAAGAGGCATTTTACACTTAAGAAGTTGGTTTCGCTGGGTTTTCTGTTTCCCCTCTTATTGATTGATGCTCAACTATCAATGCATAATAGAAAAGCACTCAGAGCAAATGCAGGGTTATGGCCTTGGGAGGGAGTCGGCTGACGAGACTGCAGAACCCCCCCACTCCAATGCCATTATTGGCCCATAAAGGATCCCTCGGGAAGGCCACGGTGTTCAGATCAGCACACACCAAATACCCAATTAAAAAAGGCTTTAAATTCCCCCCTCTTTCCTGGGCAAAAATCAATCTGAATTCAATCTATTCGGCTAGGATTCCGACAGAGCAGGTAATTGCCCATAATCGGTCAGCTAGGTGACAACAGCTTAAAGGAGAGACACTAATACAATCAGGTATTTGCTTTCAATGCCCGTCCTGGGCCCAGACCTTGGCTGTCAAAAAAAACAGGTAGAGTGCAGTTTATGTAGCAACCAGACAAAAGCGAATATAAAGTTACAAAAGTCTTCTATTGTGGGGCGCTCAGCAGCTGATAAAGAGATCCTGTAAAGTACTGCAGGAATGATACTTCCTAAATGACCCATTATAAAACTGCAATGAATGTACTCGGCAATCATCTTCAGAAATAGCTTGTCAGGGCGCTGGAAATGATATAGCACTTAAATTCTTCCATAAAAGGTTCACACTATGAACAGATATTGTTAGCGTAATTTACACACAATTCCTGCACTCATGGAAGATTTTAGATAAATTCAACGGTCCTTGTAAAGACCCAGCAAACTGTGGTAGCATTAGATACAATAAGTTGGATTCTTAATGGTAGTATATTACTGTACATAACCCCACCCCAAAGGCTGAATGTTTTTCCTGATGCATTGGCTTAAGTGCTCCTTTAATGTTTTTTTTTAGCTCTCAGGCAGCTGGAAAAATATTTGTCATCTTTTAGTTAGCAGCCACCTTGCAGATGTTAAATTAAACACATATAAACACAATTTGCCAAAGGATGTTTTAACAATTTATTTTGAAGAATTAATTTTGTCCAAAAAGCAAAGAATGTAGATGCTTTAATTAAAAAATTACTGATGGCTTGTGACACATTTAGATTTATCATTTGACTGAAAAATGTGATATGAGTGTGGTTAGTATGTAAAAAGAAGCTGGACAAATACAAACCCAAAGAGAAAAGCCCACAATCTCAAAATGATACACTGAAAATGTTTATTTGTATTTAAGTGATAGATGGCTGATGTACTGACTTTAACTATAGTTTGACTGGCGGGTAATATGATGTCTTTGGGTCAGCGGGGGTCAAAGGGTCGGCAGCAGGAGGCTACAATTAATGGATCTCTCAATAAAACAGGAGCTAATATTACCGATGCTCTCTTCCTCAGCCTGACTGCAGAGAAGTGAAGAGGGAATTCCTCGTAGTAGACAGAACAGAGCAAACAGCTTGGCTCTTGAAATTACTTTCTGTAATGGTTCCAGTCTTCTAAAGTGGAGCGCACTTTTAATTGACCGATCAGAAGGAAACAAAGCAGCCAATCTTCAGACGCAAAGTAGAAATCCAATCGAATTTGTTTCATTTCCTGTCAAATCTATCGCAGTTTAAAACAGTTATGCAGTACATCAGTACAGTTGATTATAAATAAATCACATTGCTGGCCTCTCTGAGAGCTTTTGATTTTTATGAACACACTGGAAACATGTGGGTATTTTTTTATTTTATGAAACCATCTTAATGCACTTCTATCAAGAGATAAAATCACCCTTTCTCCTGCTTTTGTATTGCATAACAAATCCACCTCAAAATAGTTTGAAGCGTCTGATAATGAAAGTACATATAGTGAAAATACCCAACAGCTGTTTCTGACAGAAAAATCCCATTTGATACACGTTGTTATTATTTATTATTTATTTATTACTGATATACAACATAATGCAATACGTCTTATTAAGGTCTCCAATCAATAAAATCCTGTTAAGTATGAAAAGAGAAGCAGGTAAAGTAACTTATTCAGAAGGAAAAGAAAAAGATATTTTCAAGAATTCCCTGTTTCCCATCAGTCATCATGATTCTGTACAGATGTGCTCAGTTGAGTGAACAGGAGTGAATGAGATGAGCTTCTCTGAACATGCTCAGCATCATTTGTCCATAAGGTGGCGTGTAAGACTCTCAGTTGCCAAACCGAACTAACATCACTGAGAGACTGTGGAGACAGCAGTCAAGAGTGATTGGCCTGTGCTTCATTATGTGTCAGGAAAAATACCGTCTGGTGGATGGATAGATTCGAAGAGCCACTGACAGTAAAATCTGGATCCCTCACAGAAAACTAAATCTGAAATACTCACGTAAACACATCTGCATTCATGATTGTTTCATCTGGAATTTACATTGTTGGATAACAAAAATGTAACTCATGTTTTCTTTGCAGTGGGGTGTGCCGCAATACAATAAAAATATAGATCGAAATATTAAAAACACTTTGTTTTAATCTAAATCCTTGGAGTTACATTATCATATAATTTATTTAAACCAAAAGGAGATTTATTTGGAAATACATTGTTAAGAAGTAAAATGTGTCACTTTCTAAAGTTCTGAAATTGACATTTGTTAAAAATGTGTTTGATCATAAACAAACAAAAATATTTAGAATAAAAAATAAATTCAAAACTGCCCTCAATTTTTAATCCTCAACTACAGAGTGACTAGAAGTTCAAGAAATAATGTATGTAGTGTTTCATGCATGCAATAACATCAATTCCACGGTTCAAAAATATAAAAATTAGACTATAGATAGCAGATGTAACAGTTATAAAAACTTTAATAGTCTGTTTGCTTGTTATCTATTTTTAATTGCATGTCTTGTATTTTTTTGGCATATGATTTATTATTAAACGTACATAATGAAGACAGAGAATCTGTTTACAAGTGGGAAAATGAGCACAAACAGCTGAATTTAAAAAAAATTTTAAGAATTATTTTGTCTTGATACATAGGTGTTATAAATTTCAAGTCACACAGCAGCAAAGAAAAGTAAATTCTATATATTTTTATTAACATTTTTGTATCATAATATACCAGAAAGTTAGATTTATTACTATTCCAGTAGATATAATTTACTGTAGTGATCTAACTGCAAGTTTTAAGTGTAATTGTTTGCTTCATGTTAGTCGTGTAATGCTTGTGAAAACAGATTCAGGAGGTTTTTACGGGCACACTTCCACAGCGTATCAGGGCGACTTTGAAGCTGTGAATGACTCAATCTGCTGCTTTCACACAGTCGGGTGCTGTGAGCGCAGCTTGTATTTGATTTCACAGAGAGGTGGTAAACATGCCGGTCTTTTCCACATTTCTGTTGTTCTGACACGCTCAGCTGAGACATAGCAGCTCTAAAGTGTCAGCTTGAGGATGTGGGCAGTGCAGGTCAGCTTTCACACACACAAACTTACACTTCTCGTGTTTCAGCCCACAATATGGGTGGATGCCACAACAAGCATCCCATTGCATGCCTCGAAACAAATGGTAAAAGATTTTAACTCATTAAAAAGTAACACTCTTAAAGCAGAGAAAGGTTGTCAAGCTCTAAAATAACAGTGCATTTACTTGTGACCACACCTATATATGTATAAACATTGTTGAAATGCCAACTGATGCTGACAATCAACCTCAACATCCAGGATGTTTATTTGGTTATTGTGTCTGTTCTTGGCATCTCTTCTAAAATTCCAAAATCCATTTAACAGTCATTCTGTTTAAATTTTATAAATGACCTCAAGAGCTTGATGGTTCCCTAATTCAAAGAAAAATCCTGAAATCTTCTGTTTAAAAAAACAAAACAAAACATGAGAGCTGATTGTTCTACCTTCAGGTTTTCTAGATTTATTTAACAATATTTCTAGTTTTAAGCCAACAGGTGATATCAGCTCATTTATTTTGCGCTACAGTCACTGAATAATTTTCTTAGTTGTCGTAGTTCACCAAACCATTCACAGACATGATGTGATTTGAGTATGTAATGAGAAAGTGAGAGGACAATGGCTGCCCACTCTCTTAGGGCTTATCATTCAAAAAGATCTGTCCTTTGTCTGGTGAAATAATATACGGCTGTTAGAGCTGATGAATCCCAGGAGAAAGCTTTTATTAACTCCATCTCATTTTGATAGGTGTGATGGCACCAGCTTTTTCAGAGCGGGACACTGCAGCTGCTGAGGCACCAGGAGGTTTCATGTCCTCATTGGGGAGCTAAACTCAGGCCCTGAGGATGTGCGTGGGACACAGGCTCCGCCCCCATCCTCTTACTTACTCTCTGCCTTTCTTCTACTGAGTCCTGTCAAGCCCAAAGGCCACCCCGTTGTCACAGAGTGAATCACTGTTTTTGCCCTGCAGTCTGACGTCCCTCACTGCTGGCCCACCAAGACAAGTTGTCCACACATTGACACCCCCCCTCTCCCAGCCCTCTACTGGTCTTTATTGTTTTAATTAATCAGAATCGCTGCACCTGACTGTCAATTCTGCCAGTTGCCACTGCGTGGAAAAAGGAAAAGTAATTAAAGAGGTTGGCAAGGCATGCTGGGGGCTTTGTTTTGGGGCACGGATGGTACTGCAATGTCGACAAGATGAATTGGATACAGATGCCAGAGCTTTCATTAAATCCACTCCTCTTCTCTCTTTCACCACCTGAAGCCCTCTTTATGTTCGATTGAAAGTATCCAGGTAAAGAAAGAGTTAATAAAGCAGCGGCTGTGTTGTTTCTAATTGTATGAAAGAATAAATGATTGCTTGAGGACAGCATGAATACTCATGTGAGAGAGGCCTTGATAATTGTATCCTCGAGTATCTGATACCTTCCAGATAACGTATACACTCATAATACTTCACTGCGTGTTTCTTTGGGACCCCATACAGTCAGAGATTTTATTCACATCTTATAACCACTTTAACTTAGCCTCCAGCATTATATTGAGATTCTCCATGAAATACCAGAATATAAAAAAAGATGTTTTAAACAAGAAAATTTGTAAGTGATTTTGGTCAAAATGAGACACAACTTGATAAGACAGTTTGGGATTAATGATGGTAAAAAAATCTGTCAGAGGAAGCTCAGTGGGTTAATGCTCTGATAACTGTTTGTTTTATACTCACAGTTGCTTTGGACAGAAATCTGTAAAAATAAATAGAAAATCAAGATTTAAAGATAAATTATCATCTAAAAGTTGTTGTTCATCCATGGAGAGGCAGATTCATCTGAACTGGACTTGAAGACATTCAGCTTCTCATCTGAGGATCTGTCTCAATTTAAACAAGTAGCAAGTTTAAAACTTTTACACAAGCAGTTGAGTCTGAATATCAGAACAAAATATTTATGTTTATTTTTTGCCATACGTCACACCTCACACTGAAACATCAGACTGCTTCTCTATATCATTACCTTGCTTACATGGTAATTTTGTTGATATGGTAAGCTTGTGCTAAAAGGTATTAATAAATTGTTTTCCAAGTAAGGACAATTAAATTATTCCAACAAGGAGCCTGATGCTCGCCAGCGCTCCTGTCACCTCCGCCTGCCGTTCAGATCTGGCCTTCGCTGAGCCGTCTGCTTCACATTCCTTGTTCTCATTTAGAAACCACGGCCCTCTTGCATCAGTCACCTTGTGCAATCAGATTCTGAGTCATATTTCTGTTAGCTTTATGGCTTTGTGTTTCAATAATGTTTTCAAAGCACCTTCTTGTTGACACAGAGGAAAAGAAACATCTTCTTCGCCTGCATTAACACTGCCTTGTGGGGCAACTTTGTGTCAATAAACTTTGCTGCAGGCTAGGCGACAGCAGGCAGGATTGGACAATCAGAGCGTCTGCAGGAGATCTGCAGGGAGACATAACATGGCGGGGGCTCAGAGAGGCTCTGGATCTAAGTGGGAACTTGGGCTCTTCCACAGCATTCTGGGTAATGATCTGCATTATGAACCATCAGAGCACTTTACGAGAGTCCCTGAGAGGGCAGTAGTAGTGCTGTTCTCTAGCTCAGTCAAAACGAGACGTGACGCCACGCAACCTGCAGAATGAGGACCAAGCTAAACCACTTGGAACTGCTGGTCGAAGCCCACTGCGGCCTCCCCTCCCCTTACCTCCCCCCTCCTGACCCAGCACAAGTGTCATCTTCACTGAAAAGGAGCAAAGTGCTTTACGAGGGGAGATGGGAATAGACCAAGGGGAGGGTTTGGGGAAAATGTGATTATCATCAGAAAAATGCCATGATACCAAGAGCGTTTAATGCACAAATGCACAAAAAATGATATTTTATTACAGCTTGAAGGCTTTCAAAAATTACTGGAAAAAGCAGGAAAATGTGTCTGAGATGGAGACTTTGAAAGGCCTGTTTAACAGGATGTAATCGGTTTAACCTCGGTGTGTCCTGTCCTTTTCACGCCGAGATATGTTTCTCTGACCTCTGATTTGATTGAGTAAAACTTCATTTTGGGGGGAAAAACCACTTTGTTGCTATTACTGGTGCATTTGCAAGATGGATGAATGTAAAAAAATATATATATATAAAAAAGGAGGTCTGCAAAAGACATCATTTAATGATGTCACTCTCAGCTGGTTTACTTGGCTGACGGTGTGTGTGTGTGTGTGTGCGTGTGTGTGTGTCTTTGCCTCATTTTAAAAGGGAAAGTCTGATGTTGCTGCAATATGAGAAAAAAAGTGTTTAGAATGACTGAGAGTTACATTGACCATAAGCGTGAAGCATTTCCTGATTTAATTTTACTCTCATACATTTCCAAAGTTATGGTTAAAAACTCTACTTATGCCTTAATGACATCAGTATTAACTCAGATGTGTATCTATTGATTATGACTCAAGTTAAAAGAACTTTATCATGTTTTTGCAAACCCAAATAGTCCCTCATGAAGGATTTTTTTATTCCACCTTTCATTAATTTTCTTTTATAAAACAATGCCTTGGAAATGTTTTTTGTATTGAACACACAAAACATCCCATTAAGACACATTTCTACTTAGATTTTTTGCTGTATAATTCATTTTTTATTCTATACTGATGTCAGTGATTTTCAGACTTTTTAGCGGCACAAAAATCTGCATAATGGAAATATTTGATTGCTTCTAAAATGTTCTAACATCTTGTCACAGTTTTGTGCAAATAATATGTTTCCACATTTGGACAACCTTGTTTTTTAAAACTTCTTATTCACTTGAGTCGATGCAATTATGTTTAGAAAACAAAAGAACCATTTAAATCTCATCATCTAAAGAAGAGTTTTCTCTATCTGAAGATTCACATACATTAACAGATGAAAAGCTAATGAATAAAGTGTATATGCTACTTCTATATAATTACTTGTTTTTGTTTGCTGAAGGGATTTTCTGGTGTTTTAAATCTTATGATAAATAAAATATGTTGTGCAGTTTCAGCATCGTTCACCTCTGAGTACAGATCTGTGTTGGAGTCATGAACATTGAAACTAGAATAAATCCTCAAAAGTTAAGATTCCTCAGTAATTTGTGTGAATTGAATGATCAAGTTTTTAAAAACATAATTCAATGATTTATGCTTTTAAATAAATCCCAGTGTGGAAAATCCTGACAAAGTTCATCAGAGCTGAGGATGTTTGCTGCAAGCGTTTTTTTTCTTTTTCCCCCTTTTCTTAACAAAACAACAATGTGTCAGAGGATGTAATCAGATTACTATTTGAAAAGCTCCTTAAACCTTCACATTCACTCCAAAATGGATCCACCCTATATTACTCAAAAACCCTTCACACTATGATCCATCTGACAAATCTCCATCTCCCCTTTCCCTTTTGTTACTCTAATAGGTAACATTATCCCATATTAATGGTGCTGGCAGCTATATGCTGCTACTAGCCAAGCAAACGGGTGACTACAGATCAGCAGGGTGAGGCGGGCAGATCATTAACCATAATTACCTCCAGCTAATCCACTTCCAAGCAGTACAAAATAAACAGCCAGGCCCATTAGAGGAGCTGACTGTCAGCCTGCAAGTGGCCTGTGGCTCCTTTAGCAATGATCTGAACACACAAGGGGATAAGAGAAGAGGGGGAGGGTCTGCATGAGTGATGGTGGGTCTCTTTTCTCCTCTTCCACCTGACTGGGGTGACTGGGGGGGGGGCACAACATGCATGGTGGTGGTGTTGTTGGTTACATGCTGGCACCACTGGTGCTTTTGTTTTGTTTCACCCCACCACCTCCATCACCCACCTCCTTTTCATGTATCCAGATGGTGTTCATTTTGACCTGCTCTATGCCCCCCCCCTATCCACCCCCCCCCCCCCACTCACCACTTCCATGTCCCATTCAGTGTGTGCCTGCAGGCATTTTCCCACTCTTCCTCTTCAGTCACACACAACAGACTCGGGGTAAATTTACTCATATACTTGTGTCCTTGTTGATGATCATGCTCATTTCAAGTCTTTTATTTTTGTAAATGTACAATTTTCATAGCTAAATATTGAGAATATTTGGAAACTGAATGTTTTGTAAGGTAAAACAGTCTCAAGTGTACAAGACACTTTAAAAAGAACAATAAAAAGACGACTGGCTTCAGTTTCTGAAAAACACCATCAAATTATTCCTTCATTTAATTTCACCCCAATCTTTCAAATGAGACGTTTGCATTCAGAATGTTATTCATCAACTTTACCGTTAGTGTTTTTCTGCATGGCTTTAGCTTGAGTCATAACTGAAACACTCATGTGGTGTTTAGAAAGAACACTCATGTTTTTAACGTCTCTTTATTCAGTCAGTATATGCGTGTGTCTATCAGACTATATCAGATCATAAGAAATGCTGAAAATGATCTTGGGCTCTTTGTTTTTGCTCTCGGCTCTCTTTCATGTCCTTATTGGAGTTTTTCTCCCTTGTACTTGTGTGTGAAACTGATGAAAAGGAGGCACTCATCCAAACAGCAGCTTTAAGGCAGATAGATGCGGGTAGATTCATTTCAGTGTCTCTTTGATGTCAGCGAACCTGCAGCAGCTGTGACTGTCTGCTAACCGACAACTCAGAAACTGAAAAATGACACATTAATCCTTCTCCTGATACAAGCTGATTATGTTATTCCTGCTGTGGTTTTTGTTAACGGGAGATGATTAGCTTTTAAGAGGATACAAAGCGTCAAGCTGAAACAAACCTCACCACATCATCAGCTGTAGCAGCCCAGTAACTCAGAGAGAGAGAGAGAGAGAGAAATGAAAATTTAATTTCCACACAATTAGAACCTCTCCCTCATAATGAAATCTGAAAAAGGAATCTTCGGGCGTTGCTCATTATTTTCTTTGAAATCGCAGGCTTTTGACACAGGAAATTCAATTCATCAGGCACTTGGTAGACTTCATTTTGAATCAGCGGGAAGTGAGAACAGCCCTGCCAACGGCTTTTTAATTCACTAAGAGCTTGAGGCTGGCACAGTCATAAAGAAAAAGCTAAACAAAAACAAAACAGAAAAAACACAAAAGTTCAACTTAAATGTTCAGTTTGTTATAATTCTCTGTAAATATTTTACACCTTTCACTTTTGGAGGAGACAGCTGATGTTTGTTTCTCAACCAGAAATGTTCTTGTTGCTGCATTTTGACTTTTAATCTTTATTTGGTTATTTAATTTGAAAGTATTTATGTTTTTCTTTAGTCACATGCAGCCTTGTGCATGTCAGAAAGGTAATGGTAAGTTTAAACAGGCTACCAATTAAAACACTTTCAAATCCAGCAGAAGTTTGGGATTTTGCAATTAATTTAACTGTTTTTAGAATCAAGACAAATATTCAATAACATGTATAGATGTACCTTGATATAGCCAGACTAACAGATCAATATGCAATGGCTTAAAACACACAAGTGGCTAGTTCAGGCCAAAGTCAGTGCCTGTAAATAAATCACCTGACCGGAGGAGAGAAGACTAGAGATTAGAGATTAGGTTCGCTCCAGCTGAAACACAAGAGAGTTATTAGATTTCACCAACAGGTGCTTTTGACAGCGATTTCTGGGTGTTTTATTTTGAAAAACACCTGCTCTTACAAACTTTTTTTTCATCTCAAGTGATCCTGTTTCCAGCAGTTACCCAGAGAAACACTAAAAGCCACCCAACCCAAGAGCAACCGGGAAACATTAACTGGCCGCTCCGCTACCCACTAATGGATCGGACCCATTTCATCAGCAATCTGACATTTAATGAATATATATTTTATCTTCCCATGCCAGTTATCGGAATTTCCTCCCCGTTCCGAGAAATGGTCGTCCTGGGACTCTTTTGAACGGACCTTTTTTCTTCGACTGGCACCTGTACAGCAATGATATTCTCTGCAGCCTTTCTACAATCTTCCCTTGTTTTCCCTCGTCCCTCCCTGTCTTCAATATGGTTCATGGATTAATAATTCATGGCCAGTTATTAGGGCCAGTTCAATAGGAGATCTGCTGATGGAGGGTCGGTGCTTGGCGAGTGTGCCCGGAGGGATGCTGCGTGTTGTTGTGTCAGCCCCCATCTGCCAGAATGCAATAAGGCAAACAATGAAGGCCTTGATTTCCACCAGCAGGCCCATAATCTTTAAATGGCTATTAGCTGAAGAGTGCAACCAGTCAATAACGACAAAATCCTTTTAAAAGCTTCTCTCTCTCACTCTTTCACTCTTTCTCCTTTCTCCCTTTTTCACAACCTCTCTGTCTCTTTTCCCGTCTTCTTTCAGCTTGAATTGAGAAACAAATGATACCACAAATTTCTTATAATGGGAGTTTATGATGTCAGCAGTGGCAGAACGAGCAACAACAAATACAGCTCGGGTCGAAATAAGTTTCCAAACCATCTTAGGAATTAATGAAAGTTAAAATGTAGATGGTCTTCGGCACAATTCATCGTATATTTGCATCTTTTCATTGCAAGAGGTGAGGATCAACAATCTCTCCAGTCAAACACCCGTTCACACAACAGTCATCATGACCTGGAGACAGATACTCGGAACAAGGCTGTTTTCTTCCACTGACATCCTATGAATGACATACATCTGCTTTTGACATCAATCACAAGAGATGCAGCTTGAAAAAGATTGAATTATTGTTTACAAGGATGAGATTAAATTGTTTTTAATATACAATGTTATGAAAGCAATAACCTTTTTGATGACCGCAATCATATCCTAATAAAACTGATATTCATTAGTGTCAGGGAAAATTCCCTGCTTCCAATCTTATCAAGCTAATACGCTACCTGAGTCACAGCAGCTGGTACACAAACAAAACCTGTTGTTCTTCACGGCTGACAAGACAAACCGCATGTGTGCTGGATAGAAGACACATCTGTTAGACAGAAATGGACTTTGTGTAAAATAATGTCTGAAGCTTTGACAACCCGTCACTTTCCTTTCACTTGCAAATCCTTAGTGAACATATTGTTTTTTATTTATTTTTTTGCATCAGCAGGATAATCTTAAAAACCTTTTTCTGGTTCTTTAGTGGTCATTTGCAGCTTTTACAGTTTAAAATTCAGCAAAAACGTCAAACCATGACGTGATTGTCAAATAACTTCGCAAAAATATGTAAATATTGATTAAATTCTTTAAAAGTCTGAACCTTTTTGTTGCTTTTATGCTCAAAAAGTTTTTCTATTTTTTCTTCTTTCTTCTTCCATGTAATCAAATCATAATTACTTGAAAAAGGTAAATAAATCATTTTTTGTGTGCATTCAATGAAGATTTATTACATGATAATGACTTGTCTAGCAAACGCTCGTGGTTTTGTATCGTATCCCGTCAGTGCTCCAGGAATAATCGGGGTATGCTTTTCTAAAGGGAGTTTGTCTGTGGGTAGTTACCTGCGGGGTGTAACTGAAATGGTTTGGTTAGAAAAGCAGATTATGACAAAACTGTTATCATATTACAAAGTGTTTAAAGAAAGTGTCTTAAGCCAAAAAAATGATGCTCCAATTTAAGTGTTTTCTGATAAGATAAATTACAGGTGCTTCCTGTTACTTAGGTTTTTACTACTTTACCTTTATTCTGCAAAAACAACAATAAAATACCCCTCCCCACAACAGAGTTTAAAATGTACCGATTTATACTTTAAGTTTCAGCACAGAGCTGCTATGGCGCTCTCGATGCCCTCAGCAAGATTACTTTGCTGCCCATACTCAATATTTGCTACCTGTGCGCTGCTAATTCATGCCCCTCCCCCTCCATAGAGCACCGCGCTGCAGGACATGTTTAGGGATTGGTAAATTAAATGGGAAGTTACACATGTTGTCACTGTTTTTATTACTTTCTGCATTTATTATTTCTTTTAGATTCTAGTCGGCACAATGAACGGAGGCCACATTGACCAGAAAATTGTATATATGATATATAATATATTTAAATGTATATTCTTAATGGACTTGCCCCCTCCAGCAGGTGGCGCCCTATGTGAAAGCTCGCCTTTACCAAGAAGCAGCTTTGCTTCAGTGCATAGTGTGCATGTGTAAAGGTTGTGAAGCATCTTGTTACACGCTTTGATCAAGTCACTGTCTGTCGCTAAATAGTGGCATAAGCATAAATACTGAAGAGAACAATAATCACACAAACAATAACCAACATTAACATGAATCAAATAACTCATCTCTTCTTTATTAATGTTCCAGAATTTTATAAAATGTTGTGCAGCTAAATAATGCATTACTGTTTCCATTATGACAGCAACATTGTGGTTCGCTGCAGTTGGACTCATTTACTCCTGCGACTGTTTTCATTCTGCTGGAAACTCACCGAGCGCGATGAAAGGAGTGAAACACACTGAAGCATTGTCATGCATAAGAAACAATGTTTTGACAAGTAAATGTGACCTCCGTGTTTTACAATCATATGATCACGACTGGTCAGGTCAAAGGTCATTGCTAATGGATGAAGTAGCAAAGGGCTGCAGCTTTTTGCCAGGCTGTTTTAAACAGTTTAAAGCCAACAATCTCAAATAGATCGTGGGAGTTTCTCATTACATGGAAACTTTTTTAATATACAGCATGATAAATGGCACAATAAACTTTTAAATGAGACCAAACTGACACTGATGCCACTTTGTAGCACGAGTGTAGACATGTTCAACTTTTTTACATTTATTAATATGGAAAACATATTTTCAAATGTTATTTCTCGTGTTTGTTGCACTTGAATAATTTGCATGAGCCTTTTCATGTTGCTTTAAAACCACCTGAAAAACCTCAAGAGAATAAATTAACAAAAAAAAAAAAGTAATAAAATAAATGTGATACATATTTTCTTTAAATAGAAAACTGATCCATGTTGATATTTTGTGCTATTCTTTTAGTAAAAAAACTATCAAAATAAAAGTCTCAATTTCCTAGTTTTAGGCTAAAGCCAGTGATCCTGAACAGGGAAAAACAACTGATTGAAATATTCAACATCTAATTTGTGAAATCCTCTGTTGGTGTCCGAATCTCCCTCAACTTTCTACCTCTTCTTTTTCTCTCCATTGTGTCTTTACTCTTACTTTATCTTCTTATCTCCCAGTTCTTTCCTTTGCTCTCCCTTTAACATTTTCTTTCCTATATTCCCACCTTCTCTGATTCTTTTTTGTATTCTGTCTCCATCCTTCCCCTCTCGCCTCCTTCCTTCTCCCACTCCTCCTTTGAATCCCTCAGTATCCACCCAGCAGAGAGTCATCCATCTTCATTGGGGAGACACATGTGCTGTTTTGACAGAAAGGGCTCTGATGGAGCAAGAGGAAGGAAAGCAGCAACCCCATGACAGCAAAGACACATTATCAGTGGGAAAACACATCCAACCATCAATTACTAAAGCCCATCCAACTCCCACTAACGCTTTGGGTATTAGCTATCGTCAGTGCCGTCAAACTCCAACATCACTGTGGAGGATTTAGATTTATTCAGTGTATGAATCAACAGTCTAAAATCCGAAACAACATTTTATTTATTGTATTCTTGTAATTTGACATCTACAAGTTCAACATAATTATTGGTTTTGTCTTTTAAACACTTTTTTAATTCTCTTGTATTTCCTTGTGCAGTTTTGCAGGAAACAACTGCCGTTTCTGACTCTGTAAACGTGAAACGAACGTCTCATCTTATGCGGCGTTTTACATCCCTGTCGTTTCCATCAGTCACCAGTCAAAATGAAAGTCACCAATTATTTCTCAAGCTGTGAATTATTACTACACTGACTGACCGTTCATCAGGTTAACGCCGACAGTTTGAGTGATAAGGGACAACCAAACTGATGCAGGAGATGTTAGTAATGTAACCTGTACACCTGGATTTGTTTTTAATTGCTGTCAGAGGTGATCCCAGTCAATGTCCTGTCCTCTGGAATGGTATTTCTTGGACTATAAAGATGACAGTTCAATTAAACAGAGTGTCTTCGGGCTGAGAGGATGTGACAGGGATGTCTGTGATGGCTGCCATGAGGGTCTCGCTGACATCGGTTGAAGTCAAACTGCCTGTGGTCTCTCCTTCGTCAGGCATTGTTGTCAAAACATAACAAAAAAGAAATAAAAAATATCACATCACAATAAGGCAGTAAATCTGAACACAGTCAAAATTGTGATTTCAGGGAATTAGTTTTATTTTGGAAAACAGAGCTACAGTGTATTTATGTTAAATTTATTTGTGTGTTTCATTGATTTAAATCAGAAATGTTGCTGGAAACATCATCTAACAAACATTTTAATGAGCATGTGGGAAAACAGGATAGTGTTTTACTGTTAACAAACTCTTCATTCAGATTTCAAAGGAAACAAACGGAACGTCTTCCTCTTTATTTTTGGGGAGGAAATTAAATTTGGCTTCAACGTCAATTAAAGGTGCAATAAGAATTAGACCTTGTCATCAAATCCTAGTCCCACAGGTCATGTAGAAAAAACTAAACGTCCACTCTCAGCTACTCACCCCCTCCCCTCCCTGATTTTTCTGCTGGGTTGCCAGTTCCAATTGTGATCCTAGTTTTGTTTCTCTTGTATTTGTTCAATTTCTGGGAATGTTTGAAGGACTGTTTGTTCAGCATTGAGTTTTCCTAAGTGCATTTGAACACCCCATCGTGGGAACTATGGGTGCAGCTCGGCTGCTCAATTGTTTCTATTTACAGGGAAGGATGTCGTGGTTTCTTAGGTTTACTACACGTTACCTCAGACATGGCAACCTTGCAGACTCACATGTGATTCACCATGGAACCAGGAAGTCTGGACATGGAATAGTTATTGTAAACGATGAACAGCGTTTTTAAAATTACCTAAACTAGCGACCACCCAGCCGGCTGAGATCCAGATCTGTTACAATGTGACTTTACTTTCAACATCGGTGGGACATTAAACTGTTGTGTGAATATTTCACTGTAAAATTCTTACATATCATTCCTTTAAAGTCTGCAAAATGTTTGATATTTGTGAATCTTTTGATGCTCTGGTGGCAAGTCAAGCACATGCACCAAACCCAACTGAAAAAGACCCAAAACAAATAAAGTTTTAAAATGCAAAACTATGTTTTTACAGTTCAGAGTCGTTTTTATTGTTCCAAATGAATGAATGTTGCTTTGCTTTTTGCTCTGATTCAGCATTTTTTTTTCTAAACATATCTGCATCAAATGTCAAAACCTTTGTTTTTTTCTATTATTTTTACTTGTGTGATTGTTTTTTAAGAGACTCATTGGGCTTCTTTTGAGTTGTTCAATTCATCACGGTTTGCATCAGTTCAGCTTTGATTTTCCATTATCAGAATGAGGTAACACAGTGCAGATGTTTTGAAATCAAATCCATCTTGTTTCAAAGTGCTCTAATGCAATGACAATGCAACATTGACAAAATGCCAGAAAACCCGATGTTGACATGGATTGAGTAAAAAACTCCTGCAAGTCTGATGTCGATTTGTCTGATGTTTTGTGATGCGTGAATGGGCGCTTGAATTAAACATGAAAATGTTGCAATAAACATGGAATTACATGCATTTAAAACCAAATGCACATAAATTGAGATTAATAGTAAGTAAATTTCAGTAGTAGTTAAGAGAAAGGAGATAGTGAACAAAAGACATGACAGATGCGTCTTAGAGGATCCTCTCACACACAGACATCTGTAAGTGAGTCAGTTTACATCTGGTGTTACTCTGCGTGTCCACGTGTATCTTTACTGACCATACGTGACCGGATGTGACAACATCTGGCACAACAGAACACCAGGAATGTTTCTGTACGATTCACAAATACCGAGCAGCCATTGAAGAACGAACATAAATCTTTGTCAGATTTCTCAGATTTTTACTGAATTGTTTTTTGTTTTCAAGTCATATAACACAAAATAAATTAGGTAAATAGTGTAAAATAATTGCTTAATGAATTGTAGAACTTCAGGCTTCATCTAGTGTGTTCTGCAGTTTTTATTCTGAAGTAGTTTTATTTTCTATGCACGTTGACTTCAGATGCTCCGTTTTCTGTTGTCCTGTGTTACTTTACTTCTGAGGAGCAGAAATAAGAGCAGCTCTGCTCCTGATATACAGTGTGAGGACAAATAAAAGGCAGCAAGTGTCTTAGAACACAGTTACAGGAACGTTGACACACCTGTCCCAGACTACTTACTGATGTGTTCTGAATCTGTCCTGAGGGGATTTATACCTGTATTTTTTGTACTCTCCCCTTATGGGGTCACTTAGGACCTGTCCTGAAAAATATCAGTAAGGTCAGATAAAATAATAAATAAAATGGGCTCTGGATTTTGCAACAAACGCAAACAGATTCAAAAATGCAAATCATTACATAAAAAAAACAATCCAAACATAAAAGACCATTTTTAAAGGAACACCTGGATCTCAAAAAAGTCTCTGCACTCAATATTTTCATGGTATAAGTAGACAGGAAGTAATGTCCCTATGTGTTCTGATAATAAATTTAGTTGACCTTCATTTCTCTGTACATCATTACATGTAAATGTGTTCACAAAACGTTTCCCTGCAAGCTCGACATGATGTGAATCACAGCAATAAGTCCTTGATTTACTACAAAAATGATCCTTTGTGATTTTATTTGTGCCTAATGTTGTTTTTAAAGTTGTCACATAAATCAAGTCAAATCAAGAGGAGGAAGAGGTGATTCTCCCTTCCTCCCTTGTGCATTAGCTCATCCTCTTCTTGCAGACATTCTCCCCGCCTGGCGCTCACTTCCCGTCTGTAGGCGCTCATACCGGGACGGCACTCGCTCAGCGCTTCCTCTTGACGACCCTCTGAGGTACATTTGATGTCAGCGCGAACAGCTTGTTTTCCTTTGCTCCTTCAGATTCTTTATCATTTGCTTGCTCTCCTTCTCAAGCTTCCTTTTTCTTCTTCAGTCTGAAGTACCGTCACATTATTGGACTCGGGTTTGAGTGGCTGCGGTACCAGATTGATGGCCACCAGGGAGCGTGCCCGTGACATGCCGGGTCTGAAATGAAGCACAGAAAGAGTGTGTCTGTGCCTCCATCAATCATCCCAAAGCCTTAATCACCCAGTGATGGAGAATATACAGGATGGAGGAAGAAAGCATTCTGGATGAAAGACATGTGCTTTTCTACAAAAGAGGTTAAACTGAGCCAGTTTTTCTTTAAACCTCCAATGATGGTGGCATTTTCTGATGCTGAGATCTTTTTCAGTCCCATTGATCATAAAGTTCAGACATGAAGACAAAGTCATCAAATCACCCAGAATTCTAGATAAAGGGACGGAGAAGGGAGTGTTTAGATGTTATCAGTAGTCAGTATCTCATCTGAATGATGTCACAGGAATAGAACTTCTCACTGAGGAACCCAGAACGGGACAGAACTTCTCTTGAAAACACAAAATAAAAACTGAGATGATAAAAATGATGAAATTAATCATCAATAAAAAAAAAGATTTTCTCTGAGAAAATAATGAAGATAAAGGAAAGAATTGAGTCAATTAATGTTGATTTAATTTCACTAAATTCTTCAAACTGCCAGAACAATTTGTCTTTTTTTTACATTTTACAAAACCACATTTGTAATTTCTCTGCAGTATCTGAAAAGAACGTTTCCTGTCTAACATCAATCAAACACATGCCTCTCACTGTACCTCACCTCTATTTTGTTATTTGTCACAGAGGTGATTAATAATCACTTAGAATGTTATTGCACAACGAGCTGCAGCAACTCCTGCAATTACACAATAGTTAGCCTCTCAGCTGTCAGCGCTCGATGGGAAGACGATCCTGCAGGCTCACATGGCAGACGAGCAAAAGCAGAAGAGAAGTGTCACTTTGAAACCATCCATTCATCTGAGTGTCCACTTGAGTTACTCTCTCCCTTAAACTGCAGCGTCTGGAGCAGCAAATATCAGCCACAAATCCCTTAAAATGCTGACACACACACATATCTGCAGAATACAGACAGTATAAATAAGAAATAAGAGCAGAGATGTAATTGTTATTGACTGATGTGGAACGAAGCAAATGTCAGTTGTGAGATAATAAATGGTGAATCCTCTTCAAACATTAATGAAAACACTGCCAGTTTATTCGTAAGTTTTCCATACAGTACATGCATTAACCATGATTAAAAATATTTCATATTATTTTAGGATTTCAGAATATTATGGGTTGATTTGTGTGAAAACTAAAACACAAACATGGACAGGTTTTTTATTCCAAATCTTGCAGCACAATATAAAACAAAACAAATAAACAAGTAAAAAAAAAGTCTCTCCCCATGACCTCATTTGGTGCTGCCATTAACATTGAACTAATGCATAAGCTGTTATTCCAGGTAGGACTGCAGCTCATTTATCAGTGTCAGATGAAAGCTTTTGCAAAAGAAACATCCATTAAGAGTCCAGACTAAGTGTTTCTTCTTTTGGAATATTATACAAAAGCTTTTTCTGGGGGGAAAAGAACATTTTGACTCTAATTTAAGAATACCAAAAATAAAAATTCAGCGTTTAAACTGATTTGATAACAGCAGCTGCTGTTTTAACAAGGACCCAGCGTTTTTATTAGCAAAAGTTAAATTCTAGAAAATAACCTGAAAACAAACTTTTTTTAATGATTCAAATAAAAGTGAATGTTATCTTCTGTAAATGTACGTCTTATCTAAAAGTGGTTGACTGTGAAAAAGCTCTTTTGTTGACATGTTGATGAATGATCTTGGTCAGCACTTAGTGATAAGTACATGCAATGACAGGAACACATTTATCTCTGCACAGACATTAACTCCCTTGTGGATGCACACAGACAGCTGCAGACTCTTCTAACACATACATGTTGTTATTACAATTGTTTCTGGTCCACTTCCAGGACACTGCATGCATGTGTTGCAGATTGGCATCTGTCAACACAAGCTTTGTTTTCAAAGTCAGAGCATATATTTCCATGTAGATGCCAGCTGTGGAGCAATAAACCAGAAAAATGCTTGTAAACAGAGCTGCAAACAGTCTTCATAAACTGAGTTTTAACAGTGTTGTGAATGCTGAGATCCTGTTTTTACTGTTCTGTCGTAAATTAAAGGGACAAACTCAAACACTAGTTTAAAATTCTAAACATGGTTGCAGCATTTAAAAATGTTATTGTTTTTCATGAGCTAACGTCTGATAAAATCTGTCCTTTATTCTGACTGAACAAAGATATGGGGCTGTTGCAGGACCAGTTTCTCAGTGCTAGGGTCAGATTTAGTCTCCGGTTACTTTATTTATACCTATAGGCAGAGACGGGTCTTTGCTTAAAGGTGAGCTAGGTGGTCGAACACGGCACCACCTGCTGGAGAGAGCACCACTGCAAGCCCTTCTCCCAAAATATATACTCTATGTTTATAAATCATTCTAAGATTTTTAAACAGTTTGCTGATCAATCCGGTGTCTTTTCAGCTGATATAGTCCTGTGGATCTTAAACTTCAGAATAATATGTAAACCTGTGGAACATCAAGCTGATTGATGGTCTTTTGGCCTTTATTTACCTTTAACTTTCAAAATGTTCTTTTTAAGTTCCTGAGTCGAGTCTCTCAGCTTTCTGTGGTCCATGTTCAGTGTGGTGCACAAAAACAGCACAGTTACTATATCACCCTTTCAACAGACAGACTGGCTGATTTATACACTGAAGATACTTGTTTTTAGTTGAACACGTCTGTGTGATCAAATTATTTTAATGTTTTCTGAGGATAATTTCATTTTTTTGGTTTCTTAAAATGTTTCTGTTGAACCACCAAAAAAAAGTCTTATTTTTGCTAATTATTATTTTAGAAATTGTAATTGTTATGACTTTTGTCCACATTTTCCACTTGCTGTAGTTTAAACTTCAGTCTGTACTTCATCCACAGTTTGGGACATTAAAACCCGGTTTGGATCAAATAACAACTTCCATGTTCAGATTCTTAGACTCATTCCTGCTGGTGGAAGTTATGCAGAGAAGAACATTTTTAAACACATTCATTGATGTTGCTTACTGAGAAATGTGTGTATTAAACCAAAAAACACTCTGTTTTTCTTTTGCATGATATAGGGCCTTTAAATATTTTTAAAGAGGTCATTTCATACAAATTTCAGGACTTGGTGGTTATTTCTTAAGTATTAATCAATAATATGAAATATTTTATATCTAAAAAACATCAGGAAACACTGATTAACAGACCTTTCAATCTGTCTGCGTTAAAATTCGGCTGGTTCCAGCTCCTTCCGTCAGGCCTCAAGCAGCAGCTCGTTCATATTTATTATACGAATTTGCTGGACTCTGATTGGCTAACCTAACAAGCTAACCTATGAGAGCAAGGTATACAGTTTCCTGCCCTGCTGCGCATGGCAACGTCAGACGTTCTCTCTTCCTGTTTGCTATGTCTTATGCTAGCAGCTTTTAGCCAGCAGCATGCTAGGTGTGGTTTCAACTGCGGGAGCTGCCGAATACTAACGAGCAAAGGAGTTGTGTTGAAAGAGATACAGCAGCAGAAGGGCCTCTTTAAGCATGAATTTTGTAGGTAAAGGACAAGAACTGAAACGCTGTGATAAAGAATTCTTCAAATATTCCTGGATCCAGATGGTGAACTGACTCACGCCCAAAACCGAGTGGATTGGCCCTCATGACATTCTGAAAAGTGTCATCTGCAGCTGTTCTTATCATTTTGAGTTATGTTGTTAACAAACTGACGAACAAAAAAAACTAAACAAACAAACAAACAGATAAAAAAAAACCCTGACGAACAAATAAATAAATTAATGCCAAGAAAAACACAACCTTCATTGACTTTGGTCACACCTTCAGAGTATCTGATATGGTCTGTTGTACCGACTCGTTTGTGAAAGTAAAATATTTATAAAATCTGTTTGAGTTTCATAAAATAATGTTATTCTTTGTTTTGCTGATGAGTTGTGTTTGTTTTATAACTTGTCCTTTAACAGAGAGGAAAAAATAACATGAATTTCAGCTGCTTAAGAAAATATATTTAACTTAAAATCTGTCTGTTTGTTTTGGCTTCCTGAACCGAAAGAATAACTTGGAAATCCCCTTTTAAAGATTTCTTGTTTGCTCCACTCTCTCTGCATGCATCACCCATTAAAGTGCTCACACTGTTCACTTTATCATTCTTATGACTTCAGGATTGGTGCTGAGGCTTTCCTCCGCCTCTGTCTCTAATTCATCATCCTTTATAGAGACTAATAGGTGGGAGGTGACACCTGGGAGAGCTGCAGATGACTCCTGGCTGTTCAAATCCACTCAGAGTGAAGGGTTTTCATTTGCCTCCAAGACATTGTGGTATTCATTTGTTGCAATGGCACACAATTTTCTCCTGGCTTGGAGCAGAAAGTGTGTGAATCTTTACAAGATCACCTAAACGGAGATGAACAGCCAGAGTTCAGAAGCCCTGCTCTGATTCTCCCCCTCACTGCTACCTATTATTTATTATATAACATCTTTTATTTTGTAACTGGAGGATAATATGAGTGGATTTATGTTTGTGAAGAATCATTTATTGAGTGTCTTAAAACAAATGTTACACTCTCAGTTTTAAAGTTATCTGCATATGAAACATTACATTTCACTTTTTTTTTTATTCTTATTGTTCAGGTACCAAAAGATAAATATATTTTCAGATGAATAAGTGCTCACTGGTTTCTGTGATCTGTCACATGTTGCCTGTTTTTCAGTTAAAGCCCACTAACATCTAAATATTGAAAACATTGAGAACTTTTACCTGTTCCACTTCATGTACAAGCGGTTTTATAGAATTTTATTTAATGGGGTGGTCGGGGATCTCATGCAGTCTCATGCAGCTGCAAAGGAAACTGATTTTCAAATGTTATTGGAGACACTATGATACTCAGTTTCTTTTAAAAATTGTGATTCTCTAAACAAGTGAGCAAAGTGTTGGTTAACCAAAATTAATTCGTAAACATGCTTCAGTTTCATGTGCGTCAGATTTGTTAGTGATTTTAACAGCTAACATGCTGGTTAACAGCTGTTTTTTAGCTAACAACTTGCAATTTTTGCAGCAGCTAAAAATCAATTTGAATAAAATAATAGTGGGATTTTACCAGCAGAAGGAAGATTCTTATGGAACTAACGTTTTCTTACAATCAGATCACATGAATGTTTAAAAATTGTTTTAAATCTTTGTTTTAAATATGAACTTTTTGTCTTTAGATGTTTGTAAATGACTTTCACAGTCTGCCTTGTTGCTCCATGTTAGTAAACACTTTACTATTATAATAAAAATCTACACAGCTGACCTTTACATTTGAAATCACATGCAAACATAAATGAAAATGTTCAAAGCATTTCACATAAAAGTTACATGTATCATATAAGTGCAGCGTCAGCTCGTTCTCTCGTCTTCTTTCTTCACAAATGAGTCTTTAAGACCTTTAAATTGAGATTATTGTCACATCCCAGTGAAACATTATATATACTGTCGGTTTCTGCCAAAGTCCTGCTGAGCTGCTGATTTCAGCAACAATCCTGCTGCTCCAGCTGTAAATATTAATCCTGCCTTCAGGACTCTGGACTTCACTCTGATGAGAGAAGGATCTGATGCTAGACTTTATCACTACATTTTCATAAAGGGTTTGGATCTTTAAAGTGCAGTTTGAAATAATCCAGCATGTAAGATGTGTTTGTGCAACGTCTTCATTTGTGATTATAAATAATGTCAAATTTACACTAAACCCAAAAAAGATTTCATATTAAGCTGAAGTCAAAAGTAAAAAGGTGAATATGTTGAATTCAACATATATGCGAGAACAAGTGTGTGTGTGTGTGTGTGTGTGTGTGTGTGTGGGTTTGTATTTCTGACCTCCTGGGGACCCGTTTCCTGACTTTTACTATCTTTCTGGGGTCCGAGGGTCCTTGTGGGGACCGAAGCCTGGTCCCCATGAGGGGGACTCCCCTTTTTAGGGTTAGGGGTTAGGTTTATAGGTATGGTGTGAATAGAGTTTTAGTTAGTCTTAGGGTTAGTTATAGATCAGTAATGGTTAAGGTTAGTAAAAGGGTTTGGGTTAGGTATAAATCTAGTTACTAAAATCAATGGAAGTCAATGGACGGTCCCCATAAGGATACCAAAACACACTTGTGTGTGTGTGTGTGTGTGTGTGTGTGTGTGTGTGTGTGTGTGTGTGTGTGTGTGTGGGTTTGTATTTCTGACCTCCTGAGGACCAGTTTCCTGACTTTTACTATCTTTCTGGGGTCCGAGGGTCCTTGTGGGGACCGAAGCCTGGTCCCCATGAGGGGGACTCCCCTTTTTAGGGTTAGGGGTTAGGTTTATAGGTATGGTGTGAATAGAGTTTTAGTTAGTCTTAGGGTTAGTTATAGATCAGTAATGGTTAAGGTTAGTAAAAGGGTTTGGGTTAGGTATAAATCTAGTTACTAAAATCAATGGAAGTCAATGGACGGTCCCCATAAGGATACCAAAAGACACGTGTGTGTGTGTGTGTGTGTGTGTGTGTGTGTGTGTGTGTGTGTGTATTTCTGACCTCCTGGGGACCCGTTTCCTGACTTTTACTATCTTTCTGGGGTCCGAGGGTCCTTGTGGGGACCGAAGCCTGGTCCCCATGAGGGGGACTCCCCTTTTTAGGGTTAGGGGTTAGGTTTATAGGTATGGTGTGAATAGAGTTTTAGTTAGTCTTAGGGTTAGTTATAGATCAGTAATGGTTAAGGTTAGTAAAAGGGTTTGGGTTAGGTATAAATCTAGTTACTAAAATCAATGGAAGTCAATGGACGGTCCCCATAAGGATACCAAAACACACGTGTGTGTGTGTGTGTGTGTGTGTGTGTGTGTGTGTGTGTGTGTGTGTGTGTGTGTGTGTGTGTGTGTGTGGGTTTGTATTTCTGACCTCCTGAGGACCAGTTTCCTGACTTTTACTATCTTTCTGGGGTCCGGGGTTCTTGTGGGGACCGAAGCCTGGTCCCCATGAGGGGGACTCCCCTTTTTAGGGTTAGGGGTTAGGTTTATAGGTATGGTGTGAATAGAGTTTTAGTTAGTCTTAGGGTTAGTTATAGATCAGTAATGGTTAAGGTTAGTAAAAGGGTTTGGGTTAGGTATAAATCTAGTTACTAAAATCAATGGAAGTCAATGGACGGTCCCCATAAGGATACCAAAACACACTTGTGTGTGTGTGTGTGTGTGTGTGTGTGTTTCTCATCGATGTCAATAACCAGTTAACTTTTGGTAAAAAGCATCTTTTAAAAATTTCTCAGAGATTTGTTATTTAAAATTTTCTGCTCTATCTTTATTCAGTGACGTTAGACCAGGATCAGAGAATCAGTGAGGTGTCAGATCCTTCTGCAAAAAGAAGAGAAACAACAATCTTTACCAGTGAGTTGATCACTAAACAACATAAAAACATCCAACATGCAGGCAGATTAAACCAAAGCTTATAAAAACAATTCTCATATACAGGTAGATAATTAACCTGCTGAGGAGAGTTTTATACTTTATCATCTAAATAAATTAGGAATTATTACAAGAATTAAAAAGATGATGATAATATCATTTGACTCCTCCCAGTTTTAGACAATGTGGGAAGAAGATTCTAAATGACTCGATTCAGAAACTGCTCATCTGTTAATAGCATTTCCAATAAAGGATAATATTGTTTGATTAACTGAGACCGATTCCTCTGGGGAATAAAAATTGGGCTGAAAAACACGTTTATTTATTTATAGACTAACCCGGAGTAATAATACAGACCTGTGAAAAAATGACGTCATGACACTTTTTAGTACTACAAATATAAAAACTTTGAAAATGAGAATAATATGAATAAATGAGAATAATACATGAACATATTTTTATGTAAACTAGAAAACATGTTTACTTATGTGGATTTTTAAAAACTATGTTAGAGTTTCTTTCACTTTCAAGCCGTGTAGCATCATGAAACATTTCTTCTCTTGAAGGACGATCAGTGATTTGTTTCTACATTGAAGTGAATTTATCCGGAAAAACATGATCTTAAACAGCAATTCATCAGAAACACAAACTGAACACAAATAAAAACACTTGAACACTGGCTGAACATATAAAACAGGAAATCCACATAATAAAATAAATCTGTTGGATTTTTCATTGCTGGGTTGTTTCAGCGCTCATATGGACAGACTCAGTAACTTAGACACAGAAACATGTCGACAAACTGTGGCCCCTGTGAAAGGGGTCAGATCTCAAGTCTCATGCAGACGATCGCTGATCTAAACTTACCATCTGCTCTGCCATGCGGCTCGTCCATCCCAGGAGAGCGCTTAAACAGACTGTCCAGAAATCAGGTTCAGAACCGAAGTTCTCCAAGTACGAGTTTATCTGGCTGCTTCTTGTGATCAGTGAAGGAAAAATCACAAACCATACAGCCATCTTTAGACAAGAGCGACATCTCTTCAGTTCTGCAGGTACCCATGTGGACTTATAAGACCCCAAAATTCATTTTCATTCAATCAATCTAGAACTGATTCTTAGTTCTTTGAGTCCAGTGTGTGTTTACAAAGATTTTCAGACAGTATTTATTTTCTGTAACAAAGCAGCATCCTGCTTTTTGTATATTTCATTTGAAACCTCATTTTATTTATTTTTATTTAATTTCAGCTAAGCTATACTTTTATGATTCTGTAGCTTGATTTATTTCCAAGTTTATATTTAATTAAAATGTGTTTTAAAGACAGGAGGTCATTTTCCTCACTCTACATCAGCTGGTTTATGAAACTTCATCAAACTGTCAAAATGATCTATTTTACAATGTATATCCTTTAAAAGCTGTGTTTATATGACTTCTCTCATTTAATTTAACCATCTTTAATCACAACTTTCCTTTTCTGAATCTGGTACCTGCATCAAGATCACAGAGTTTTCATCCATGAGTCCAGCTAAGGCCTTTTGTTGATGGAAGTTTCTAATTCATGAACAACATACTTGGATGGAATCGTGATATAAATAACTTGGACTGACTTTAATGTTTAAATAACTGGATTTGATCCAAACTCAGTTAGTTTTCAAAGTTCTAAAAAGCTGAACATGTGATTATTGATGTTTTATCCTATTGATAATGATGTTGGGGATGATCTTCCAGCTCAGTGTGATCCTTTATCTCCTGCATCTTAACTGAACCCTGAAGTCATTCTCCACATTTCCAACATTTGGGTTAAGGGTGGGTAACTTTGATGCCTGAACTTTGGCCCTGAGTCAAAAATGATAACTGTTCATATGGGACTATGAAGCTAAGTGCTAAATCAATGGAGCCAGCCTCTCTGATGTGGATATAACGTTACGGAGAAGGCCAGTGGCGTGAGGTGGGTAGGATGTTTCCCCCGGGAAGGCCGTCGGAGACACACCATCGCTGTCATTGACGACTGGTCCTTCACATTCTCAATTACTGCCCCTCACAAATGTGCTGGAGGAGTCGCAGTTTATCTGTCGTCTCCTCAAGACATTCAAATAATCTTAAATAAATCTAGACAGTATGAAGTTTGTGAAATAATGACATGAAATAAAAGTTACTACATGTGAGATGTAGATCTTTTTCTTCTGATTTTATTCAAGGTGAAAGTTTCCATCGAGTGACTGTGACTTTTTGAACTTTGAGCTTCAGTTTGAAATCAATCTCCACTTTCTTTGTGACTCTAGAAAAGCTCCATTGTGCAGTTTTGGCTGCTTGGTGATTATTAGAGCTATACCAGGTTTTGTTCTTGAGAAGATTAAATTAGCTTGCCCATCCCAAATGGACATTATGCACGAACACTACAGCGAACCGCACTGTTGGGGAGGAGTCTGTGCAATGGTGCCGCCACATTAAGTTGTTTCCATCATTAAACTCGCGGTTGCTTATTTCCCCTGTGTGATTTTGTTTTGAGGGATTTGTCTATCAAGGTTGGATGTGAAGCTCAACTGTCCTGTTGAATGGTTGTATCAATGATTATGTGTCTCACTATATGTCTCTTGTTTTGTGTTCTTTTGTCTCTTTAAATTAAAAACAAATCCCTTGAAGCGCATTGATGAAAATGAGGATTTAGGAATCAGACAACATAAGCATTTGCCAAATGAGCAATTTCTTGTACAACACTGCTGTATCTGTAATCAGCCCCACTGCAAGGGTCTCTGGCTCTCACTGTGATAATGATGGTTGATAAGCCAGGTCCAAATTAGCCATTGCTTTTATTTTTCTCACAGTATTGAATGGGACTGGGTTTGAATTTGCATGTCAGTGATGGACACATCTTGAGCGACAGCCAAATTATTCTCTATTATACAAGTAAATTATTTTACATTACAACAGTTTGCAAAGAAATGATGTTTGAATATAAGCAGCACGCAGAGGAAGATGTTCCTCCTCTGAAAAAAATGCCGTTTGTTATGAGGACTTTATTTTTTCTGAGTTCTGCAGAGTTAATAGTGATTCTGCAGCCCCCCTCACCGCCCATTCCTACGTAGCTTGAGAACATAAGGGGTCTCTAAAGTCAGAGCAGTTGTGTCTGGAAATCGGATAGAGCACCCCTCACCCCAAAACTTAAAATACCAGCAGAGATCAATAGCTGCAGCATGTTATCTATTGTCCAGCAGAGAGTATCGCTCATCTTTTAGACTAGATAGAAACTCCTGCAACAGATACTCGAACACTGATCAAGTCCCTTCTTATGTGAAAGTGATTTCACTTTCAAGCTCGATGAATGATGAATGACTTCATTCAAACATTATAAATGTTTGTTTTAACTTATAAATCTTTATCTAAAACTCACCAAACAGATTGAAACACATCTTCATAGTTAAGTTACCCTCCAACTTTCACAATAAAAGCTCTTTTCTTATTTATTGGCATGTACTTTTACAATCTGAACAGAAAAAAAGAACATTTTTTGAGTTATGGTAAAGTTTTCTTTTGAATAGATAGATATAGTGTTTTGTTTATCATATTATGAACAATTTTCACCAAATATAAACACATTTATTCTCTTTCAGATATTAACTCTTTTTAGAAGACAAATTTTACCTGCCGTCAAATTCTGTAACATTTACAAATCCCTTTCAACACCTTTCAGTGGTGAAATAGATCCAGTTGAGGAGAAATAAAATCAATAATTTGCAATCTTTCTAAATCAATACACTTCCCTGCCATTAAAAAGCATTTCATCATACAGGAATAAACCTGGGAGAAATATTTCTGATGGGTTTGGGGTCAAGCTGCAGATGTAATATTTGGACTTCTTTCTATCTGATAATTATTCTGAGGTATTTGCTCAAATCTCATTAAGTTTGTCAAGGATCTGTGTTTAAAGCTTATGAGAAACCTGAAACTGTTCTGTGTTATAAAAGAACAATTTTTGTCATTATTATGTGTGATCAATGTTTGCAGCCTCATAATAAAAAAACACAATGTTCTTAAGTAGATTTTTCTTAATTTTATGAAAAGCACGCTGACCCTCATTCCTCATCAAGACAAGCAATAAAAATATTTATATTCATCAAAAACTTTTGCCCCCGGGAAAAAAAAAATGTATATATATGTACATTTGAATATCTTGTTATCGTTGTCTGTTTTAAAACAATATTAGAAATGGGATTATTAAATAAAACATGTTCTTTTATAATGAAAAGCCTCCTCAGCCTTTGGGTGTTGCAGATTCAGACTCAAACTGTGAGAAAAGATGAAAAACAGATCCGTGTAATCATCAACGTCTCCTGCGAGTCAGTGAAAGTGCACCTTACTCAGACGCCTCTGTGGAATGCGTTCTGGGGAATGTGCTGTCTACTATCATGTCCATCATGTTTAATAGCAGAAAAGACAGAAGACTTTTGGCTTGAGCTGGCAGATTTATAGCCTTTTAATGTCTTACCCTTCATCCTGCTTTTGTTTTGTTAGTGCTGAATGCAGGTCGGGATTCTCCAGACAAAGATGTGATTAATCACTAAATCATCGAGTCAAGTCGACTCATGTCTGTTTTCTGGTCTGTCCGTTGAGGTGGATCTGACATGTGAGGTCAGCTGACCCCTCAGGGCAGTGGGGGTCAAGTTTAGAGAGACTTTTTTTTTAACAGATGGTGTTGAGAGTTCAGTCTGTCACTCAGGAAGGATACAGAAAAGGGTGAAGACGCACTTTACAGAGTTCATTGATTTGTGTGTCTCAATATTGACCCGATTTCCCCTCAAACCACTCCCCTCTTTGACTCCAAAATGAGACAGTTAAGGTCAAAACGTCATCAAAACAGATCTTAAATACCACTTATTCATTATTCACTTAAATATTGATGATGATTTGAGTGGCTTTACAATCTTCTCATTCAACAGGAAATCAATTCTTTCAGCTTCTTTGGAAACCAGCTGAGCGGGTTCGGTAAGTTGGAGATGATTTACAGGTTTTTTTTAAGAGAAATGTAGATCTTCATGTAGTTTACATGTTTAAAGCTCCTGCTGGTGCCACAAAACAAAAAAGCGACTCTGTGTTTCCACAATCAAAGAAAAACACAAGAAATATTAAGTTTCACTGTAGTAAATATATCAACGTCAACTTTCCTTCTTCTGAAGACATTCATTTTTTTAACGAAAAAGCTAGAAGACGCTGACAATTATTTAGCTGATATTTTATAGTAAAGACAGTTTGGAATCATTTACAGAGTTATGAGGCCAAACTGTGATTGTTTTCTAATTTTTGTTTTGAGTTTTTGGTGCCTAATTTAGGCTAAACAGTGAAGAATAAATCTCACAGCTAAAATAAAACTACTGAAAAACTTCTGTTTGGGATCTAATACACAGATTTATGGTGCAGATACACAAAATAACTGTTAAGAATCACAAAAAATTATACATTTAAAATACATGTTAAACTTTACCCAGTCTAAGAAACAAAGTATTCACTATTTATATTCACTACAAAAACACTTTACACTAGTTTCCATTCCCACTTCCTGTGCAGGAAAATGACGGGCTGGTACCTGTCTCAGGTGGTCAGTATGTCAGAGAGGAGTCACACCCTTAGAAGGTCTCCAATCCACCACACAGAGATTAACAAATATGTCCTCTGTGAGAGGAAACCCGTAATGTGAATTTATAATATAGAATGTGAAGACTTGGTTCAATTCAAATTACGGTAACTGTGATAATAACTACTCCGACATCCAGATTTCAGACACTGACGGTGATGTCTTGTACAAAGTAAAAGTAAATCTGGGAGCTGCAAGGACACCAGAGGGGCCTGGATCAGTAAAACTGAAAGTAGAGGGATGTAAAAAATGTATTAAGCTCACACTCACGTCTCACTAAATGAATCTTGCCTGTGCTTTGTTCTTCTTCTCGCTTCTTAATTTTTTTTCAGTCTTAATCAATCACCTGTTTTGTTCGTTGGGGTGCTATGTTCACATCCCGATGTTAATCAGATAAACAGCACTTGTTTTACATGAGTTTACCATCCCACACTCATCATCGCTTGCTTGTATTCCAATGGTGTAATTATTGTAATGTTGATTAAGCCACCTGGGTAATTAGCAATTTTGATTGCGACTGCATCCGCAGGTGATTTGAAGGGAGGGAGAAATGAATGAACAGAGACTGTCAAACTCCAATTAGACGTGTTAAAGAAGCTTATAGCTGCTGAATGTTTAATAAATAAAAAGGAATCATAAACGTCAGGTAGCAAACTTGAGTTAATAAACGTTGCAGTGTTAGAACTTGCAGGTGTGAGCAGTGCAGGGTGAAATCAGACTCCTGAAGTGAGATGTCTTTGTGAACTGAGCCATGACTCAATGCCCCCCCACCCCAGTGTACTTTTTCTTGCTTTGGGGAAACATATCTGTTGAAACAGTCAACAGAAAGTCTCGGCACATGGTGGCCTGCTTGACTCCGGTTACCTCATATAGATGTTCGGCCACATGGTCCCGTTGGCCCTTCAGCAGAAACTACATCTCCCTGTCCTTCTGAGGGACAGAGGAGCTGCTCCGACTGTTTATGTGATGCAGATATGAACAGACATGTGATCAAGGAGCATCAAAACAAAAGTAATCCAAACCAAATGGAGGGACGTTCAGGCTTCAGTCCAGTAAACACAGGGTGTTTCTCAATGTCAAGGAACCTGGCCTTGATGCTTTGGTCCCGCCCCGGTTGCCTAGGAGATACGTCATCAGGAACCGCAAAGACGCGTTCCAGTGTTCATCTGCTACTGAAGCGTTTGTCCTTGGTGTGTCTGCTGTTTAGCGAACATACCAAGAATACATGAGACGGGCCTTGATGCCTTCCCTTGGTCGAAGGTTTCCCAGAATAAATCACGGTATTTAAAAAAAATTGCAGATCAGGAGCCGACAGCAGCTACTTTTAAGGCAAATTTTCAGTTTAAATATAAATTAACTAATTGTTGCTCTCGGGCTTATATCTAAAATAATTTTTTTAGATCCAAAGCAGTTATACGGTTGGTTAGTTGCTTAGTAGTTTCAGCTTCGGTAGCTAGAAGGTACTAACTAGCTTGCACATTTATTTTAATTTTATTTTTATGAACATTTCCAGTTCCATGGTTGAAGGAATGCTGCTACGCTACTACGATGGGCGGGATGTAAACAGTGTGACTGTCCTATGCAGGAACTCTTATCTTTACACCTTAAAGCTAAAATAATTTCTTTTAACATCAGCTGAAAACTTTTAGTCCATGTTTTGTCCCCACAGTCTGTTATTCTACAGAGAAGGAACGTTTTCTGGTCCACACACGTTTGTTCAAGGTGTGTTTAATCCAAAACCCCCAAATAAACCAACATATCAGTTGGTTTACAGCCATTAATGTATTAAGGTTCCTTATTTTTTTATGACTGGCATTTCTCAACCAAAAAGACAAAACAAATTTTAAACTGTCAGAGCATCATATAATTATTATTCTAATTCTTACAGATTATAAAACTTTTTGATGATAAACATGGTTAGAATGACTAAAACACACTTTGGGTAACAGTTACGGATTCTGGGATGGCAGAGGCTCAGCTGAAGGGTGCTGGATGCAGGGGGGTTGGCTGGTGCTGATGCTGGTGGGGGCATGATGAACTGTAGTGCTCATCCATCAAGGCCACTTACACGCCATAGGATCTGCTCTATAGCTGAGGGGGCAAATTAAGTTATAGACCCACATCTGCTGATACCTGCTGGTTCATTAGAGGATCCTCTTGCTTAGGCAGCAACTGTACAGTACTGACAACACTGCAAAAAATGAGAGGGAATCCTAAAGATTATATTTCAGCATCATAATTTGAAAACCATTTTTTTTATAATTTTCCTCCTTGTTTCTGGTAAATATAAAACTGTCTTTTAATATTTGAGTTTCTTCACCTCATTATTGTTTCTTTCTTCTTACTGAAAATTATTCCTGTTGTTTAAAGAATATTAGGCTTGACAGGAAACAAAGAAAATGTCATCAGTCCTACATTTCTTGCAGTGAATCTTTTAAGCAGCAGAGCATTTTAGCTCAGGATGGAGGAGCCTACAAAGTTAAGAGTTCATTTAGGATGCCACTCTCAGCTTGAGTCCACCATCAGAGCCCGATGCAAATTAAACTGATGGGATGCAATTGGTTTGGAGCTGCTGACATTGACAAAAAAGTAAGTTTGCAGTGGAGATGAAGCTGCTGAGGGAGAAGATTACTGCTTTTACTTATCTCATTACAAGAATCTTAGTGTTGAACGTTGTCATGAATCTTACTGAACTGACGTAACATGCAGTTCTAAATGTTTCTGTCAGGTAAACAAACATCACATCAAGAGTTTTTTCCCCAGTAGGTAAAAGATTTCAGTCCTCCTTTAAATGCTTTTATTTTGACATGTTTTTGATGTCATTGCTCATGGCTGTTACACCAAAGAAGTAGGAAAATCTCCCTGAAGTCTGTCTGAAAGTTTGTTTGACGATCTCGCCGACACAGAAAACACAATAAAATGGAATTAAAATGAAATTAAAAGAGGTGATATGGTATAAACTGGACTTATGCCAGTGTGCAGGGACACTGGATTCCAGCACCAGGGTGAGAGATCCCATCATTTCAGTTATTACCCATAACTCCTGAACGATGAGGGTTGGAACTTAAACTGATTGTTGTATTTTGACTGAGCTCTCTTTTCACCACGTCAGCTTCTAGATCCCTGCAGACTCATAACTTTGATGATTTTCTGAAATTGGACTGAAAATACTTTAAAGGTGTGATGACATCACTGTTTAAACTGGCGTAAAGCTATTTCATGTAGTAGATATGCCCGCATATGTCAACTCACAAAAGAATTTGATTAAAAAACTAACACGGCGGGGGTGTACGGGCAGGTCAGAATCCTCTTCTCAGCAACACGGTTCCTTTCATTAATGATATGTGGGTCTCCCTGGCTGACTTCGCTCTGATTGGCTACAACCATTGCCCGCAGCAAGCCTTTCTTCTCGGCTCCGTCAACAGTCCAACATGGCGAGTGGACGTTTACAACCGTATATGTTCGAGCCTGAAACGTCTTCTGAGGAAGACGGAGGGGTGAACACATAAAACTCAACTAATCACATGAGCGAATAAACAGTGCTGTCAGATGTTATCAATGAAAATAGATTCACAATATGGTATGATAAACCTGTTGCTCATGGACATTGTTGCTAGAGCGGCTATCACATGCTAGCATCATGAACTCTTCAGACCACGAACAAACGTTTATCAGGCAAGGCAGCATTTTAGTAAATAAATAAACTTACAGGTATTGACGATGTGGTCGCCTCCTTCAGGGTTGGTAAAGAATTTTTAATTAAAATCAGTTTCTTTGACAATCCCAACTTGAATTCACCCAAGTTATGGAAGCAGTCCTCCGTGAAGTGAGCTGAACATATTTTCTAATTGAGGTTATAACTGCGTGGCACTTCTCCATAAATGAACTTCAGCCACTCTTCTCTTGTTTTTTCATCCTTCGGGAGTGAGTGGAAACTTCCAGCATGGGTTGAGCATCCTTGGACACAACATGTCCCCGTTTGCGTAGTCATCTCTTCTCAAGAGCAGCAGCACAAGCTAGCGCAATGCAGCTACCGGTGTATGGGCTGGGGGTGGGGTGGGGGGGTGGGGGGTTGGACTGTTTACTTCACTGTGCACTTTTATTGGACGCTATGAAATACGTAGGATGAAATGCCACGTAGGAAAAAATGGTGCTTTCTGATTCAACCGTTTTTTAAATATGAAACAAAGCGGACCGCCCACAAACGGGAACTTTGATACTCGCTTTGGACGTTCACACGGCCTCATCAGTGCACAACACATCATGATATACCCCAAAAACCTCAAAAAAGTGCATTTTGATGTCATAACCCCTTTAAGGACCCTTCTTCATGTCGCTCCAGCATGTGAAGTCCTTTTTAATTACGCATTTCATTTCTGACAGTTGAAGCAGAATCACTGAGGCTTGCAGTATGAATGATGGCACTTAGTGAGAAGCTACCATTCACACCCCATTAACCAGCACTGTGCACGCATTAGGTTGCACAAACTCAAGTCTTGAGTAAAATGTGCTACATGCCTTCCTCGAACCCCTATCTGCTCTAAGAGTTTAAATCTGCAGAGGCTGGAGATGTGAAAACCGGAGCATGCAGGCTGCTTGACTTTATCATCTCATAAGGGTTCTTCCTTCCTCAGTATTGCTTTCCATCTTATCTTGATTTTCCAGATTAGGCAATCTAAGAGTTGAGAGAGGATGGTGTCAAATAAGGCGACCGCAGTAGACTAAACTAACCCAACTGACAGATGTGAATTAAGTTTAAAGTTTAGTACAAAATTAAAACCTAATGCATGACAGTTGTGTTATTAAGGACACTGAAAACTACAATTATCCAGGGTCGATGTCTTATTCTTCCTTTGTTTACATTTCACATGGTTCTATGATATTTGTTTGAACAGGTAATTTGCTGATGCAGAAACTGACAAACTTATCTCCAGCTCATCTCTTGGTTTTCAGAGGAAAAAACAATTAATTCTAACAGTCAGAGTCAAAGTGTGTTTTAACTGAGGGGTGTGACGTGCAAGCAGGACTGACACATTCACATCAAAAGGGCAACAATTTAATAAGAATAGACAAACAAGCAATGGATTGATGAAAAAATAAAGACGCATGTGTAGAAAATAAAAGCAGAACAACAAGCCGTGAATAATTAGAGAGGCTCATTCAATTGTATTTAAGGTTATAAAGCAGGACACCGTATCCTCTTTCTGTGTTCAGAAAGCAATGTATGAGAAGTGTTAGACAAAATACTGTCAGTCTGTCTCAGAGTGGTTTGTTCAAACAGGTCATGGCGAATTAGCAGCACTGCCATACCAACGATTTTACCTGCTGTCTTCATCAGATTCAGTGTCTGAGCTTTGGATTTTACTGTGAAACTACCAGCTGGTGATGCCATAGAACACCAAACATCTGCATCATGTTCCTGCAGACACACAAGCTGTAGAATCATGAATGTTTTTTTGTTTCTTTTGTGTGAAAGAATTCACAGCGATGTGATGGAATGTCTTTGTGTTTCCCAGCACATCTGTTCAAAAACTTCACCTGAATTTCACCAGTTTTCTCTTCTAACACACATGAAAATAAAAACAAACACACTGTCATCAAGAATTTATTGTACCATATTGAACAGATGGCAAGTGGAGAGAAACACCTCATTAACCCTTTTCTGTCATGTTTGTGTATTTGGGATGAAAGAAAAAATGAATAACGATCTTCCTTATATTTTAAAAACCTTCACACTGTCAGTGAAGAAGAAACTTGAGTGACACTCATCTGCCTCATCAGAACAGATCAAAGGTGTTTATCTGTGTTACCATCTTCACTGATAACGGCCATTAACCAGATTCTCTTTGCATCCTTCCAGGCAAAGTAACACAACTCAAGCAGGTGATCATGGATGAATGAATGAATCTGGGCCACCTCTGAAAGTAAAGCCATGAGGGTAGCTATTTATGACGATCCAAACACTCAGCTTTGTGCTGGATTATTACTAACATCAATCGTTTGGGCCTCATATATCACTCTTTGAGCGATGGTGGCTGAGGGCGTCCTCACATGCTGTGGTAGAAACATCCTGAGAAAACTTAGATCTGTATCAGGACTCTATAAAAGTAACAAAACTGCATGGGTCAAACTGATTTCCCTCATGAACAATGCTAATGTCTGAGACTACAAATCTGGTCCTGTTCATGAAGTGTCAAAAATAATCTCATGAGATGTGTGAATTTATGTTCCACCCCTGTAGGTTTAAGTGTTATTTGATGGTCTTTGAGAGTTTAAACAGATGCTTCAATGCAGGTTTTTTTCTCTTATTGTTCTTTCATACGCCGTGTTTTCACAGAGGAACCATGGCAAAGACAATTTAGTGTCACCTGCAGAGAGACAGACATTAAAATTTTGCTTATTCTATTTCTAATTATTCCTTTATGGAACATTTGGAATAAGACTGCCATGTAATGGAGTTTCATCATTACTAAAGTTTTGCACCAAGGTAAATATTGCTGCTGTAGTACCTTTAAGTAGGCAATATTTTTCTTGTAATATTACACCCAGCTGGGTGTCCTGCTTGGTTAGCCTTATCATGTGATCACATGACAGCTCTGTGCTCATGTCAGCCTGAATCACAAAGTGGGGGGCTACAAGCGAAGAATGCACCCCATTCCCCTGTAATTGAAATACTGTAGACCCCATTGCCCAAATGCAATTATAGCATCAAAGGTGGGCACAAGAGGAAACAGCGAGAAACAAATTGAAATTTAAGAGTGGAATGCAAACTGTCTCCAGCAGTGAGTAAGTGTTTACAATACTCACAAGACCTGGAAAAGCTGTGAACTATGAGACAATAAGATCAGGCAGGAAGAACTGATGGAACTTTGCTTGAGTAAATATTAAATCTGTACTAATAAAACATAAAGAAATTATTTTGTAACAACTTTATTTACAAACAATAATTGACTCTGGAAGCTTTGTACTGCTCATTAATTCTACCATATCTTAGTTATTGTGTGAGGTGTGGAGAACAACAAACAAAACAAATAAACAAACAATAAACATCGTGGAGAAAAGAGCAATCAGAATGATCAATAACGCATATACAGATGATATCAATTAACTCTTTATTAAAACACAAGTTATACAATTTCAGGATTTGGTTCAATTTAAGAAAGAACAAACAGTGATAATAATAACAATAATCAGGTTTCCAAATTAAATAAAGATCATTAACAGAGTTAGAAAATAAAGATAATGACAGTGGAACAACTCTAGTCTGTGTTTCTCAGGGTTCACGTATGGAACATTCTGATCATCTAAAAGAAAGTAAAACCATTAATCTACCTGCTGTAAATTACAAATAACTAAACTTGATGTTAAAACTTCTAACACGTGTTCAGGGTGTAAAAGTTAGACATTATTTACATGAACTTTTTGGGTTGTTATATCTGAAATATTTGAGTTGTCAGGTGTGAACTAGGACACTTCAAATTATCCACTTGTGATCAGTCATGACAAATATGAATGATGGGGATGAAAAGTGGTGAAAATGGATCAATTACAAAAATCCAAACTTTATTCTATATAATTCTGAAAAACCCTCCTCTGTCATCTACAGCATATAGTTTATCACCAAACACAGAAATGTGTGTGTGAATGGGTGAATGTGAAATTATAGCATCAAGCACTTTGTGAGTCACCTGATTAAAAACTCGCTTCACAAGGTCAAATCAGTTACCAAGTCAAATTCAATCAACAGCAGAAAAACTGAAACTCACAGTCAAAAATGTTTTTTTATTTTGAAATAAAAAAAGGAAAACTGTAAATAAATAAAATACAGGAGGAGGGTAACTGCTGAAATGTGCAGCTCCAGAAAAAAAGAAAATGATCAAAATAAAGTTCAGACTTATCGTCAGATTAAGATTAGATTAAGCTCAAATGAACAGCTAAGTACACAGTAATCCTGATCATGTAGATAAACTATTGGTTCCTATTGTTAACATGTATTTAATGAGCTCAGTTTACACTGGGGAACCCTGGAAGTTAAAACACTGTGTTTGTTGTGTGGATCTCCTCCCCAGGCTACCAGTGTTGTGACTCCCCTCACGTTCAGAGGCTGTCAGCACATCCGCTGCTGGAACCGCAGAGTGCAGATGACAGGTGGAAGAGCAGAGGGTCTGCGCTGGAATGAAAATGGCACCGCCTGGACAGCATGGCGACAAAATGTTTCAAGAGGCTCAATAGTTCAGAGGATCCAGGCAGGAGATGTTATCCAGATGCCTCTTTTCCACCTCAGTTGAAGTGCTCAGTCCATGAGTCAGCGTGTCGATCACTGAGAGGGAGAGGCTGCAGCTTTTTTCACAGTTGTGATCTCCAATCTTCTGCTTTTGCAAGACAATGTCAGATGGGAATGCTTCGATATTAGTAGAGGCCTTTTAACGTGTTTGGACATGCAAAGTTCAACAGTGTCACCCTTCTTCTCTGACTCTGCTGCAGTGTATTGTTTGTGTATGCGCTCCTTCACTCAGCCTCTTAGGGAACTTGTAAGCTGTAAAAACTTGTGGCAGCATGTTCTGTATTTGCTTTTCTATGAATCCCCAGGGTTTGTTTCAATAAAACATCTTTACTTTGATTGATATACACTTTACAAGCTGCCAATAATGTTTGGAAACACAAACACTCATATCTAGACAGAATCTTGAGACCGGACCAGTTGTTGTTCTGAGGTTAAACTTCACGCACCTGCTTCATCATTAACATAAGAAGCAGCAACAGGCTCATTTTAAGCACTATCATAAATTAACTCGTGTCCTTCTTAATAAAAGAAGCCTATCTGGTTTCCAGGGACTGCGATCTAATGCCTTTTCCTCCTGCTAGCAGGCCGTGCCGTCAACGACAGAGAGGTTTTACACAAGCTGCTGAAATGCTTCACTCATTCCTAATCCAGACACTTCAGTCTTGACACTTTTATCGGTGGACAGTCAAAGGAGAGGAGAAGTTGCACTGCTGTGGAACACAACAATCCTCTCAGATACAGTAGCCTGGAATTTAGCAGCGGTGGAAATCACCAGATGTGGAAGATCATGTTTCAGATGAGCGCTGATATACCAGTGACACCAACAAGCCTCTGCAACAGCTCTGCACAAGCATGTTCTACACTGTCTATGGGTGATCAAGTTTTTGATGACATATGAGCAGGTTTCATCAATCCTTTTCATTCCTTCTCCACCAAAGCAGCATATTTAAACAAGAGAGACAGCTGAAATCTTGAAATAGCCAGCATGTCTGCAGTGGCAGTGTGTTTCCCTTCACCTGTGGCGCCCTGAACACTAAAATTCAGTCACTGCAAGTGGATTGACCTCGCTTTGTAACCAGAGACGTAGTTGTACTTTGGAATTCACAAACTTTCATCTCTGTAGTCAAAACCTTTCGTCGCAAATGGCTCAGCGTCTTGATCTGCCGTCAGTTATCTGTCCAAAAAAGTAAACACAAAACAAAAGGCCCACACTTAAGGGGATGCGGGGTAACAGAGACACTGAGAAACATTTTAATTATGTAGTGCTTTTGACCTTAATGTGTTCAAGTAATTCACAGCTTGTGAGACTGAGATCCAAATCCTGAGTTCTGATTAAAGAGCATCATCGCTGATCTTTGTAAAATGTGTTTATCTTTTATTTGAGGTGGAGAAAAAGTATGTTAAATGTAAAAATAAATATAATCTGACTTTTTAGAACTATTGAAGTATTAAAGTTTCTTTAATTTAAGTCAAATAACACATTTTATTTTGAAAGCCTCTGAGCACTGATGTCACTCCTTTCAGGACAATAATACACAATTCTTGTTGATGTCAAACTAAAACAACAAGCTTTGTGAATAATTCATGAGGTTTTGTTGAAGATATTTCAAACACAAATCACATTTACAAGTTTCTGCGTCACATGTGGGAAGTTATGTTAAGGTTCTTAAATCTAACAAATGTAAAAATGGCAGATAATAAAAATTTCTAACATTCTAACAACGTTTCTGACCAAAAGTTTGAGCTGAATTTTCTTCAGAGCAGATTCATTCTGGCCTTTCAGCAGTTTTATTGTTTGAGAGAAGAAAACGCTGATTGTTGTTACAAACCACAGTCACCAACATCTTTCTTTAAATGTCACGTCAGTGTCAACAACACATCTGTGCAGTTATCACATCTGGTTTGACTGGTCTGGTTTGTGGAACCACATGTTTTCATGAAACATATTAATAATAAATGCATGTTTTTCTCAGTAGTCACCAGGTCAAGCAACATTTATCTTTAATCTAAATAATTATGTGAAGTTATATGACTGAATCAATGTTACAAAAAATATGCTGTTATAATTTATATTTCACTGAGCAGGTTCATGTGATGTCACACCTGGTAATTACAACAAACAGGATATTACATCTTGTCTCTTGAACAGTTAAAGTTACGTAGTTACGTGTGATCCAATTAAATCCCATGAGGTCTTCTCCCCTGTAAAATAATTCCACCTTAAGATTGTCTAAGGCTACGTTCAGACTGCAGGCTGAAGTGACCCAGATCTGATTTTTTTTCTGACGTGTATCTGATTTTCTCATGTCAGTCTGAATGACACAGATCTGATGCGACTCAGGCCACTTCAGCATGTGGTCCTAAATCTGATGCGTATCCGATCTTTTAGCATGCGACTTCAGTCTGAACCACTAGGTCGCTTCCATCTGACCTGTAGGTCATCAATATGCAACATACGTGACTATGTGTTGAGGAGGCGGGAGTGAAAAGAAAACAACAATAATGGCGGACGACACAGAGGACAGTCAATGGCAAGAAACCCGAGGTGTCTGAGTTAATTAATATTTGGAGAGACAGCTCTGTTCAGGCTAAACTCGAGGGGCGTTTTCAGAACCGCGTGGTTTTTGAAAACATTTCCAAAAAAATGGCAAAACGCGGGTTTAAAAGAAAAATAAAAGGTCTCAGTGTGGCGTCACTGTTCCCTTTACTGTGACACATTCAACGATCAGACAGCAAGTCACATTCAGGTCGCATTTCACGACTTCACAAAAAGATCGGATCTCACAGAAAAATCAGAACTGAGCATTAAGACCTGCAGTCTGCACGTCGTCTCAGTCACTTAACTTGTTTGTCAGGTATTTTGAACTACTGGAAATAACCATTGCCTTTGGCAACGTCCAACTGTGAGTCATGAATTCAAGCTATCAAACATAACGAGCTCACACCTGTGTCATTAGTTTGAACTAATTCCAACAACGAACAAAGCCAGTTCGGACCGCTGCACAGTCGACTGCCGTAAGAGTCCTTCTCTTTCTTCTTCCTGTAAAAGAGCAATCATTTCTTCATTAGCCTTTTATTTGTTTCTAACCATTCCACTTCAGGGGTAACACACACAGTTTATTTGGGTACTCTTAATTACAAAAGGGAGATTGTGTGCCCTCCTCACCAAAATGAATGTCTTTCCCAGCCTCCCAAAGGGCAGCAGCATGGCTTAGAATTGGACTGTATCTGATTGCATTTTCCAGGATTGATTACATTTTTGAAATACTGACCAGACGGACTTAAACTTTATCTCACTTCTATGGGGCTAAGAAGTACTTAACCTACGTCTTTCACCTTTGAGGTGTGGAGGATTAAGAGGAGAAATGCTTTTATTTCCTATTTGTTAGTTTTTTATATTTTTCTTTTGAAGGAGAACCCTGAGGCCTGTGAGCTCAGTCGTGATAAATTACATTGCAGTGCTGTTTCTCTCTCCAGATAGCCATTCAGGAGGTAGAGCTACCTTCAGGAGCTTTTCATTTTTTGTTCTGTTATTAAACATAGTGATAGAATCGACTTCCCCCTGTTGATTCAGAAATGTCACATTGACAACTGGAAAAGAAATGTGGTTTGCTGTTTGCACTTTACTGTCACCTTCAACATTAGATCAATGACAACAAACACAGCTCACACTGCAGACACACAGAACAGCAGAACATTTACACAAACACTCAGAACATGAAGCTACTTTCAAATAATTTCACTACATTGTTCCACAGTCTGGATTATTAGAATGAGACATTTTTTTACAGCTAAACGGATTCCTGAGTTCAGCTCTATATAAACTAACAAGGACAAACTGTTAACACAATAAAACAGATGAAATGTATGTGGATGTGCTGATGAGAGAGTGGAACTTGATGAAACGACAGAGTTTTAATTTTTAACTGAGTAAATGATGCTGGAACAAAGCCACATGTTGACACTGTAAATAATCAGGTCAGCAGCACAGAATTCACTTTACCTTTTCAAGTTATTATTATGTTTTATTATTATTATATAAAAAAAGACAAAATAAAGATTCTTCATCAGATGAACTGATGTTTGCACATTACATGCAAATGTTTACAATCACATACATTGTGCAAATAATGACTTCCTGGGAATTATGATTCTTGAAATGCTAAAATCTAGAAGAGGAGAGCTAAAAGGTCTTAAATCTCTTCTACAATTGATTGTGGGTATCAAACTCAGCATACATTAATTCGGTTTACAGCCATTAAAAGCAAAGAGAGCTCGAGCTTGCAAATGGCAAACTATGACTGTCAACAGCATGATGTATGGTAGCTTATAATATTCCCCTCATTATGATTAATAACATGGGAAGGTATCCTCCATTCTTGTCGAGATGGAAAATGTAATTAGCTGCCTTGGCCACTGTTGCAGCTTGGCCTCCTCTTGCCTGCTTACTTCCTGAAGATAAAACACCTCGTTTACACAACAAGAATCTACTGTATGAACGTCTGCAGCCACTAATGCATCATGTTCATCTTTGGGTAAATATTGCTTGCTTTCAAAACATTCCTTTTTAATACAAAAATTACAGTTTTTATCATTCCTGGCTGACATCCACATGCATAATTAAGATATATTTGTTTTCATTTTATGTGGCATTAACTCTTAAAGTGTCTCTTACAGAAACACTCTGAACATCTTGGTTTATTTTTAAATCCGCTTCCTGAAGAAAAAGTTGAATGGGATGGAAGTAACTAATGACCTAAAGGCTTTTTTTAGAAGTTACTGCATCTGCCATCAGCATCTCTGAGACTGATGGTGCTAAACATCAATTAATGCAATAAAATGCACTTAGAGAACAAACTGACTTTCCCCTGGACTCGGACAAGGAGACTCCTGACTTCACACAATCAGGAAATCTGAGACAAGATGGTTTTGTTTTTCTGCAGATTGAATCAAACTGACCAGAAATGATTTTATATTATAAATGTCTACAGCAGTAAATCACCTGTTTATTTGTAGTCATCAGCACATTGTCTCTTTGTCAGGAGTTAAATCACTTAGAGACAAGAAGACGTGTGATCAACCAGTGTTTTAACACTAAGAGCTGAAGAGTTTGGTACTTAAACAGACAACAATGGCCGCTCATAAAGACAGCTAGCCAAAAACAGAGAACCGAGTGGAAGAAGGTCACACCTGGAAGAGTTTTCTTGGTAAAAATAATACAGTATTTTCATTCTTCTTCGTTTGCCAAAACATTGACAGATCAGCTGGCTCGTCACCGCTGATCTGACTGGCTGAACCGTGACTGTGATGTTGGGAGTTTTGAAATTGTCTGATCTTTCATCAAACACGTTCCAGAGACAGTGTCTAACATGTTTCACAGAAACAAAACATGGTGTGCGTCAGGACTTTTTTTTTTCTGTCACTTAAATAGACTCTCTGACACGTCAGTCAAACCTGTCACACGATTCTATTTAAGGCCTAATGAGACCAGAATGGCAGGATGAACACAGACCTGATTCTGATTGGTTTGTTTAGGTGATAACCACAGAGCCTGCCAAGAGGCGGGTGCAGAAATCAGAGGTCAGGGAGGTCAAGTGTGTAAATCAAACGGCAGCAGAGCTCAGATCTAATCTTTATACTCACATGTTTTATTACATAATTCCCTTCTTATTCAGGCAGTTTAATAAATACACAGAAACACACACGATTTGAAATAACGTTGGTGTCAGTGTTTGGAAGCAGACTGGAAATCCACCTGTTCAGTTTGCTAAACCGTAGAAACAGAATTCCTCCCACACCTGACACGTGCTTGGTTAGAAATAAAAACGACCTGGTCAGGGGTTCGAAAAGCCGCGTGTAGGGATAAAAGCTCTGCTTTGATTGTTCAGCTGTCATTTCTTTTGTTTCACATGCAGTTGTTCTGACATACTCGAGAAGTTCACTGTTTTTAAAGATGATGATGAATTGTTCAAAATGGTTGTTAATCCTCAATAAATTTGAAGTTTAAGGTGTTAAAAAGGCAATTTGTCTCTAATTAATCTAAAATGTATTTGCTGACATGTAATATTAATAATTTATTATATTTATCTCTCTTCAGAATCCCCTTTAATCCAAAAATAATTACCACATGTTGACCTCCTGTTAGCTAATACTGGAATCAAACTGCATCCAAAAATAAATCCACCTGTCAACAAACAGCAAAGTTAAAATAAAATCTGACTCAAGCAGCAATTAGAAACTGAAGGAGTTCCACACATGCTGCAGATAACACCGCGGTTTCATGTGCAATTACTGGCCAAGGTTCAACTCCCATCTGCCCTCAGTGCACCACCTCGCCTTCCTACAGCCTCAGTAAAGAAAACATAAGGTGCATGTGCAAAGACCAGCCAACTCTCCAATTAGAGGAGAAGAAGAAAAACATGAACAGCAATCGACTAACAGCGAGCTGAGATGGCGGGATCTCATTCATCACTCTGCATGTGCACTGTTGCCATATGAAAACACAAACAAGCAATCAATTGTTTTGCTCACAGCTTGGGGCCTCCTAATAGAGAACATTTATCTGACGCCGTGGTGGTAGACCCAGCAATACTTTAATTTGTGAGACATTATGTTGAGTTAATGCCTACCAGGTTGCCGTTCAACCGGGGGGACTTGGCACACTTGGCGGTGATGTAAAAGCCGGCATCATGCTGTATTGTATTGGGACACTGTGATGTAAATGATCTCACCCGCTGTATTATAATAGCTTGTGAAATGAATTTATGTGGGAATAGTTGCAGAGGAATATTGCATTGTATCATGGCATAATTAGAGAACAGGAAGAGTGCACTGCATGGAAGCCTCCGCACGGTGGCCGGGTCCGTGGCCTTTGACCAGCTCGGTGAGTGGATGAAAATGGGTCAGGTAGAGGGAGGTACGGGAAGCGGGGAGGGGGGGGATGGAAAGGTGGAGATGGAGGGAACGAATGGAAGAGAGCCAGACTCTCTAATAATGATGTGCCCTCAGGCCTAATGTGCTGTTTTTTTTCTCTCTGTGCTGGTGTAGAAAACAAACACACAGAAAACACTGACATCGTTCATTCAGACCAGTTTAATCCCAGTAAACAGTTAATTTATGAAAGCCTGTAAATAATCCATTTAACCTTTTAAACCTATTATAAGATTTCTACAACATGAACAAGGTCAGACTGAATTACAATGTCTGAATTTTCCAACACTCTTCACTGTTATTTTTTCCATGACTTTGTACTTAAATGATAATTTTCCTTTATTTGGATTATTGTCTTCTTTTTCTCAGTTTAAAATAAATTTAATAAAATAGTTATTTTTGATTTAATTATGTTTTAAGTGCAAATGTTTTTTGGTATATTAGATTTTAATGATTTCATGTTGTTTATTTGGTTTTCAGCTCATTCTAATGACCTATACAGTACATTTTTATTGCATTTTTTCCTTCATATTGTGAAATGTAAAAGTTAATGTTGATGAAATAAATAATTGGTGAGATGGACTTGTTGATTATATGTTATCTTTATGTGCTTTATACACAGATGTTGCAGCTGGTGTAGAAAAACAAAGAAATCATGATTTAAAAGCAGTTCTAACACCTTCAAGTCACAGTTCCCTGTGGAATAAATATGCAGTTTTTCAGAAACATTATATCAGTATATGAGTCGACATTTGTTTTGAGGCAGATGTCACTCCCCCCCTCACAGAATGACTTGGGGCCTCTCCTGCCCTCTGCCCGGGGTAACAGAGGCTGCTGGTGGCTCTTCAGTGCTGCTGAGGAAATTAAATTACTGCTCCTGTTGTTCTCTTTGTAAACAAGACAAAAGCCAATGATATGGCCAATTACACTTAAATACAACTCATGTGTACATCAGGTGTTCAAGTCAGAGAAAGAAAATGTTGAGCTGCTGCAGAGGTTTGTCACACTTTGGGGCTTCTGTAATTTGTTATGAATATTTAAATATCTGCAAAAAAGACAAGCAAGCAGAAATTTCAAAACGTGGCAGAAATTAATGAATGTTTGGAAAATAAAACACAACAAATGACATAAAATTACAGCTAGAAAAATGTCCAAATATTCAATTAAAATGCTTAATAATAAATAAGTTAAAGGAAGTAAAGTGAGAAAGATGAAAAGACTTCTAAAAGCAATGTAGCTAAAAAAAAGAAACAATTTAACTTGAATAAAATTTACTGGTAACGTTTGATGTTTTCAGTCCTATATATACATTTTATTAAATAAAATTAGGCTAATAATACATCTAATATCACATCAAATAATGATTTAAACTGAAAGACCAGTTTGTATTTTTTTATTTTCTTTAATAATATTATTGAGTAAAATTAAACATTCTCCCAGCGGTTTGGCACGTTGATTCGGATCTTTTGTAAAAAAAAAATCCTGTAAACAGAAAACAAGTTCGTGTGTTTAGAGGTTAATATAATAGGATTTTATTAAAACAAAACAACAACAGCAATAATGAAATTATAGGATTACCTTTTTATTTTTATTTGAGCCGGTTAATTTAAGTTAGCCTAAATCAGTAACGGAAATATAAACATAAAAAAAGCAAATCAAACAAACAAGAATAAATGGTTAAATCTCTCTCACACAACAAAGCTGCCATGAAAATGGCGATCAGAGTAAATAAAATAGATGGTCTTTATCAAAGTAAATTGGATTCACCTAAATAGTTGAGCGGAGGGGCAGAAAGCAGTTCCTGTAATTCACTTTAAGGTTCACCAACTTACTCAATAAAGCCCAGGCCAGGAATCTAACTGATGTCTAATCGATGAGTTTATCCAGACAAACAGCAGAGAAACGCGAAATGAATCGGTTTGCATTTAAAGGAAAAGTCGAAAAATCGGTTATAGTCCGGTAATAAAATGACGATCTTTAATGTGGTGTTGATTTCTGAAGCACAGAAACAACAACCATAATAATAATAATAATAATAATAATAATAATAATAATAATTGCCTGTCTCTGTGACGCTCAGTGCAGAAACATCCTTCCATCTTTTCATTCCCAGAGTTGCATTTCGGCGCTTTCTGTTCTCTTTTTTCACTGTTTTCACTCCACCCACCTCCTCCTCCTCCTCTCCTCCTCTCTTCACCGTCCGGCTTCGAGTCGTCTGACACGGGCAGGAGGCGCCAGGTTTTCCCCTGAGGGGAGCGAAGAGTCAAGGACTGAACCCTCCAAATGCAGAATAATGTAATTCTACACTCTCAATAAAAAGGATTTCACGGCGCAGGATGCTTCTTTATGGCGTTTATAATTTGTTGCTCTGAGCTCTGCAGATCACTGATTCATCTTGAATCTTCCAACAATATTTTCGCTACAATCTCAACAACAAAAACAAATTAAAAAAAACTGCACGTGCATAGAAATCATGAATTATGTTCAAAAATCAAATCACAAACATGAAGAAATGCTTATTTCAGGATTTAGTTTTTCTTGTTTCAGTTCTGTCCATCCCTGAAAATTCTGTTGTAAGTTTTTGCTGAAATGTACAATCAGTTTTTTAAACTGTTTTTCTGATTAAATCCTTACAAATTTAAAACGTTCTGTATAATTTTTATTGAAACTTTTTACAGATGATTTATGTCTTAATTTTTTTTTTAGTTTAAGCTAAAAAGTTCTGAGTTAATGTTAAATTAGCATTTATAGAGTTCAAACATTTTTTAAATGTTTTTAAAAAAGCTTTATCACACCTCTCTCTCTTTCTCTCTCCCACTCACTCACACACACACACACCATTTGTTTCTTCGAATCAGCTGTTTCTTCCTCCTTCAAAGCAGCAGACATTATAATTAAATTCTCTATTGGACCAGTTCCTGCTACATGCAAGTTCCGGTTCCGGGTTCTACTGAGTGATGAGCGAGGCCGTCAGTAAAGTTTTATCAGTCTGAGCTCCAAACTGCTAATATAAATGAAACACCTGATGTGTAAAATGACAGAAAACAAGAAAATCAATATATTCAGTATAATATCTTATAATTTCAATAAATATAGTTACATTTATAACCTGAATACACATATCTACTCATTTTGTAAAAGCTATATTCATGTTTAAATCATAAAAAGTTCAGATTTGAAGGTTATGTGAGGCACGTGGTCCTCCTGTTTTTGTTTGTTTTATTTTTAAAGAACTTGATCACAAACAGTGTTTTTTTGTTTGTTTGTTTGTTTGTTTGTTTTGTTATGTCATTGTACAAACCAGCAGACTGTTTATTCCGGGTGCTTCTGCTCTGAAATCCAACCAGCAGGACTGGAGAGGACGTTTTGCAGTGACAGGCCTCATCACATTCAACATCCTGCAGAGGTGCTTCGTTTTTTTCTGCTCCGGGATCATTTCAGCTGTCAATTTAAATGAGTCCGTTATCGGACAGCTTAGTAAGTGGACATCCATTATCTTCCTTCTGTCTGCTAGAACTCTGCAGCTTCTTCTGTTATCTGCAGATTTTCACCGCACAGATCCTCGTCTGAAGGTTTGATGTGTCATTGTCTTCCAAACTGTCATTTCCTTGAACAAGAGACTTATTTGCTTAAAGTGGAAAATCTTCATATCAATAAGTATTAATAGTTTTACTTTATTGAACTCGTCATAAAGAGTTTTAAGATAATAATTGTTGTTCGATAATGGAACTATGAAAGCCAAAGTTATTGTATCGAGATGGGCAAATATAAAACAATAAAAAAATACTCAAAAAATATGGAACATGTAAACAGCAGCCAGTTTATTTTCTGTTTTTTGGAATATAGAAAATGATTCCATCGTTTCATTTGTCTCTTTGTTTTTGTTTGATGTTGTTGTGTATAAGTTTATCCACGTCTTCTGTTTTCCTTTACCACCTTTTATGGTGGTACGTGGGGGGTAACAACAGGATGTGGAACTTTGTCTTTCTGCTTCTTATTTTCTGATTTCGTTTTAATTTGGCGCGCGCACCTCGACCATCCCACTACCTAAAATGAACCAAATGAAAGTTAAATCTACCGGTAGGTCACTAATATACCAGGGGTGGTGATGGGGGGGCATCCGTGACAAATTCCTTTTGTCTTCGCTTTGCTGGTACTTTATTACCCAGGCGAGCAGCATCGCCTGGAGAAAACGATTCATCACGCACAGCCGGCAACCACAGACAGCGCCTTTGGGCAGAGTCAGCGAGGGGCTCTCATTTTGAGAGGACGTGCGTGTGAGTGCCTGGGTGTGTGCACGAGAGAAATAGAGGGGGGGGGGGTCTGATGTGTCTTAATTGGTAACGGGTTTTATTACAATAATGAAAACCATCGTGTTACTTCCGTCAAATACAAACGACCCTTTTCTTGGTTTAAACCGAGTCAGAGACCTTAAATAACAGGGATGAAGCTCCGCCATGTTTTTACTATAAGGATTATTAAATATGAACCTTTAATGATCGTTTGGAGAATCTGTGGCTCTGCAGCGGAAGGAAGAGAAGAACTCACAGATCAGACTCACTGAGTTCACAGGAAGTTAACTGTGCACAGCCATGACGTCACAGTCTGTCCAAAAAAGAATGAAAATCAGAGTGGAAACCAAACATTTCACAGGACAGTGATCAATATCTAAGAGTCCCAACTGCACGTTAGAAATGAGAAGTTAAAAAACCCTGTGATTCCCCGGTGCTTGTTTCTAACTGCAGACACGGGAGCCAATCATGGCGCGTAGCCTAAACTGCTGAGAATAATGAAGACACCCTTGGTGTCGAGGTGAGAGAGATTGGGCTGTCAGTCTCAGTAACGAGATGTCTGATTTCTAAAGGTTTACACGTGATGCAAACAAACATCCACAACAAACAGGAGTGAAGACGCCAAATATCTCAATAAATCTGAAAAAACCTGCTGTGTTTTCAAAACATGAATCATTTCAATCTGAGACGTATATAATAACTGACAATGTGGTTGTTTTGGATTTTGTGCATGAATCTGTTTCACGGAGATGCTTTCACGTGTCTGAAACGTGTCTCACCCCAATGAGGAGCCCCAGCATTATTTTCCACCTTCCTGCTCATAGATCCTCCTGGTTTTGCATAAACAGCCAATTACCTTGTCAGTAAACTGATCTGAGGCTCCGCGCTTCCTCTCGTCCCAATTCATTTGATTGTAACGCGCAAACATAAACAGGCCTAATAGCAGCTACTCGCTCTGATCTCGTCCCGGCACCGTTATTGATATGGCCTTGAATTCACACAATTGATTTTTATGCTTCCCTCTAGCCACCTTGTGCAGTTGAGAGATATCTTTATTCGCACAGAAAGTGAAATAAGTGCGTAATAAAACGGTGATATATTAAATTCGTTTTTCCCCGTGTCGCGCTTTTATTATGAGTCATTTTTCATTTTTATTGAATTGAGACTCCGGCGATCCACGTCGCTTCGGGCGCAGAAAGGTTAAATAATTTGTGCAAATCTGCACCACCGCTTTCACATGGAGCCACAATTTGTTTAATTGTCTATCTATCTATCTATCTATCTATCTATCTATCTATCTATCTATCTATCTATCTATCTATCTATCTATCTATCTATCTATCTATCTATCTATCTATCTATCTATCTATCTATCTATCTTGTATCTATGTGTGATCGATTTGTTGTTTTTGCACTCACAGATTTGCATTTCATTACTTGGTGATGATTTCCGGTAAACGGGCCCATCAGTGCGTTTTAACCAGGCTTTTACTCTTCCTGCAGACTTCCCGACAGTGTTGTTGGATTTATGGCTTCAGTGTCCGTCACACTGCTCCACGGTATTCCTTTCTGTTTTCCTGACACGCAGACGTGCTCACTGTTTGTTGTATTGGTCTGAAAACGGTGATGACGCAGTCTTTAACATTACACAAAGCCTTTTAGGCTCCTGCATTCCCATCCGAGAGTTTGAAGATCTGTTTCAAGGTGAATTCTGTTTGAACGGCGTCTTGTGGATACCTGAGTCCAGTCTGACTGTTATTTTTTGTGAAGACAAATAAAGAAGCGTACGTTTCATTGTGTTTCTCAAGTGCCTCCTGTGAAGTTAAACTAATCTTCTCCAAGAGCAAATGGCCTCTCAGGTGTCCAAGTCTCCCCCGCGGCCTCGCAGCGTCGGCCCACAACACAAAAATAGGCTATACAAACAATCTAATAATCTTAAACATGCCAAATGAAAAGTTAGAAGCTACATTAGAAGGATTTACACCTGGATGACAATGTTTCTTTCATTGTGCAAATTAAACTAACATAAATGTAAAACTGATTTTACACGTTACTGAAGGTTTAAAAGCAGAATCGCTGTTAAAACCAGCAGATTCGCTGCAGTAAGCATCATTAAACTGCACGAAACATCCGCTTAAACACCAGAAAAGCTGCGAAAACATGGAAGGCTGCGGCCTCTTTAAGAGACTCAAGCAAAACAACTGTACTAACGTGGAGGAGGGAGGACGAGAGTGAGGGATGGAAGGAACGGGAGGGAGGGCTGGCTGGAGGACCGGATGGCAGCTTTTACGCAGAGGGCAGTCTCACCTGCTGAAACGCACTTCACCATTCAGCACAACAGAGCCCAGGTTCACGCGCACCTCCAATTAATATCCGAGTCTGCGAGGTCAGCGCTTCTTTTTTCGCTTCCTCGGCTTTGCCCCGTTTTTCTTTTGTTTTGATACAAAGAGCTCGCTTTGGTTTGCCATGTCCCCTGCGTGCGGATTGCCTCTGCCAGAGTAGGCGAACAAAGCGCATCAAGTCTCTCAGGAGAGCTGCCTCCTCTGAAAATCCAAGGATTTTGTCTGTAAGTAAACTTCTCAGGATAATCATTTGGCATCGCCGGCGGTTTTTCTTCTCAATTGGCTTCCTCGTGTCTAGTTCACTTGGATAGAAGGCTGTATTAAAGATGGATAGGCTAAGCTTTTTCTTAGCCAGGTGGATAGTCATTTAATTTAGGACACATCTGATCCCACTGCTGGACATCAAATAATGGCATGATTTTGGATCGCACCCGACAGATTACTGGTTTCCTGGGAGTTGACTGTGTCGATGCTTGAGAACAACAAAATAGCCCAGAATCGCAGCTTTCAAAGAAACATTTTATTTCCTTAGAAGTGAATCGCTTTATGACGAAAACAACATCCTTTCTCCGATAAACTACAGCGAGCTGAACGCCGTCGAGATAAAGTCATGGAACACACCGGGATCGAGGAAGTCAGCCAGACGCACCAGCAGCAGCATGAACCCATCAGCTTCGGGATCGACCAGATCCTCAACAGCTCGGACCAGTCGAGCGGCTGCATGCTACCCAACCGGACCAGCGATCCGGATTACGCGCTGGCCTCCAACGTCTACAGCAACGGGTACAACAGCGTGTACAACCCGGCCTGCTCCATGGCCGCGGCGGCGGGCTTGGCTGGCTCATATAACGTCAACATGAACATGAACGTCAGCATGAACATGAACATGAACGTTAATGTGAACTCTGGGAACTCGAGCGGGGTGATTCGGGTGCCCGCGCACAGACCCATGCCGCCTCCGCCGCCGCCCGCCGCTGCTGCACCTCACCCGCCCCCCTCGACGCATCCGCCCGGGATCGGACCCGGAATCCCATCGATGACTGGAATGGGAATGGGGAACCCCGCAAACTTCACGTTTCCGTGGATGGAAAGCAGCAGGAGGTTTGCAAAAGACAGACTAACAGGTAAAAGAATCTCTCAACATCTGTAAGTGTTTTTATTTTCAGAGAAACAGAAAGAAGCAAAGAATAACAGCCCTAACTTTTGGTTATTTATCTATTTGTTTATTCACTGAGATTTCACTCCAGTTTTCCTGTTGGTACATACCGAGTTATATATGACGTGAGGAGGCCTTACAGATCACCATGTAGCTCATGTTCGAATCTTTAATCTCAAACGAATCTTATAAGCGCGCGCAGAGTCGCTTTTATTATGGTGGAAGGGCAGCCTGATGAACGAGAGGAGAAATTGACACGGACATGCTGATGAATCAGTATTGGACAATCACTCTCCATTTACAGCGCGTGACGGATAACGACGTTCCCCATTTTTTCATGAGGATGAATGAATTTTTTTTCTTCTATGAGTCAGTTCAGAAGGAAGAATGATGATTCAGAGTTCTGACAAATTCTATTATTATTATTATTATTATTATTATTATTATTATTATTATTATTATTATTATTATTATTATTATTATTATTATATTTTGTTGTTGTTTTTGTTATGTCCAGTATTTAAATAGAAATAAGCCTTAAAGTTTCATTTTAAAATTAAGACTCTGAAACTTTATCTTCTCTCTACATTTCCATTGTTTAAAACCTTTACCTCAGTAAAATTTAAGATTCAGTCCAAACACGAAACCTTTTTATCTCCTTGTTTTGACTTTTTTTAAATTAAAGGAGACAGTTTTTATCAACTAATTGTTTTTTTTTATTATTTTCTTGTTTACGTCAAGGCTTTGAGAAAATCCAGTCCTGTATTTTTTTCAATTATTTTTCCATTCCTACATTTAGTGATAAACCTCAGTTACACTCTCACTTCACACTGTTTTCATCTTGAACTCAGGATTTTGTTTTCAGGCGGTAAAATTAATTCAATAAATAAAGAACAGCGTAAGTTAAAAATAAACCATGAAACAAGCAGAGACAACGAGCCTTTCAGAAACATTTGGAGGATTGTTCCGCCTGTTTTTAGGAATTAAAAAGACAATCATGTAAGTGCGCGCGCACCTTTTCTCTCCACACATTAAATATTCATATTTCAGTTCTTTCTGCCTGATTAATTATTAATTACTGGGGGACGATATGTCATCTGCAAAAAGATACAGTGTAAATAGACTTATCAATTTTACTCATAGTCACCGAGGGCCTCTCGTTTAATTTCATCCAGCTTTGTGTAATTATTTCGCAGCTTATTTCTTTCCTCTGTATTGATCAGATCCGCAGCAGCAACACACACCCTTTCTTCTCTCTCTCCATCAAACATACGCAAACAGCGCAGCTTCAGCCTGCCGTACTTCCTATAAAAAACTCTAAATCAGGTTGAGTCTCATCTCTCCTCTTGGCTGAGCACCAAGTTCAATCTTTCTCCCGGTTTCTAGTTTTTCTCCTCGCCTTCCAAGATGAAACCGGAGGAGCAGAAACGGTCCAGTTCAGCTCCAATCAGCCGAACATGTTGCCCAAAGCTTCCAGGTCTCGCGCTCATTGCAGCTTGTTTAACAGTGTTGTAAAAGGAAACCCAGTAAATTGTTCCGTGGATTCTCGTTTTTCAAGTTATTTCATCACAAACATTAAAACAGCCAACGCTGAATCAGGCAAGCCAAAAACCTTCAGAAAACTCATTCATGAAGTTCAGCTACAGTCACAACTCGTGAATGAAATTATTACCTCTCAATACATTCTATAATATTTATTTTATTCATCATTTCAACAAATAAAAATTTAAACTCAAGCTTTATTATTAAAACATACTTCTAGTCAAGAATTTCTAAATGTTTGTATTAGCTAAAAACAATAAATGTACATCAAATATTCAGAATATGTTTTAAACAATCCAGGAAAAACTGTAAAAAATATCCTTAAAATAGACTAAAATCATACATTAAATTAAAATTTTAAAAGAACCTGAATTAATGTGTATTGAAACTAATCAAACTCCTGAAGGTGAGATTAGATGATCAGATAATCTTCCTGTAACATTAATAACACTGATTTTGATTTGTACAAAGTAATATTAATGACACATAATGATCATGGTTGATTCATTTGACAGTAAACAGTGTCATAATACAGCAGCTGTGTGATCCACTCAGCACCAATAAAAACTCTAATTACACTCTTTCTCTCCGTTTGGGTGTTAAAACAAAAAGCGCGTGTGACTCCTTCCTGTCCTGGTCTGGGCTTTTTTATTCTCACCGCCACAGAAAACAGAATCCTCCTCTTTTGTCCCGAGTTGTGTAATAAATAGCAATGTATGTTCGCGTTATATTTCAATATCCCCTTTAGAATCCTTCACGGATATATTTATTAGATTGCTACGAAGGTAATATCCGCAGTGGGGAAGGGAGGCGCTGTCACAGAGAAGTGTTATTAAGTATAAGTGGTTTTATTATGGGAAACATATTCTCCACGGTGGCATTTTATTTTTTGATAATGCTTATGCTAAATTGTGTTACCTAGGCAGCAGATTTTGTAGTTTCACCCGTTTACTTTTTCATTTAGTGAAAAGAAATACAAGTCAGATTATTTAGTTTTTATTTTCCACTTGCATTTTGAAATCTTTAGCTTTAATCTGATAACATAAACTTTAAATGTTACAGTTTAAATTCTCTATTTAAGATTTTAATGGATCTGTTTAAGTGTTTAGTTTAGGGAAATAAGTAGTTATTAGAAAATAATTATCTATATTTATTATTTAATGGAACACCAGCTGGAGGGTTATTAGAAGTAATGAAGGAATGTTTCTTCACTTCATTTGTTTACTTTTGTTAATGTGGCATTCAGTGCCAAAACTATTTTTAAATCTTATTTGACAAAAAAAAAAAAAAAAACTGAGGTAACATTAACAACATTAATGCATTTAATTCTGAACAATATGAAGGGTTTAATAAGGGTGTAATAACCTGTAATAAATAGAATACATTCAGTGTTTTCAGTTAAAATATTTGCAGATGAGCAGATATTTTAGAACTAAACCTGCATTTTGAAGGATCTTTTCTGCTCTCGAGCATCAATGCCCTGCTTGATTTCTACAACACGTGTTAATTTAACTCATTCAGTATCAGCAGCATAGATCATGTGTTCATTCATCTGCATTTCGAGCTCTGTAAGGCCGTGCTTTGCTGCAGTTGGCATCCACAGCAGGTCTTGCTGCTCATTTAGTTGCATCTGAGCGTGCTTGTATGTGCCTGGTCCATTAGTTCAGTCACAGATGGCCTGAAATAGCCTCCTAATGCAGTATGATTTAGCCAGGCCCGCTGTGGGGAGCAACAACAGGCCTGCATGCCCCCCCTCAGTGACCTGTACAGCTCCATTCGGACATAATAAAACCATCTGAAAATGACTTCTCAGATACTGTGGTGGCACTTTACACAGATAGGAACTTTCACTGTTGATGATAAGCAACATAGAAGAGTTACAGTCTCCTTGTAGGTAAAAATATGGAATTAACACAGTTTTAGCTTGAATAAAAACATGATTACATCCCAGAAGGAATGCAGGAATCACATTCCCTTTTATTGAGCATCAGAGCAAACATGAAGTTTTATTATGAGGCTGTAAAAACATCATCAAAGAGCAAAAATAATAAGAGGAGAACATATAAAGGTCATGGTTTAGCCTATTACAGATTCAGATGAGCAGAAACAAGCAGGTTTTGTGTGGCAGACACTAAATCTGTGTTGCTAATTTACACAGAGGTGATGTAAACTTTATGTGACCTACTGTAATAGCAGAATGCAGCCACTCATCTTTTCTTTACAAATCATTTGCTTGTGTATGCCTCAATTTGCCAGTGGAGTTCAGCACCATCAGGGGACACTGGCAGCTCCATGGAAATGACTGTCGAGTGCGTAATAGCTTCATGCTCCATTTTCTATCCAAATTGTTATCATGTGTGCAGCAAATGAATTTTCAGGTAGCTGTAACTGTGATAGCAGCCGCTGCCGCAGCGGCGCGTAGCCCCGAAGGGACGCGCAGATGTTTTCATATTCATTTCAGCTCCTGGTAAGCTTTTCTGACAAAACAAAAACAAATAAACAGCCTGTAAGACAGCAGGTAAAACAGTTTGCTGGGGAAGATTCACACAAACACTCGGAGCGAGACAGAAACCTCCGTTTCAGCTGTTGATTATCATTCATCTTTAAATGGAGAATGTGGCTGCAGAGTGGATCCATGACCGACGATCTCATTACATTTATTGATCATCTGTTTACTCATGGCTGACAAAATAGACAGGATTCATAGATATTTTATGATGCAGAGGATAAGTTGTTATTAATACTCAGTTTATGAAAATGAACCAAGAGACATCAAGGAACAATCAGATGGTCCTAATTAACAGTTTATGCATTTATATTATAAAATAAAGTCAATGAAAAGACATAAACAGGTCAGAAATGTATTTAAACAGAATTCTTGTGTTTTCATGAAAGTTCTGTCATCTTTCTGCTTTATTCAGGTAATAATGTTTGTGTGTAAAATGTTTCATTTAACTGTTTAACATGTTTAAATGTGATTATTCAGATCAAGAAAATCATCAAACTTTCTGAATTGTATTTTACGAACCAGCAGAATTGAATTATTATAAAATAAGTTTAGTAATAATGTTTTATGGCTGATCAGATTGTGCTTGATTTATCTTTGTGATCCAGCTAATTGTCACTTATTTTCTCTGAATGACAAATAGTTCATTTAATAGTGAAACATCTCCAAAGATGAATTTAAGAGAAAAGCAGTAAATGATATTAAAGTAGCCTCTGTTCATCATTTTGACCTCCTTCATGTGATTAGAGTTAAATGTCTGTTGGTGCCCGCCCGGCTGCTGCTGTACTCCAGATGTGGGACCTTACTGTGTCTCCCTTTCCTTTAGGGGAGGAGGCAGAGGAGAGCCGAGCCGGGGAGGCCACAGGGGGGCCAGAGGCTGCCGGGTCCCTCTGTCCTCTCCCCAAGGGAGACATCGGCAGGGTCCCTGTCTGGAGCACGGTGGAGACATTAGCCAAATGCTATTATCCTGAACTGGCTCATCTGAGAGACAGCAATGGCCTTCTAGCAGACTATCCTTTTCCAAAAGGGGCTTGTCCAGGTGAGTCAACCCCATCCCCCAAATACTTGACCTACATGTGTCACAACATCTCTCATCTTTGGTTGTAAATGTAAAACCACTGCAAATTTTTTTCTCTTTATGTGAAATTTTTTTATGTTGTTCCAAGAATAATATGAGTTTATTTTTGTGAGGAAAAAACACTCGTTCAAACCAACATGTTGATTGATTTTTATGGTTATTTAGCAGTTTGTTATGATAGAAATCAAAACTGTACATGTAAATGAAGCTGAATTCTTATAATTATTTGATTTATTTCTCAAATTGTTTCAATGAGATAGAAACACAAATGAAGTATTAAGCTTTACAATCATCGCAGTGAAATAACTGAGAGTTTTCCTCTCTTTCAGCAGCCCTCTCACCGTTTTCTGTGACCCGTCGTATTGGTCACCCGTACCAGAACCGGACGCCGCCCAAAAGGAAAAAGCCTCGCACCTCCTTCAGTCGAGTGCAGATCTGTGAGCTGGAGAAACGTTTTCATCGACAGAAGTACCTGGCATCAGCTGAACGCGCCACATTGGCAAAAGCTCTAAAGATGACAGATGCACAAGTTAAGACCTGGTTTCAGAACAGGCGGACAAAATGGCGGTAAGACAACAGCACAGTGTTTATTCACTCTGAGTGTGCAGGTGCAGAAAGGTTCTCCTTGGAGCGTGATGTTTGTCATTATCTATGTTTCCAATTTGATCCCCAAACTACAGACAAACTACTCTGGTCATAAACTGACAGTCTTTGTTTTACTCTTGGATCCAAAATGCTTACTGGTGTCTTTCTTTTAAGACAAGTAAAACTGCTCACAACTGAAGTGTTCAAGGAGTTGTAAAACACAACACCCGTTTTGCTTAGCTTAGCTGCCAGTCAAGGCCAGTTCACTTGACCAAGCACAATTACTCATGAGCCTCCTGAAAGGCCTTTTAGAAACCTGCTGTCCAAAGCAATACTGAAACACTCACAGGAGGAACCGTCTGCCAAGTACACACACACACACACACACACACACACACACACACACACACACACACACACACACACACACACACACACACACACACACACACACACACAAGTGTGTTTTGGTATCCTTATGGGGACCGTCCATTGACTTCCATTGATTTTAGTAGCTAGATTTATACCTAACCCAAACCCTTTTCCTAACCTTAACCATTACTGATCTATAACTAACCCTAAGACTAACTAAAACTCTATTCACACCATACCTATAATCCTAACCCCTCACCCTAAAAAGGGGAGTCCCCCTCATGGGGACCAGGCTTCGGTCCCCACAAGAACCCTCGGACCCCAGAAAGATAGTAAAAGTCAGGAAACTGGTCCCCAGGAGGTCAGAAATACAAACCCACACACACACACACACACACACACACACACACACACACACACACACACACTCCTTCACTTCATTCTAACTGCTGTTTATAGCCATTTGGAAGTAAATGAGCAGGAAATCAAATTATGATGCCCTGCCCATTGTTAAAGGAGCAGGATGCATATTTCAAAAGCGTATTACAAACAGCTAAATTACCTTAAGTCATTACCTCAAGGGTTTTATGTTTAAATGACCTTAATGCTTTTTAAAATGTTTTTTTTTATATATATATATTTATTGCACATAGGAAACAGTGAAAAGCTTTTGTTTTGACCTTTGCTTTAATAATTAGCTTCTTTATGTTTTGGATTAAAATGTAAAGACAAAATATCTAATGATTTGATCAAACACTCACACTGTCCACAACAAGTTTGTAATAAAATAAATCTGTTCATAATAAAACAGCACCGAAGCGTATCTTGACTGAACGGCTTGTCATGAGGAACCAGGGAATTGGTTTAACTCATTTTTCTGATTCGCTACTTTTGCTGAGATTTATGTCGTTTCCTCGTCGTGTGCATCTGATAGGACGAGCGTGAGGGATGTCTTTGTGTGACGACCACGCTAGTAACAAGAGTATGATCAAATCAACAGCCAGGGAATCAAATTATGATAATGCTGTTAACAATAATGTGTGGCTAATGGATGGAGCTTTGCGTGCATGACGGAGGGTTTCAGAAGTGCGTTTCTGCTTGTGATTATTACCTGCCATTTGGATTGTGCTGTTGATGCTAAGAACAGTTGGGGAATAGTTATATGTTGTTTTATTTAGCAACGCTAAAGCTGAACTGCTTCGTGTGTGTTTTTCTGTAATGGGATACAAAACATTTCCTGGTAAATGTTGCACACACACATAGAACAGACTTACATGGTTATTATGGAAACATCTACTATATGTGATGATGTGAAATCAATAAATGAAATAAAATAAAATAAATAAATAAGACATGAAGAGACACAGTTCAGAACCGAAAGATTTCAATGTCTAAATGTTCATTTCAACCTTTAATATATAACACAGGATGTTTGTTAGAAAACCAAATGAAACTTTTTACCTTGAGGCTGAAGTATCCCCCCCCCACACCCCCACACACCCCCACCCCTCGCCCCCCTCCTCCATCAGCTGCACCTGTCACTCATCTTCCTCAGATGCCGTCTGGTCTGAAGCTGAATTCACTGACTGGTGTCATACAGAGATTCAGACTTGCAGTTTGAAAAATAATGATTTTTATTAACAGTTTTGATTTTTTATTTATGGTTGTTTTGTTCTTGCTTAATGTTCTGGTGACAAAAGCACGAGAAACAGATTTATATATCTATTTCTGTATTTATTTTTGTATTTTGGTAGGAATATTTCTTTATGAAATGTCAACTTCTTCCTTTTAAAAAAATTGATGCTTTCTTTAAAATGTGTTCATGACCTAAATATTATAAATATCAAGTTTAATATATAAATAAATAAAAGAAAGAGAAATCTGTATCTTTCTCTCCCTTTCTTCATTATATTTCTCTTTATTAAAAAAAAAACAAAAAACATTTTCTGCTCTTTTGTTTTGAAAGACATTTTCAATTTCCTCCTGTCTCAGAAAAGAATGAGTCAAATTTTCAACTTAATATGTTTATGATTTTTTCTAAATTTAATAAGCGCTTGGATTTTTGATAAAGCCCAAAAAAATATTTAAACTGCTTTTTCCTATATTTTAAATTTTTTTTTCTTTTAGATAACATTTGTTACTTGGCCTTCCAAAATGCCTCTTTGAATTTAGATGTTTAGAATTTGTTTAAATTTGTTAAATTGTATTCATTAAAAACACTATTAAATCTGATCAATTACAGATCACTTATATTTTAAACAAAAAATAATGGGATTTCTTAAAATACTGTTTCAATTGCACAGATGTGTAATTTTTTATCTAAATTAAATTTGAAGATGGTTCAGATTTTCATTTCTCACCTTCTGAGGAAAATATTTGATTTTTTAACACAAAATAACATCTGATTTCATGAGAACTGTTTAGATTTTGTTTATTGTGACAATAAGCATCTGCAAAAGTTTGGAGAGTCATTTTGAATCAGAGTTGTGTATAAATAAAATAAAATAATAATAATTAAATCCCCTCTGCCCCCTCGTGTCTCCTCCTTCCTGCAGGAGACAGACTGCAGAGGAAAGAGAGGCTGAGAGGCAGCAGGCCAACCGGCTGATGTTGCAGCTTCAACAGGAAGCTTTCCAGAAGACGTTGAGCCAACCGCTGCAGCCGGACCCACTCTGCCTGCATAACTCCTCCCTCTACGCCCTGCAGAACCTGCAGCCATGGGCAGAAGACAATAAGGTATGGTAATAATATGGACATAAGAAAGGAATTTTCCGATTTTTTTCTAAACTCCTCTCGTACATAGAATATCATAGACATGGGGAGGCGTTTGCTTTAAAAACTAACAGAATGGACACTGTGTTTCCTCTCACTGATGTAACCAGCAACAGAGACAGAGACAGATATCTGTTACTGCCAAGATCTGCAAATCACAGGAGCTGCATTTACATGCTGTTTGTCAGAATTAAACAACTGTTATCTAAGAAATCTAAAATCTGTTGAGTCATATCCTGCCTTACACCAAGTTTTCACTTTCCCTTCAGCTGTCTGTTTAAAGAGAAGAGGGCACTAACCCCTAAGTGCCAGGAAACAAATGGACACCTCTGTACATGCCCAACAAGACTGTTCCCCCATTTGCCTCTGGATCTCTGCAACGTGGCAGAGACTCTCTGCCAGTAAAGGAAAATAAAAGACCTCCTGTTCTTTTGTTTTGTTTTTTTTTTTTGCTTTTGACTTTGTAAAATGTAGTAAATGCATGTTTTAATCTTTTTCTGTGTGCACTTGGAGGTACCACTGAAGTCAGCTGCTGTTAAGGCCGACCTCCATCCCAACCGCAGTGTTCAGGTGGTACTGGATTGGTCCTGATCTTGGATTCCTCATTATGTTAAAATCAAAAATGTTTTATATTAAAAAGATATTGTGACTTTTTGAAAAGACGACAGACTTCCGTCTTTTTCTTGCTTCTGTTTATTTGTTGACTGTTTGTTTTTTGTCATCATTATGAAAACAATGCAATAATACTTTATGATTTTAGGGAGGAGTTGGTCTCCTGAGACTTGGATATGATTACACATTAAAGTTTCAAACCACCCAAAGGTATGATGCAATGGAACAGCATCAAAACAAGAGAGCAATACCTCTTTAACCATAAAAACTGATGACTACAGCTCCCATGTGAGCGAGTGAAGCAGGGTGTTGTGAAAATATAGCAGGTAAAAATCCTCTTTGGACAAATAAAGGTTAAAAATCTAAGCCAACACAAACTGAAATGAAAGGAATGAGAAAAAAATACAGGTTTTATTTATGGTTTTTTTTCTGTTTGAAGATTTGTTCAGGGTTGGAAATCACATGACGATTCAAACATATTAAAAGTGTCGTTCCAACAGAAAGTCTCTCACTTTCTATTTTCCTCCTGCAAGAAGAATAAAAGGGGAAGTTTTTCCTCCTTTGTGGCAAATGCAGAAAAAAACAAGTCCTCAAATATGTCCTTTATAAGTATATTTTTGGTATATTTATTAATGATGTGCTCAGAACGCTGTAAGACAAGAACACATATAAGAAACATTCTTCTTTCATGAAAAAACTGTCCTTTTCTTGTTTTGGAAAACTTCTGAGTTCTTTTTGGGTTTCATTGTTGTCTGTGTGAATGGTAGATACCAGACAGCTGTAAACATCTGTTATCGCAGCATCCAGTCCAGCATGGAAGCGTTTATCGTCTAGGTCATAACAAAAACAGCTCATCTGAGTAAACACATCATTCAGGTTCTCTGCTTGTAAATGAGCCGTCATCACCACAAAAGTTGCTGGAAATAATCCTCGCTGCACCTCAACAGTTTCTATACCAGCTGATAAATACCGTTACAGGACGGGTTTTTTTTTTCAAACTTCAGAGTAAACACAAGCGTTTTCTTTGGAGATGACGGGTATCTTCAGGATCTGTGTCTCAGCACAGAGCAGTTGATGATCTGGTTGGAAACAGCTGCCTGCAAATGCAGCCACCCCCAACAACCCCGTCGCTCTCTGTAAAACACGCTGCCAACGTTAGTCAGTGTTTCCAACGTCTTGCCTGGTTGGGATCCTGTCAGTAACAAGCAGATCTCCAGGTGACGCCTTCTCAACCCCTATTTCCTGCACTCCATCCTGCTTTCATCTCTCTGTCTCAGAGGCCGTGAAGACGTGACTTGGCTCATTCAAGAGAAATTCCTTCCTCTACTGTTTTCAAAACTGTGCATTGTGTTTTACTACAGGTGCTTAAAGATTTTTTTCTCATCATTTGTTATCGTGTTGTTTTTTTTTCTCCTCACCCTCTCTCTGCTGCAACCAAAACGCTGCATCCTTATCCAATAAAATGTCACCACACAAGATGAACAAGCAAGGCTCAGGTCATATCAGGCTTCCTATCAAGCACATTGTTTTGAAAAAAAGCACCAAAAAACTATTTACAATGTGCACTGTGTTGTAGCTCGGAGTCATGCTCGGTCTGTTCTCATCACTTGTTTCTATTCTTAAAAGAATATAGTAAACATTTGTGTCAACATCAAGCAGCTAAAAGGTTTTAGAGCTCAAAGATGTGAAAGTATGAATTCTAAAAAGAAACCGGTTTAATTAGAAATTCAGTTACAAGAATGATAATTATATGTTTGCTGTTGATACTCAGATTACAGCAAAAATCTTCAAATAAATCTTCAGAAGAATAATCTGCCACAAGCTTCAAATTTTAAAAATTCTGTTCTTGTGAATAAAAAAGTCATAATAATATCACTCCACAGGTCGAATAACCAGTTTAAGCTTTGACAGCTGTTTGATTTCAGAGGAAAGTAAACACTATGTGAAAGTGCCAAACTGTATTAGCTCACAGCTAATGTGTTGACATGCGAGGCTCTGTTGACAAAAGGCTTTGAGGTCCTTGACTATGAAACCCTGCCACGCTCCGTTAGTTTGAGCTATACAAAGAAAACCAAAAGTGCAAATTCAGGAGGAATTTTATTGAACACCAACTGGTGTTGCAGTTGTTGAGTTGATAAAGGCTCAGCTAATCCCTTATTCCCATGTTAATCCCTGATATTTGGTTAAAGGTTCTTTAAGAAACATAAACACATTTGATCTATTTATAATCTTATATTTGTGTCATTTAATTTTCATTGTAAAAAAAAAAAAAAGAAAAACACTAGAGCGGTAAAATGTATTTTTGTATATTGTGCTTTTATTTTGTAGACTTGATGCTTCCTACACATTGTGGGTTGTTTCTGATTGGCATTTTGGTTATCAAGATAAAATAACTTCTTTAAAAATATTGGAGAAAAAAAAAGAAAAGAATTGAACAGTAATTCAAATAGCTCTTAGGAATTATCCATAAAATGACCTTATTGCGTGTCAGTGCACTGACGTCATCTTAGGAGTGTCTTGCTTTGGAAAGTTTATTGTTGCATTTCATTTCACAGAATTGTTCCTGCCAGAAAGTGTCCAACTCAAACAATATATGATCTAATTCTCTGAAGACGACAGATGATGCATGAAACCAACTTTTCTTTGTATGTCAGAGGACAAATCCACTCAGGTTTCATTTCACAAATCGATTTAGGGAAGACTAGATAAACATGTATGTTAATTTAAGATAATTACATCATTTACAACAGCCATCATCTATCTATCTATCTATCTATCTATCTATCTATCTATCTATCTATCTATCTATCTATCTATCTATCTATCTATCTATCTATCTATCTATCTATCTATCTATCTATCTATCTATCTATCTATCTATCTGATGGGTGGTCTATAATCTCTATGACAACAGCGCCCTCTCGTGTTTACATATTAGAACATTCACCATGTTTTCCCCCTCCTCATCTTCACTGTGATTGGTTAAAGTTTTTTCTCACGGCCCTACGTTCTTTCTTTCTATTGGCTCAGTATGATGTCCGTCAGTACTCTTACCGGAAGTGCAACCCCCGCTGCGAAGATGGAGGACGATATTTCAGATTTCAGCAGACCTCAAATGTTCTTGTTTGGTGAGCTCTCCTGGTTTGACAAAAAATAATTAATGGCTTGCACAATCAAGTTTGGTTTCACGTTGAATATATCGTTATTAAACATTTTAAGATACAAAAGTTATTTGTACATTCAGTTTGCCTCCTCTCGCGCCAGTTCAGCGCTATTGTTCGCTGGCCTTGCAGGACGAGCTGATAAACCACCTTGTTGTGTATTTGTGCATGTTCGATCCGTCCATGTGAAGCTAATTCTGACTATGATCTCCCCCAGGTTGCACCTTGAAATCGGATAAGAAGGAGTTTAAAGTTGACGTTGATGACGACGATGCAGAACAGCAGCTGTCACTCAAAGCAGTAAGAAACGTTCAATCCAGATTTATCCGAGTGTTTTATTCCCGTTCCACGCGGGGTTGACAGTGAGATTACACATGGTACCTGCTCCTCCTCCTGGTCGCAAAAGTCTAAGGGACCATCAGTAAATTACTGATGAAACTAAAAATCTGTCAAAGATTTCAGATTCTGTCCTCAGTTCATTTAGATTGTGTAAGAAGTGATAATAGTGTCCAATCCCAGAGCTCGAGGGCCAATCCTGCACTTCTAACACACATGGGTCAGCGATAAGAATTACTGGAAAGTATTTTGTTTTTCATCCAAAAAGTTTTGGGTTAAAAAAACCGTGTTAACAGGGTTGTTGATGTCACAACGATCACCGACTCACCTGTTCATTTCATCTCTAATCTCAGGTTGAAACAAAGATGGTTTCTTAGAATTTTGAGAAGAAAGTTCTCAGACACGAGCCATTTTAATCTAAGGTGACTGAAGATTCTGGTTCTGAAATTAAAGAAAAATCCTGTTGTTTTTTTAAAGAAATCTCTTTTGAGATTGCCACTTACTGGACAACTGATTCAGATTAGGTGTTGAAGCAGAGAAAGGATGCAGGATGATGGTTCTGGAGGACCAGGACTGGACATGGTGTAGATGATGTGGTCTAGGAGAGCAGCTGCAGTTGGCTTCTTTGTAAACTTAAGCGCTGATGTTTTGAAGATATTTGATGAGTTGTACCTTCAGAGCAAGTTGGTTTTTACCTGAACTTCTTTGTTGCTGTTCCAGGTGTGTCTGGGAGCCGAGGCTGAGGACAAGTTCCACATGGTGGAAGTCGAGGGCGCCACATACGATGCTAAGACCACCAAAGTGCCGCTTGTCGTGCTGAAGCCTTCGGTCCTTCCCTCTGTGAGTAACATACACTGAGTTTGTGACGTTGTGTCACTCTGATTTCACTGAAATCCTCTTTCTCACTGATTCAGATGAATTTAGGTGGATTTGAGATTACTCCTCCCGTTACCTTCCGTCTCGTGTCTGGTTCTGGTCCAGTTCATATCAGTGGGCAGCATTTTGTCAGTAAGTATTTAGACTTAAACTCTTGACTCTCTTCAATTTCTGAATTCTCTTCTGATTTAATCTCTGATTTTAAACACATTAAGTCACATGACTTCCTGTAAATGTCTGTCGGTGTAAATCTGATATAATCTTCATCAGTGTGTGATGCTCCTCCCACAAACTAATGTTGGTGTTCTAGGTGCGAAGGAGTCTGATGATGAAGAGGAAGAAAACAACACGTCTCCGGTGAAGCGTCCATCAAACCTGTCGTTAGGAAAGAAGCCTCCTCCTTCGGTGATTATCTTTACTTTGTTTCACAGCTTTTTGGCCTTTCGGGGATTTTACCTGATTCAGGTGCTGAAGCCATGTGACGTTTCTGTTCTGAGGGTTTTACAGAGTGAAGAACGCCACGTTACGACTCGAGATGACAGACATCAACTAACGCTCACAGATCAATAACCTTCCAATGACTCTTATTCTTTTCAGAAAAAGATAAAGATGGATTCTGATGATGATGATGATGAAGAAGACAGTGATGAGGATGATGATGAGTATGAATTCATTCATTCATTCATTCATTCATTCATTCATTCATTCATTCATTCATTCATTCATTCATTCATTCATTCATTCATTCATTTATTTATTTCCAGACAGATAAAATTTCAGGTTGTTTTAATTCTACCTTCTGTTTCCTTTTAGTGATGATGAGAGTGATGAAGATGATGTGAAGCCTCAGAAGAATCTGGAGAAGGTGCTTAAAAAGGTAAGTCTCTTCTGTTTCCTGTTTGAGATTTCTGGTTCAACAAATTCTTTTTTCAGTCTGAAGCTGTCGACCTGCAGAAACACTCGCTGTAACGTAGAAGGAAAACACGACAAACAACTTTTCTTGTTTTGTTTTGGGATGGAACTGGATTTATTTCAACATGTTCCTTATTGTGAATCATTTCAGCTGCAGGAACGAAGCTGAATGTCCCCAGATGAACGTTTTAATGCACTGATAAAGATCACAGTTTAGGTTTTAAGTAAAATATTTCAAGAAAAAACAACTACTAAAAACTAAATGATCCATTTTGCTAATTTGGAGTGATTTCTGCTCTTTGGGTTTTAAAACACGACATTATTTAGAACAGAATGTAATCATGTGAGGAATTCATCTTTAACAACTTCCAGAACCTTTTGCTTTGATGTGATGATTGAGATTTTTTTGCAGTTTTGTCAGTATTTTTTGGGGGGAGGGAGGGGGTGTGGTTGTTCCGGTCTTGTCCACTAGGTGTCACGACAGCCAACGTTTCCCTTTAAATTCTTTTTTCTTTTAGGAGGAATTCCTCAGTGTAGCTGCCGTCACTCCCTCCTTGTTTCTTCCACTTCATTTAAACATTTACAGACTGTATGTAAAAGCATTTCATTTCAACAAGCCCCGCCCACTTCTGCACCCGCTGACCGTCCAGCTCTTTGCACGAGACAAAACATGGAACTTTTTCATCCTGTTGGCTCATGTACCCACCTGTTTCCAGAGAGTAAAATACAGGGTTTGACTTGTGTAATGATCGGATTTCTTCTCTGTAATCTGCTTGAATTCTCACCGTCTCTCCAACAAGCCCAAGTTGCACACACACACACACACACACACACACACTCTTAAACAAACTGTACAAACTTTAAACTTGTGCATGTAAAACTGTTAGTAAACTTGCGTGCACACCTGCACAGATGCACTGTGATGTTTCTGAAAGGCCGTTTGGTTCTGGGAAACATCTTTTTCTGGGCGCTGCATATCTTTGTCCCTCTGTCATCCCACTGCTAATATGATTGCTCCTTTTTATCGTTTCTCATGCCATTTCAGCTTTGCACCTGGCTTTTGCCTTTGAACACTTGTTTTGCGTGTTACTGCAATCGCTTGCGAGTGTGTGTGCGCGTGTGTGTATCAGCCTTATTTTTACGTTGGTGTCTGTTAGTAATTTTTTTTAAAGCACGCTATCCAAATGCGAACCGGTGCCAGGCAAAAGATCAAAGCAGGGCAGATGTACATACCTGCGACGTGAGTGCCGATCCTTCCCTCAGGTCAGATGACAGCTGAGTGTTTCTGTCACCTGTTGATTTATTTTGTTGTCCGAGTCATCGGGCACCGCACATCCTCTTCCCACCATGACCTTAATCCTGAGCTCGAGTCCCGTCTCGTACTTTAATGAGTCAAAAGTAGAAAACTGTAGAAAGTAAGGCTGGGAACAATTACTCCTCTGACTGGAACTTCAGCTGTGCTTCAGGATAAATGTTGTTTTTCTTTTGTTGTCAAACCTCAGTACTGTACACCCGTGTCAGAGGTTAAGTACTGAACGTGCACTGAGGAATCCTGCTTTGAATTTTACAAAATGCATCTTGTTCACGTTAATCTCATCTAAATCTTAATCAGATGTTTTATTTAACATGAAATCAGAGTCTGTTTTTATCTGTGATGAAGGTTTTAAAACTCGGTGCTTCTCAGTTCTAATAATCTTTATCTGATGTTTGTTTGGACTTGGAGTAAAAACACATGTCTGGATTTGTTTAGTCCTGTTTTGATTTATATTTGCATGTTTTTGGTTATTAGATTTGGAGGAAGTGATCAGACTGTACTGAGAGTTAATCATCAAATTAAAAGTCAGACAGGTTTTTTTTTAGGCTGAGTTTTTTTTAAACATCATCCTGGTATTTATTCTGTGGTTAATCTGGTGAACATGATGTGACTCAGAAACCCAAATGTCCTTTAATTATCCTTAGAAAGCACCTGGAGACATCAAGACAAGAACTCGGTCACGTGTTGGAATAATACATAAAACAAAACATGAAAAATATATATTTTCTGCTTTATGTTAGAAAGAAAATGTTGATACGATTGATCAGAGAAAGTTATGATGAGCTTTGAAAAGAAGATAAAAAATCATGTTGAACTGAGTTCTTCTGAAATGCAACCAAACATCATGTTCTGGTACCCAGGATGAGGATGAGGATGATGATGAGGAGGAGGAGGATGCTGAGGATGAGGATGAGGATGAGGGGGATGAGGATGAGGATGAGGGGGATGAGGATGATGATGGAGGAGGATGAGGATGAGGATGAGGAGGATGAGGATGTGATGATGATGGAGGATGAGGATGTGATGATGATGGAGGATGAGGATGTGATGATGATGGAGGATGAGGATGATGATGATGATGGAGGATGAGGATGTGATGATGATGGAGGATGAGGATGTGATGATGATGGAGGATGAGGATGTGATGATGATGGAGGATGAGGATGTGATGATGATGGAGGATGAGGATGATGATGGAGGAGGAGGAGGAGGAGGAGGAGGAGGATGAGGATGAGGAGGGGGATGGGGATCTCTGCTTGGTGAGGTTTACTGCAGCCTGTAACATGGAGACATGGACTCTGGACTGTTTGTATAGTTCTCTTGTGTAAATACAGACAAAGTGAAACCTGTGATGGTTGGAAACAGGTTGATGTTGCAGGTACGAAGAAATGACACAGCAGTAGAATTGTAGTCTTGTGCTTTCTGTGCTGGTCTTTCCTCAGCTAAACTAACTCTTCTGTCTCCAGTTTTTTTCTTATTTTATAAATCTGATTAAGTTGAGCGGATCTCAACTCTCACATATCCTTGAGATGTTTTACATGAGATGTTTGTTCCTACAGAGTCCAGAGTCTCTGTCCAAAAAACCCAATAAGACGCCCGTGAAGCAAAATGGTCCTGCAGGAAAAGCTTCTGGATCTGCATCCAAACCCCAGATGAAGGTATGAAGGTCGTATCACCTCCTTTCATTGGCAAGGAGAATCTGTTTATTGTATTTAATTACATTTTTAGAAAAAGTAAGTGACCCCGAGACGAAAAAAACGTCCATATTCATGCATGTTTTGCTATAAATGACTCTTTTGGTCTAGACATGTTTGAAACAAACAAATGATTCTCCCAGTAAAAACCAGAGGAGAACCTCCATCTCCAGCGCTGCTTCTTACTCTGCAGGTGTGAAGGTAACCTGGTGGTCCGGATCCACTTCACTCTAATGCTTCTACAGTTTTATAGTAATTAGAATCATTTTTAATATCCCAGCAAACGTGTTGTTTAGTTTGAAAAACTTTTTGTAGAAATGATTTTTGGTCCGCACGTTGACAGTTTCTGCTGTTTACAATTAAAAACTATATTTGAGGAATGTAATAAATACGTGTAACAATCAGCTTAACCAGAAGCTTGAACTCTGTCTCTGTTTAAGTAAACACACCTGACCCCCTCACAGGGTTCCAGGGGGTTTAAACCTGTCACCGCCCTGGTCTGACCTCGCCGTCTTCAGTTGCAGCCACCTTTGATGCCCCCCCCCGTGTAGCATACCTACATATCAGGGAAACAGCCTGTTTACACGTTTCACAAAGCCGTGAAAGAAGTACGAGAACAGATAAAAGTCTTTGTGTGTCGGTACGAACACCAACTCAGAGCTGCATCAGTGACTAAACCAAGCTGAAGACACTCAGCTGGATGGACATGAGAGAACTGTCTTGTCTCGTCTGAGATCTTGACGGAAAGCTTTGTGACTTTAGTTAAACACTCTTCTGGAGGATCGCTGAACCTCCAGCGGTCAGGACGAGGTTTCCCTCAGGGACCGCCGTCCTGTTCTGGATGATGTTGAACTGTGATTCTTGTGACACTTGATGGGCAGCTTAACCAACAAAATGTTCCCGTCGGATGAACTTTCTGACGCTCGGTGCTTTTATTACTCCTGTCCCCTCTCCACCACTTCACAACTGTTCCCTCTCGACAACCTCTTCACACCCCTCACTTCCTGAACACACCTTCTCCCAATTGCTCTCATTACGAGTGTTTGATGTCTGGTGCAGCTTGTGCTTCCAGATGCCCCTGAGGAGCGAGGAAGCAGGCGTGGATGTCTGTTTTTTTCTTTCCTAAATGCAGGTGACTGGTCATTAGATTGACTTGTCAGATCTGTTGCCAGCACCGCAGTTCTCACCTCTCGCGGCCCAGCATGCAGCAGCACCTTCCTGTGTAACAGGCTCGACATGAGAACCAGCTAACTCGAGTTGTGCCGATCGGAGGTAACTTAATCCTCCAGCTGGTGTTTCATGATTAATGGCTTTGGGGAAGTTGATGCCTTTAAGCACACGTCAGAATCATAAAGCTGTGAAGCACGTCACTCAGCGGTATCCCAAAAGGGTGTGAGTCATTGTTTTAGTAACTGATTGGTATGTTGTATAGCAGGTGCATTATTTATATCATTTCTTCTTAGGTCATTTAACTGCTTATTGATTTCTTTTATTGATCCACAAGCTAAAATGACTCACCTTATCAATAATGTCCACCAGCCAAAGTAAAGAAATACATTTATTAACATGTTCTTATTTCAAACTCACCACCAGGTCTCTCCTGGGAAAAAACAAAAAAACAATATATAAGATGTATAGTATAAGTATAATGACAGTGTCCTGACAGCTTCTCCAAACATGAGCCTCCAGGGTTCCCATACCCAAAAAAATGACAATTACTATTCCTGGACAGACTTGGTGAGCAAATGTGTCACAACTACGTGTTTGCGCTGGATTGAAGAGGAGAGATTGCATCAAATGATAGCATGCTTGTGATTAAGTTCCATGTCTTGTGCCATCTGTAATCAGCGCCGGGACCAGATGAAAAAGCTCGCTGGCGTTGTTTATCAGCTGTTTCAGGTCCACAGCTGTCCTTTGGAAGTAGAGAGCTGCCTGTAAATAATAAATATGTGGTGCATTTGTTTGGCCTGGAGCCAGCAACATATGTGTGTGCTTTCCGTGCACCGCGGTGTGTTTGAGTCAAAGTTTAGTTCGTTTTATACCTTTTGATCTCTGCTGTTTGATGCAGCTCTCAGCGACGGATTACTGCACTTTTTAACTGGAAAGAGATTTTTATTTTCTTCAAATTATTGCACCAGTGTTTTATTATGAGGCGCAGCTGTAATGAGCTCAATTTTGGGTTGTTTTTGATTTACCTGAAGGGACACGTTTATTTTATCTACCTTCTATTTATAGTTATGTTAAAAATTAAGTACAGTTATTAGGTGTTGCATATGAAACATAACAGGGTTTAAATTGAGGAACTAAAACACAGCGTGATATTTAATGCGCTCACAGCTTCCACTTAAATTATCTATTTAAAACAAAAGATTGTTTATTTGTTTTGTCTTTTGGATGCGTCACTCGGTAAAGAAAGACCTTGACCATGAAGGTGTGTCCGTTCCATTAAAACATCCTGTGAATACAAACAGTTTGGTGTTTGGAAGCTTCTGACATCAACCAATCAGAGAAGCGTCCAGCGTCTCTGAGACGCTGCTGGATAAAAGCTGCTCTCTTGTTATCAATGAAACCCTGCAATTTCTGTGGATTCCACACTCTCATTGCATGTAGGGACAAGATCTGTGACGTGTTTAACATGCGCCATATGGCGTGTGTGTATGTGTCACACTGAGACATTTTCCGCTGTGCAGGACTTCACACACCCTCCAGCCTCGGAGTGATGCGTTCATGCTGCTCTCGTCCTTCCAAACACGGAGACACATGGAGTTCCTGAAAGGATTGAGAGTGGCTGCTTGTTGGAGTGTTGCACAAGCTCAGAAGTTACATTTAAGTTGTGTATCAGAGTCTTCTACTTGCAGACAATAAAAGCATAATGTGTACCTGATGTATTAGTTAAAAAGATGATGTAATTAGACGAGAATGTGTTGTCCTTTTTAATGCTTTTATCTTCTTCCAGCTGCTTGCCCACGCCAAGCCTGTAAACACAAACCCAGACTAAATGGGTCACGATAGGGCTGAAGCCCAGACAGCTTATTGGTCAGCTAAACAATTCATTAACACGTCAGAATTAGCTGTTTTGTTTAGAGTTCAGACGAGAACACAGAAACACAACATCATTTCTCAAAAGTGAACCTGCAAATTACATCAACAGCTCAATAAATCTCCCTGATTCGACGTGTTTATCTAAATGTTTTTACAGACGCACTCGCAAGGAAAAGACAAACCCCAGGCTGGTCCGTCCAAGTCTCCGTCTCTGAACGAGATTAAGAACAAGTTGTCGACGGTGGCCAAAGAGGTATGACTGCTGATTTAAAAATGATCCCGCTCAGCTGACTTACTGTGAAGATGGTGATTTCATGGTTCTCTTCTTCAGGGGAAATCGCTACCCAAGACGGAGCAGAAGTTTGAAAATTTCGTCAGGACTTCTTATAAAGTCACAGATAAAAAAGTAAGTCATGATAATCCCAAAAACTTAAGATTTACTTGTTTTAATCCGGTTTTCCATCTCTAACATGGAAATCCATCAAATTTTCTGTTTTTATTATTTGTGCATAACGTGTCAACGAACATCATCAGAATCCATCATGTGCTGTTTGATCTTGACGAGAAGTTTGAAAACACTTGCTGCACCATTTAAGACATCAGTTTGTTTTTAATCCTGCATTTCTTTCGTAATAACCTCAATGTCTGAAGATTAAATCCCATTTTCATTTCACAGCCTTGTTATTGATCTAATTTTGAAGCAGCCTTTATGTTTGAATCTGAGCTGAGAGCAGGTGGAAGCTCTTTAGAGTGACACGAAAGCTGGGTGGACAAGGCAAAAGGCTGGGGGGGTGGAGCTTGTTGATCCCAGTGTGTAGGAACATCTGTGGAAGTGCTTTGGTTTCATCAGCCAAGGCTGAGATCTGTCAGACCTGAAGCACCTAGTCATACGCTCTGGTATGTGCTGCTGCCCCCACCCAACTTCTCATCATTCCCCATCCAAACTCTGCGTTCCCACAGGCACAAAAATCATGTTGTAGTAAAAGTGAGTCATGTGCTTCGTGCTGTTTAGCACTTCATTTGGATGATTTATATTTTTTCTAGTTGTTTCTGTATCTCACCTTCCTCAGGTGGTCAAGGATCTCTGGAGTTTTTTGCAAACCCTGAAAACTGAGAAGAAGTAACACGTTTATCCAGACGCAGTTCTGTTTCCCTGCAAGACTTTTAAAGACACGGTCAACAAGTTTTCCGTCTCATCTTGTCAGCACACCTAAGGGCTATGGTCTGAAGCAATGCTTGCAACGTTCTGTAAAGTATTTCATTCTTAGGATCAGGTGACTTTTTCATTTGCCTTTTTAGATGCAAAGCATTCATCGAGCTGGTTCACGCAGACGTTTCTGTTTATCAGGTCGGATGTTTTCTAATATCAAATCGTATTAAACTTCCTTCTGCTGATTTTTTAGATGTGCCGTGAACATGATCACATAAACACTTTAAGTTTTTAAAGTGGTTTGAAATGAAAACTAATCTGTCATCCCAAAACCTGCTTTAATCAAATATTATTCACGCGCCATATCAAATACAAAATTTTGATTAATTGATAATATTTAACTTTAGAAAAGTTAAACTGTTTTTGTAAAGTTAGTTTAGTTCTCCAGGGTTTTTGATTTTCTGTGGAAGATCTAACATTTCACACGTTTTCTGTAAAATCAGATGTTTTTTTATTTGTTGTCATAACTTTACTGTAAGTCATGACCTTTAAAGGGTCTTTATCTAAAGGGACGGAGGCGTTGGTAGACGCTGTGATGTCACACTCGGATCTCTTTAAAATCTTACAAAACGATCACGTCTTGGGAAACGAAATGTACGTCAGTGAAACTTGTTCCAAAGTTTTGCCGAGTACTGAAAGACAGAAAGTAGTGATGGAATCAAAACAGCTGGAATTGTACCATGTGACTCCTGCAGCTGTGGAACCATCAGGTTGCAGCGGGGGGGGGGACTGTGGAACTGCTGCCTGTGAGTGCTTTGCATTTGGGTCTCTGTTTCTTGCGTAAATGCAAAATGAGAAATGTGTTTTTAAAAGTTTCACCTGTAACCAGAAATGAAAGAAAATCTTGTTCTGTGTAAATTTCAGCAGTAAGTTCAGGACAGCTGATAGTTGGATGGGTTTTTAATCGTCTGCAGGAAGTGGCTTTAGTTTCAGTCTTTTTAACCTGTTCATTGAATCATACTGTCATTTCTTCAGTTTTATAAATGTACTGTCATTTTATTAAATCATAGAAATATTAATTCCTTCAGTTCAGTCAAGGTTAATCCCTCAGTGCTGTACGTGGTAATAAAACCAGCCTCGCCATCAACCCAACGGGACGGGGACGCTTCAAGATTTGGGTTTTTATTATTGTGAGAAACATCAAGAAGTTCTAAAACGTTCTCATCAAGACGAGCAGATGGGAAACTTCTGCAGCGTGTAGATCATCAATACTGCAGTGAGTTAAAACAAACAGCTGAGTATTTACAAAAAAAACATCCAGATTCATGAAAATCAGAACAATATTTTCTGAAGTTTGATAGCTGTGCTATTGAAAAGCGAGCGTGTGCTCTTAATCTGTTAATCTCTTTATAATCCTGAATCTGCCCGTTGAGGATCAGCTGTTAGTAGCTTAGTTTGTACCTTTTGGCTCCACCTTTAAAGTTTTATCTTCTTGAACTAACTGATTTGATCTAAATGATTATTTACCTACATTTCGATGTCAGCTGTAGTTTTAAAGTTTTTCTGTGAATGAAACTTGATTTGATTTTCAGAGCTGGCAGCTGAACTGTTTTCATTTAAATGTTCTCTTCCATGTAACTTTTACATCTTTTTTTTGCAAGTGTTTTGAATGTTAAGCTCTTTTAAAAAATCTTAAACATCTGTCCTGTTTTTTTTTTCTTACCTTGTTTCTGTACTGATTGTTTAAGACCTCTAAATATGCTCCAATAAAATTTGGTTGAATTTAGTTGGTACCTGATTGTGATCGATGACGATCGTTTCCTGCCGGTAAGAGACTTAAACCATCAGCTGGACACTTTAAAACACTAATGAATTTTATCAACTTTCCATCAAAAACATCAGAAATTGTTTAAGTTAAACCTTAAATCCCCCCCCCCCATGATGCGTCTTATTATTACCACAGGGTGGCACTGAAGTCTAGGTGTTTTCTTCCAATCTAGATCCCATGATGATAAAAATTGATTAAGCCTTTACCTGAAATGAGTCAAGCATTACTTCACTGTCAGCTGAAGAGCTTTTTGCCCCGTAGCCACAGTGAAGTGAGCGGATGCAGCCATGGCATGACGCACAGTTTTATATTCCTCGTATGGCACGTGGAAATCCCCCCAGTCAGGCTGACTTGAATTCCAGTCCAGGGTTTGACTGAACCAGCCTGGAGGTATTGACACACCAAAAGCACATACACATGATTAAAAAACAGCAAGTCTGCTGGTTTCTTTTGTCCAGAAAAGTTTTATTATCCAGAAGGAAAAATAAATCAAGTTGCTTAATATTTGTGACCTGCACTAGATCCAAGAGAAAACTTGCTTCTTTAGTCATTCTAGTTATTTAAATCCTGATTCTGCTCACATACACAAGAGGCAGGTGTGCTGCTCATGTGAGCGTGCACTCAGCCAAAGATTGGGCCATTAAGGAAATATCCCCTTTTTTCTTTAATCCAGGTGTCACATGACACTCTGCTCTGAGACGTGTCCACCCGAGACCGCGTCCTGTGTGCGTTTAGAAAAACTGGTGAACTACATTTGAGACTAATCGCAGGATGTTTAACCTGTGCAGCCTCCACAAACAGGCAACAGGTGGGAAGAAGTTTAATCTTCCATCTATAGTTAATGTTTAAATTGCTCAGAGGAATTTTATCGTCGTAACATGATTTACATGGAACTTAAAATGTGCCTCATTGTAGTTTTTGATAACAGGAAGTTAAACAAAAGAGAGCAGTGGTTGATAACATCAAACAGGTTTGTGATCTTTTCCTGTATTCAGGTAATTTGTTCTAAAACTGCTGAAACATTTCTAGTTCTTCTGAAAAAAGTATTTGTGTAATACAAACAAAATCCTGCAGTAACTTCACCTCGAACCATTTTAAATGAATCCTGCTTGTTTTTCTGACGTGGCAAATCACAAACATCCAATTTCAACCTTTTATTCACCTGATTCTCATGATGATTTGATGATTTTATTCACTGTAGATTGTGAGATCTCCAAAAACTTTGTTATTTTAGGAACATTTTTCTTTGATAATTGTACATTTTTGGACCCAGTTTGTCTCAGATTGGTGAATCTCTGCCCATATTTACATCTGAAATGCCCTATTAGATCAGCTTGTATCAGCGAGCATCGATTCAGTGAAGTTTCCATTTGGTTCAGTCATTTTGCTGCCAAGTGTCTTTCTCTTCTCGCTTCTCTCGAGACATTTTGGACATGTCAGCATATCGTTCCCAAAACAGGTTGTTTTCCATGAATCTCCGGCACAAATTATGCAACTTCACCCTACTTTGTTCTTCGAACTGCCCTCAGGGATCGTTGGCACCGCTGTCAGACATCACTCCACTCACAAATCCTGTTCTTTAACAGCTCCAAAAAAAAAAACTGAGGTGGCAAATTCAACTACTCCCACATTGTTTTTAAGTGATTCTACTTTTACTTACTATTTCCAGCCTTTAGTCTCAGCAGAAGTTTACATGTGTAATTTAATGATGTTCCATCTGAAGCTCATGTCTCTAACCTTTTTTCTTCCCACAAGCTAAAGACATATTTGACTTTAAAGACTGCTGTTTGGAATAAAAATATATTTTTAAAATCCCCCACAATAACATACATGTTCCTTTAGAATATAATACATGAAATAAGATATAAGTTCAATCATTAATAAACTTTAATTTTAAAGATAAGAAGGGAAAGAAAATCTGTTTTTCTGTCCTTCAAAATAAAGACAAAGCTTTTGTTCTGATGTCATGCGTGTGTTTTAGTGGCCCCGTGTGGCAGTGACATGTATCTAACATTTTATAACATGTTTCATAAAAACAGTCCAAATTGTATTTAAAATGTTCTTTTCTGACCACGTGAGTTAATTTAAAACCAGTTAACGATATTAACATGAATGTCTCATGCAAAGAGGTTAAAATTTGGCACAAACACGTACGAGCAAGTTTATTGTGAACTCATCAATTTGTCGTTTGTAGTTCACACGTCAGGTTAAAACTTCTGCTTCGCGGTCACACACCCGTCCCTCCATCCAGCGGCGACTGGTTTGACCTTTGCTCTGAGGAAATAAGTCGGTCTGCGCTTGATGTGACAGGTTAGCACATCACCTGGATACAACCAAGTAAAAGAACAGAACATGTCAAGCACACAGAGAGCTTTCAGAACGGAACGATGGCTTTGGCCTCGGGGGAAAAAAGTGATCATGCTGGTATGTTTATATTAGAGAGAAAGGAAGCCATCATTGTCATCACTACTGATTTTCTTCTTCACAGCTCAATTTTGACAGCTGAGTGTTTCTTAATGACAATTCCTTCTATGTGTAAGTCAGCTGTCAAAGATGATGTGCTTATGTAAACATTTTTATCACACAAAAGAAAAAAGCAGTCCGCTCCTTAGCTGTCGAGATGTGTGAACTCTTTGGCATCAGCGCTAATACTCTGTAAGCTAAAAAGAGCTATTTTTATCTTGCTCTGTTCTGCTGAAAATATTTGTTGTGTCAGTCATAAGTGCTGCTATTGTGCTCTTTTTTTAGATCCTGTTTGTGTTTTTGGTTTGAATCGGGTGGGGGTGGGTGGGGGTTGTACAGGGAGTGTTGTTCATTCAGGAATTGGGAACACTTCAGAAAAACAGACATCTGGGGAAGTATTTGTGTAAATTAGAGGAAGAGGTGGGGGAGTTCATCATCTATCTTCCCGTAAGCAAAGCCAGGCCCATTAAAACACAGCCCAGTTGATACAGCAATAGGACATGCAGTTATTAATACAGACGAGGGAGGTGCGCTCGCCTCGACAAGCGCCAACACGCGAGTGTATTACCTCTACGGCTGCTATGGCAAAGATGTGAGCTGCATTCCTCTGCCCACAAACGGAGTTTTTCTCTTCCTAATGCAGTGGAAGGTGTCTGCGAGTTATTCAGCTCAGATCAGGAGGAACTGAAGTGTTACGTGAAAGGAAAGCAACCTAACAGTCCAGTCCGTCTGTGCTCTGGCCTCTTATCATGATTTTAATTTATCTAAAATGATACTGAGAACATTATTTCTGTTCCAAACTAAATGTAGTTGATTTGCCCATTTCTACATGACTCAGTGTTTACTTTTCTTTTGAAAAGTCTGGACATGTCATCCCATCTCAGCACTCATCATATCTGCATGACGTGTTTACACTGGTGATATCTGAGCACAGTTCCAGTTTGGTTGAGGCCAAATCTGAAAGAACTGAGCAAAGTTGTGATGAACACGATCACACTATTTAAAAATGTTTCATCTGTGTGTCTAAAATGCTGTTAGCGCATATCAGTGTAACGTATAAACGTCAGCATCGTGCATTCTAGTATCTGTTTAGATTTATGAGCTTGAAGCAGATGCAGCTGTTACACAACTCGTTTAGCCAATTATCTTGTTTTAATTAACATTTTACCATTTTGACTCAATATTTTACATAATGTCCATCATTCTTTTTTCTTAATTTTTACTTTCTCTTTGATTCCTGGGAGTATTTAACTGCCTCCAGCCTGCTTTTAATTATTAACAGTTCCATTAGAACAGCATGTTCCCACCTATTAGAACAAATGCCATTCTAAAGTCCTTATTTTGTCATTTGCTCTTCTGAGCAGGATATAAACAAACAATTTGGAGTTGAGGCTTATCTGAGCAGATCTGATTGAGACTGTGCTTGATTAGATGGTCTGTCTCAGTCATTTAAATTCAGTACAGTTCCTGGTTTTTGGAGTACCGCAGGGCACAATTCTCAGATTCTGTATTTCATAATGACTCCTGACTCGCAGTAGCTGCTGTTTCAGACCAAAAGAACAATCTAAAGTTAAAGTTTGGTGACTGTGGCTCTGTGATGCAGAGATCTTCCAGTCAGAAGATAAAGTCTCAATTCTGAAGAATCCTTCAAGTTTTGTAAGTGAAAATAAAAAGCACAGAGTCCAAATGTGAAAACCACTGAGAGCTTTGTTAAAACTGAGGTTAAAACAGCATGAACGTTAAACCGTCTGCCATTACAGACCGAGTCCAGAGAACTGGTGGACCACTTTGTGTCCTGGTGTGAAAACAATCATATGATCTTGAATGTGAACAAGTCAAAGGAGATTGTGGATGTTTCAACATTTGCAGCAAGATGTTGAAGATCTTTTATAAGTCTGTTGTGGAGAGTGTAATCACATGTACAGTCACCTGTTGGGGGCGGAGCATCAGAGCAGGTGGCATGAAGAGGCTAGTTCTTTTCTGGGGACTGATCTGGATCATCTAATTGATTGTCCAAAGGAGAACTAGAACAACACTCGGAGAGCGCAGACCTCCACCAAGCGGACATAGAGAGTACTATGTCTGTATACTGTCCACAGAACCCACTACAGGAGATCCTTCCTGTCTACAGCTAGAACCCTCTACAGGAGATCCTTCCTGTCTACAGCTAGAACCCTCTACAGGAGATCCTTCCTGTCTACAGCTAGAACCCTCTACAGGAGATCTTTCCTGTCCACAGCTAGAACCCTCTACAGGAGATCCTTCCTGTCCACAGCTAGAACCCTCTACAGGAGATCCTTCCTGTCCACAGCTAGAACCCACTACAGGAGATCCTTCCTGTCTAAATCTAGAACCCTCTACAGGAGATCCTTCCTGTCTAAATCTAGAACCCTCTACAGGAGATCCTTCCTGTCCACAGCTAGAACCCACTACAGGAGATCCTTCCTGTCCACAGCTAGAACCCTCTACAGGAGATCCTTCCTGTCCACAGCTAGAACCCACTACAGGAGATCCTTCCTGTCCACAGCTAGAACCCACTACAGGAGATCCTTCCTGTCCACAACTAGAACCCACTACAGGAGATCCTTCCTGTCTACAGCTAGAACCCTCTACAGGAGATCCTTCCTGTCCACAACTAGAACCCTCTACAGGAGATCCTTCCTGTCTACAGCTAGAACCCTCTACAGGAGATCCTTCCTGTCCACAGCTAGAACCCTCTACAGGAGATCCTTCCTGTCCACAGCTAGAACCCTCTACAGGAGATCCTTCCTGTCCACAGCTAGAACCCACTACAGGAGATCCTTCCTGTCCACAACTAGAACCCACTACAGGAGATCCTTCCTGTCCACAGCTCGAACCCTCTACAGGAGATCCTTCCTGTCCACAGCTAGAACCCTCTACAGGAGATCCTTCCTGTCCACAGCTCGAACCCTCTACAGGAGATCCTTCCTGTTTACAGCTAGAACCCTCTACAGGAGATCCTTCCTGTCCACAGCTAGAACCACCTACAGGCGATCCTTCCCGTCCACAGCTAGAACCCACTACAGGAGATCCTTCCTGTCCACAACTAGAACCCACTACAGGAGATCCTTCCTGTCCACAGCGAGAACCCTCTACAGGAGATCCTTCCTGTCCACAGCTAGAACCCTCTACAGGAGATCCTTCCTGTCCACAGCTAGAACCCTCTACAGGAGATCCTTCCTGTCCACAGCTAGAACCCTCTACAGGAGATCCTTCCTGTCCACAGCTAGAACCCACTACAGTAGATCCTTCCTGTCCACAGCTAGAACCCTCTACAGGAGATCCTTCCTGTCCACAACTAGAACCCTCTACAGGAGATCCTTCCTGTCTACAGCTAGAACCCTCTACAGGAGATCCTTCCTGTCCACAGCTAGAACCCACTACAGGAGATCCTTCCTGTCTAAATCTAGAACCCTCTACAGGAGATCCTTCCTGTCTAAAGCTAGAACCCTCTACAGGAGATCCTTCCTGTCCACAGCTAGAACCCACTACAGGAGATTCTTCCTGTCCACAACTAGAACCCACTACAGGAGATCCTTCCTGTCCACAACTAGAACCCTCTCCAGGAGATCCTTCCTGTCCACAACTAGACCCCTCTACAGGAGATCCTTCCTGTCCACAGCTAGAACCCTCTACAGGAGATCCTTCCTGTCCACAGCTAGAACCCACTACAGGAGATCCTTCCTGTCCACAGCTAGAACCCACTACAGGAGATCCTTCCTGTCCACAGCTAGAACCCTCTACAGGAGATCCTTCCTGTCCACAGCTAGAACCCTCTACAGGAGATCCTTCCTGTCCACAGCTAGAACTCTCTACAGGAGATCCTTCTTGTCTGTAGCTAGAACCCTCTACAGGAGATCCTTCCTGTCCACAGCTAGAACCCTCTACAGGAGATCCTTCCTGTCCACAGCTAGAACCCTCTACAGGAGATCCTTCCTGTCCACAGCTAGAACTCTCTACAGGAGATCCTTCTTGTCTGTAGCTAGAACCCTCTACAGGAGATCCTTCCTGTCCACAGCTCGAACCCTCTACAGGAGATCTTTCCTGTCCACAGCGAGAACCCTCTACAGGAGATCCTTCCTGTCTACAGCTAGAACCCTCTACAGGAGATCTTTCCTGTCCACAACTAGAACCCTCTACAGGAGATCTTTCCTGTCCACAACTAGAACCCACTACAGGAGATCCTTCCTGTCCACAACTAGAACCCACTACAGGAGATCCTTCCTGTCCACAGCTAGAACCCACTACAGGAGATCCTTCCTGTCCACAGCTAGAACCCACTACAGGAGATCCTTCCTGTCCACAACTAGAACCCACTACAGGAGATCCTTCCTGTCCACAGCTCGAACCCTCTACAGGAGATCCTTCCTGTCCACAGCTAGAACCCTCTAGAATTTCTCTCTGAAGAAACATTGAGTTTCACTGACAACATTTAATTTACATTTAGGGATTAATAAAGTATTTTTTATGTTGGATTTAATTTTGAATTTGAATCAGTCCCAGTGACATTAACAAATTCATGTTGTGAAAATAATACAGATATAACGCAGGAAGGACAACTCTTTTGATTGCATGAGTAAGTATAATCTTTTTATACTGGATTCAGTAACGATAACAGAACATAACTGAAATAAATTTAACTCAATCCTAAAATCTCATTACAGCACATTCTTGTAACTACATTTACATTTATGTTTCTCACTAATCTGTCCAACATCAGTCCAACAGCAGCCTCGGGGTGCATTTTTATCAGATATTTGACAGATAAGTTTCACTCAGAATATCATGGTTTAACAAGGTAATTTGTCAGTCCCCAAACTTCAAAAGACCCGTATCTGTAATGAGTCTAGCCCCCGAGCTCTGAGGCTGTTGCACACCTTGCGCACGGTTCACCCAACTCTTCTCCCAACTTCCCCCGTTTTTGTCAGAATGACTCCAAAAAAGTGAGATGTGCCATGTTTACTACAACCCCGAGACCTGATCCAGATTCTGCATACATGTACCTGTCCACATGCTTAAAGCATCTCATGACATGGTGAAGTGAAAACAGACACTTGTGATGACTGGCTGTTTGTTCTCCCTGTGATGGCAGATGCTTTTTAGAGCTCCGGTTACCTGCAGGATGGATTATAGGTTACACACTATCACATCATTCTGCCCAAAGTAAAACCAAATATCTTTATTTTATTTATTTCATTTAAAACATTTTATGAGAAAAATATGTTCTTTAAGTTTTAACTTGCATGAAGGAACATCTGATGGGATTTTAAAACCTAAAACCTTGATTTAACTTTTTTTTTTCTTCCTAAAATTATTTGAATTTAAACAATATTTTTAAGTTACAAATTAAGAAACTTTCTTCTGCAATTTTTCTCTACTTTTATTTTTAAATAAACTCATTGTGAAAACAGTAACTGCTTTGTGTTTTTTAAATCATTTTTAAAATGATTAAAATGACACAAACAGCTTATGAACCATAAATTGCACATGCCTAAACCTTCCTTATTCTTTGATGGGCCATAATAAAACCTTTCTCTAATGATTGAAACTGAAGTGTTTGTAACATCTAATGATAATTTTTCTTTTTTGACTTTTTAACAACTTTTAATTAATTCAAGGTAAAGTTTGTAAAAGTGGGAGTCATGCAGGATTTTCTCAGTTTCACGCCAATGAATTAAAAAATGCTACAATATGATCAAACAATCAAAATTTACAGCAATTTTAGATAAAAATAAATAATTTTAAATGTTATGGTATCACATAATTTCATGCCCATGTCATTTAGAACTTATTATTTGAAAGCATCAACACTCCAAGACTGAATATTTTTTATGACGCTGCATTAATCACTTTTCATTTTTATCTTTCATGTCAGCATGAGGTAACTCACTGCATCACATTTTTTGCACGGCATGACGAAGGCAGGAGTAAAAACAACATTAACCATATCAGAGATGGATGGGTGTGGAAGGGTCCAACCTGTTTCTGGTTTTTTTATTTTATTTCAGTGGGTGCGGTACCAGCCTGCCCTTCTTTTGTACATCTTACATCTGGAACGGGCACATTTTTTCCTCCTTCCCAAATAACATCTGCAGCTAAAAGCCAGACAGGTAGTTAGAGTTGATTGGTCATGGATGGATTTTCTCTCTCTCCCCTTTTCTATGTAGCTCTCTCTTTCCCTCCCTTTTTTCTGTTCTACAAAGCCCAGAGGCTTGTATTTCACTGATTACAGAGTGCCTCCATTTGAATGGTCGTTTGTGTATTGTCAGAACAAAGAGGCGAGCGGCCTCTGAAGAGGTGCTAGACAGGGGAATGGATTGGGCTCAGCGATTAGGATGAGTGGAACTGCAGGTTCAGGCTAGCTTACCAGAGCAAAGACAACTCAAGGAGAAACTCCACTCCAACTGCAGGAGGTTCTTTCGTGACTGGGAAACGAAGGCTGCAGCTGCACTTCACACAAAGTAAAGCTTTAATCGTAGCATAAAAGAATGACTGAGTTTATGACATTAACTCACAAACGCTCCTCTAATCTGTAAAACTAAAGCTCAGGTTCAAACTGGGGTTCAGATTTTACTAAAATGATTATTATTGACCTGAGTGGGAATGAAAAACATTTAGGACTGATCATCTTGTTAGATCAAATAGTTGTTGTTTTTGTTGCATTTACGATTTTCAGTCTCATGAATTATTATTTTCTTATTATGCAAATAAAACAAATAAAACCCGCTGAATCTGAACTTCTTCTAATGTTGGTTATTAAAGAAATCTCACTTTAATTTATTTTCTAATTGAAATGTGCAAAATTCAGCCTCACTCATTTGTATTTCCCTGAAACTTTGCCCGCTGACATGAAAAGCATCATCTTCCATTATAGCAAAAAAAAAAAATCTGCAACAGACACTTTTCAACTGTAAGTAGAAGCAGATTGTGAAAATATGTTTAATCTTTAAAAAGAGCTGCGAGTTGCTTTAAAAACCCAAATCTGCTTTTTAAGGTTTTAATTAACACAATAAAGCGTCTGCACTGATGTAAAAGTCACCGTGGCACATATTGCATGGGTTTAAAATCTTACAATCCTTTCTATTAAATAGTCCTAAATCTGACCCAGCAAGATCACATCAGACCAGTTTCACCTGAGGAGGTGCTTCTCAGACATCACAGTAATCAGATAAAAGTTCAGCTGACAGGTTTCTGCTTTGAACACTCACTTAGTACTTCTCACCCCGAACGTGGAGGTAATGACCTAAAATCAAAGTCCTCATCAAATTCTGTGGGTGAGTCCAGGTCACGCTCTAGGTGGGCTTTAAAATCCTTTTGATACTGAAGCATCACCTTTTCAAAGCTGCTTTTCTTTTTTAATTTACTTTGTCTCATTAATGGCATCCCGAAACCGCCATCCATCAAGAATCAGGATACGTTAAGACACAGCAAGGCGGCTAAGTGTTTTTAATAACTGTCAAATACTCAGACATTTTTGTGTGAATGAGTAAAACCTTCTGGCCAGTTTGAGTCTCAAAGCAATTTCATGCCACATTACAAACAACAAGCCTCTTAATTTGGTAATCATGACCATCCAAGAAAACAATTACAGGGTCCTTCAAGGAGGGAAAAAATTAAAGAGCTGACTAAAAACACTTACATCATTTTACTTCCCAAAATTTCACCACTAATCCACCCAGTTCTGAAGTATTATTATATTATTAAAGCTCTCACATTGTTCAACATCTCTGCACAGAACCAGGACTTTTTCGATTACCTCGTCTCCACCAAGTTGACATTTATCTGTCAAACGCGAGCCAAAAACTTAAAACGCATGAGGTCTTTTGGCCGATTGTTATTCAGTTGTAGCAATGTGACACATTTTGGCACTTTCTATGTACTTAGTAATGGCCAAGAATTTCATCCAAGCATGAATAGTTTAGTGAGGTCTTCAAATTGCATGTAGTCCCTTTAAGTTATTGCATGTGTTTGCAACTAGCATCAAGGGAGTCTAAACTTTTGTTTATATTTTTGGACAGCTTTAGACTCCCTGTTGGACCGAGATGGAGCAAATCATCATCAGCGTCAAACAGGCAGCTGAAGTTAGTGGAGACGCACTCGGCTGCTCAGAGATGATTTCTTGAGGAGTAGAGCTTTAATTTTCACCTTCACTCTCATGGCCTGCGTTCAGATTCTCTGGTCTCCTCCCTTCAAGCAAACCTAAACGACCCCTAATGACTCCATGCAAACATGGTGTGACTGTGGACAAATTAAAACACTTCCTGCTTCTCTTTCTTCTCTCCTCTTCAGGTTGAAAGACCTCTGAGGTAGCTGCACTCTCCCACCTCTGGCTCCTTTCTCCGTCACCTTTCATAACACAAAGGTGTCATGACCTGATTAAGACCTGGACCCATGTTAGTTCTTCAACTCCAGGAAGGGCAGGATCACTGGTGTGAAAAGGGACATGTGTGTATCTGTTTGATGCAACAAGGGTCAGTGTGTACTAATGGGGTGAGTCAGAGTTTTGGAGAGACGAGAGGAGGAGGGTCGTCACCATTTGGGTCTCACATGCGTTTCGGGCTGTGACTTCTAGTTTAAAAAGGCTTCTGGGTGGTTTGTATTAGTCAGTGGTGACCCCACTGCATCAATCGCGTCACCTTGGGAGCTGAATGGGACAGATGCACCCCCTTAACACACTGCACAGCCACCAGCCCCCTCCCTCACCGCCCTGATACCCCTCCTTTCCTTTAAGTCAATATGTCCGTGTCAGAGATGAAAGTGCAAAGTGGGAGGGACGCGGAGGGGGTCCTGACACTAATGTAGTACATTGGGCTTCACTTACTGATCTGCCAACTTCTTTTGTCAAGTCCTAAATGCCTGCTAGGATCCTTTGAACTGCTGAGCGCTCGCCCGCCCTCAGATGCCTCCTTCTTTAGCTTCAACGAGATGTTCTGTGACATTCCCACAGCCCCGTCGTCACAGACAGACATAACTGCATGGAAGAAGTTCCAATTCAAAGACTTGAAAGGACTCAGGGAGGAACATCACTCAGCACATTGCAGCCACTGACTTGAATTTACTTTGTAAAAAATTGAAGAAGAATTGACCAAATGGTGGAGAATCATTTCAGGTACAGCAGAGATGTGAGCTGTAAAAGCTGCAGGTAAACTAAAAGACCTGTAACTTGCTTGTTTTTTTTCTCATTCTTGTCAGCTAATCTGTGTGGGTAACCTTATCCCCCCCCACTCAACACACACACACACACCTATACACACCCCTACACACACTCCCTCCTCTAAAACTCCAGGAACTGGACTGAAACATTCTTCTTCCTTGTTCACAAAGCCTTTTCTTGTTACACTTCTCAGGAGGAAACAAGCATGTGATCATTTCTTACTATTTTTTTTTCCAGATATAATCAGGATAAATGTTTGTTTTAGTATTAACAATGTGAAAACAAATGATACTGGTCCTTTATTTTGAAGGGTCAGTTCACCCAAATAAACACATTGTCTTGCTTCTGTTCATCTCTTCAAACATTCAGCTGAAGAAGAAGTGAATTTACTCAACGTCTCTCAAAGCCAAAATGTATTTTTCAAGATATCTATAAGTATAAAAGCTTTGATAATGAAAAACATCTGGAAGTTCAGTTTTAAACCCTTCGAGCCACTAGAACATCAAATATGTTAATTTTGTTATTTAATCTCTTTTTGCCACAGTAGCAAAAACTGTAAAATAAATGTGATGCAGAAAAATAAGACAAGTCTGAAATTCTGATAAGGAAACAATATGAAATCTTTTTTTCTCTGTCAGATTGTGTATAAATAGATCAGAAAAGTATTTGCTTCAGACCTCTTCGACTTCTTTTGTACTAAATGTTAGTTTACATTTCTGGAATATCGCTGTCCTTGACAGCTGCCAAAATAACTATTAGATGAGATGAGTACATGCCAGAACCGTACACAACATGCCTTGTGGACAGTGACTGTTCTCATACTTTTAAGACACATAAAAAGATTTTTTTGGGGGGAAAGTTTTGACATGTTCTGCCTGCTCTGACTCACAGGTGGCCACAGTCATGCTTCATGACCTTTGTCACATATGTGTTGAAGAGATAATTAGAGAAGCCACAATGGCAGCTCCGTCACCATCCCTGTGCTAATTTCTGTTTATCATCCTGCTTGTAGATCAGCTGTCAGCTGTCCTTCTATTTGACTTGCAGATAAATCTTTGTCACTGTGAGCAGCAGCTAATGTAAAGCCTTATATGATCAAACAATTTTAAATTAATATCCTTATGCACTTTGCTGTTATGAGACGAAGTGATCCTTTACATTTAACATCAGTTGGGTTGCATTACAGAGTCCTGGTGAAGGATTCTGGTTGAAACACTTTTACCCACATTGACTTCCAGAGAAACTCGCTGATTTATCACTAAATTATTAAAATACGTTAAAGAAAATAACATTTTCTTAGAAACATCCTGTTGCTGGTTTGTTGTCCTGCAGCTGGATTTTTTTAACGATTCTCTTTACTTCAACCAGCAGCAGGAAACCATGTGAAACTCCCAGCACGAGAACTTATGTTTGTAATTATTTACAATCATTTTAAATATAAATGAAGAAAGAATCCTGACGATCCAGTTTTTACGGGATAATAAAATCAAACCACACTGGATTCGTTTTCTCGTTCTTTTTGAGTGTTGTGGGCTCACTTCTTGCTGTCAGCTGTGAAATACTCGTTAACAAATTCGCACCTCCCTTGAATTTGAATGTCGGGTAAGTTATAACACATAATTGAAATTTCGAGAACAACAAGCTGCATTTGAATACTGTCTGAGAGGCAGAGGCCAATCCACAAACTCACGGCGGGTTAAAGCGCAAAAAGCAGAATTCTGTTGCTTTTTCACTCATCCGAACAAAAAATCCCCGAATACTCATTTAAATTTTAAAAACATCACTAAATGCGTTAATTGATTAATGAAAACCTAAAGTATTCAATGTTAAAACAAACCCAACCTTTGCGTAACAAAGTTAAAACAGCTTTCTATATCTGGTTGACATCTCTGCTAAAATCAGTGGATTTTTGCTCAAATCAAACCAAAATGTTTTTCATCTCCTTGTTTAAACTCTCGATGCTGCGCTTTGCCCAATAGGAGGAAAAAAACAAGCAGCTCCAGGCTCGATGGCCTCGACACGATTACCCTATCAGGTGCAAACCGCTGACATGTTTCCACCCACCAACAACAGAAAAGTCTTTCTGTGCACAAATCTCAAGCCGCAGACGCACAAACACCACTGACAGGCAGTGCTGCGCCATCATCAGCCCCCGAACCGCATCAGGGATCTGCTGCTGCTGCCGCCGCGGATTCCTGCACTCTTTTTACAAATCAATACTTGGATAAACTTGTCTGTTCGACTGGCCTTTTATCACGTGCCAATTTTAATCAACAGCTCTTGGCAGAAACATGATCATTGCAAGGTGTAAAACCCCCTCGCAGGTACGGACAGAGACAAGGAGCCTGTGATCTCTGGACGAACAGCGGGGTTTGGTGCGACACTGATGCGCAACGTTCAGAGGATATTTTTCCTTTTTTAAGTGGAAGTTTTCATTTCACAGTGGACGCAAATTAAACCCCCTTTACGCTTTACACCAGTTTACGGATAACTTCTGATCTGCTGAGGAGTCAACAGAGGAGACTGAGCTGAAATAAGAGTAATGGATAGTTTCTCCAACAAGGAAACGCCAAATGTTGCTCTCCGTGACTTTGCTGCTGCGCTCCCGTCATCTCTCCTCACACTGGGATTCAGTCTCCTGCCTGCCCCCGGAGTTGTGTGCGTAAAAGACGCATAGAGGTGCGGAAGCTTGAGAGAGAGAGAGAGACAGAGAGGAGGACGATTTGACCAACCTTTCCAGGGGCTTTAAATCTGTGGAAGCAGGTGTATTTCAGCCGGATTTCTGAAAGCCAAGATGTCTTTGCTGCCTTCGAGATTCATTTACCTGTAAGTCTTCTACATCCCTGTTTACCTTCGTACATAAACTCGTGCATTCTTACCAATAGAAGTCGCCAAAAACGTCATATTTGTGTATCTCTGTCATCCAGGTATGACTGTATATTTTTTTATGTAATTACCTGTGATTTACTTCCCTTTCTCTCCTCTTAGGTGTTTACATTTTCTGGTACTTTATTTCCAGCTACAGGTAAGTTCATTATTCTCATCTCATTTTTGAACATGTAGCTTGTGTGAAACATGTAGGAATGACGGTGACAAGTTATTTTCTTTATTATAACCCATCAAAACGAGGCGCGTTAATATAAAGTGTGAAAGTTAGAAACATGTTGTTGAAGAAAATACGACCAGTTTCCTCAGAGTCGCAACAAATAAGAGAACTTAAATCTATTTGATAAGAATTCAAACCGTTTGTAGAACAACGGAGATGAACTTGTGCCAAAAACTAGTAAATATCTCATTTTTAATTGTTTTTTATTTGTAGGGGCACTTTTCAGTCATTTAAAACCACATTTGTGTTGATTTTGACCAGATGACTCGTTTTATTGGGTCAGATTTTATTACTTGCATCTTTGAACAGTAATTATTTGCAGACATTCATTCAGTTAATTGACTGGATTCAGCTGCAACACGGTTTCTTCTCTTACACATCTGTCAAACAGTTGATTATTGATGTACTTTGTTGCAAAATTTTAAGATATTGAAGTGCTTTATGTTACAGATTCAACTTTTAAAAGAAACAATTTGATTGGCCCTCTTATTATAGACTATATTGTTTCACATCTTTTGAAATATTTATATATTTAACAAAAATACCAAAGTTAGGTAAAAGTCTGAATTTTCTGGCTCATCTTCGCATTTTAAAAATTAAATGCAGCTCTAAGATTCACTGTAAAAAATCCAAACTAAAAACTGCTGTTTATGGGATTATTTCTGAATGAAAAGCATAGAAATAAATAAAACATTAAATGAATGAACTAATCCTGAAATCAAAACTATTTACTCACAGAGTGACATTTTTCTTGAATTTTTTCAATTTTTCTCTGCACAGTGTCTGTGAACGAGTCTCAGTAGGAAGTTTTTGCATTGCCAACGTGTGAATGTGTTTCGGCATGTGTTCATATGGATGAGGTGGTGATGCTACCCGTTTGTTTTAAGATGATTTCATCTGGTGCAACAGCTAAACTTCCACAGTGAAGTTACCTGCCAGGCTGACGTGGAAAACACATCCGTTTTCACGCTGCTTCATTGAAGGAAGGAGACAGTGTGATAAAAACTATTGTCACTAGCATTCACCTCAGCCATGTGCTTAGGCTTGCCTCTCCATTCAGATGAAATCCAACTGTCTCCCACACACACCTTTATATTTGTTTAGAGAGGGGAAGATTTGGGATAAATCCCTCAGCAGCTCACTCAGGCAGTGTTTTGTTGTGTGGTAGTTTTCTCTCACTTGTCAGCTTTGAGGTTCATGTTTGACAACAGATGATACTGATGAACAGCTTTGAACACATTTCTGAATAGTTTGGCTCAAGCTGCCTGCTGTTGGAAACACGTCTCAGTAGAAACTCGTCGTTTCCAGCAGCGGCGACACCTTTTTCCTCATTTCTTTAGTTGTTGCTTGCTGCTTAACTGACTGACTCCAGCTGACATGAAAGCTTTTATGAGTGGTACTTTATGTTGGGTTGTTGGTCTTGGGGGAGGAGGGGGGGGTTAAAGGTTTTGTCAGACCTGCTGCAAACTTGTTTTGCTAAAAAACTGTGAAACTGTAAAACTCCTCACCGTGTTGTGGTTGAGTCTGGGTTGTTTCAGAAGCTACAGAAAGGACCTGTTTTGATTTATTTTGTTGTAAAAGTGTGTCATCTTCGGTCCACTATAATTGAGGCAGAGGTAAAGCATGCTGGAGATGTTCAAGCATAAAACACACTCAGAAAAACACATTTTAGGTTAAAAATCCAACATTTCTCAATACATTTTTGCTCCTTGAAATCAAAACTGTACTCACAAATTTGTCTGGGTATAATACTTTTTTTAACAGTCGTTACCATCCAAGGCTAAAGTTCCATCAGTGTATTTTCTAAATCTCAGCTGACAGAGAAGCTGTGTCCAAGTCCAGGAGGTTGATTACCCGAGGTGTCAACTTCAAGTCTGAATGTGCCATAACAAAGAAACAAATCCTTCATATTTCAATAATTCAGTGAGAATGTTGCCTAAAGCTGCACCTGCAAAACCTGTTGGGTAATTGAAAGCAAACTAATGCAAGTTAACGCCTTGACATGCCTTTAGTTCTGGTATCCATTAAGTTTCATCTGGTGGAAAACCCGTTGGCCGCTTAAAAACCATCACTGGAGAAAAGATTATCAAGAGACGCGTGTGACGTCAGATCACGGGACTAAACTCGGATTTGTGGAAGTTGTTTATCTTTTGTTGCTGATTTAAAGGATTTGTTCATCTGAAGCTATAATTTCCCATCGCGTTTGCTACTTATCATTAATTCACAGAAGTTAGATTAACAAGGACTCAGGGTATGTAATGCCTATGTAATTAGCCACCTGAGAACAGCCACATAAAAAGCAATTACAGTGCAATTACCAGCCCATACAGCTGGGAAGATGAGACCTTAACGTGAAGTGAGATTCCAGGACATCTGAAAGTATGTGTTTACTCTTCCATGTGTTGGTTTAATCTTGCCTTTCTGAAATGCCACTAAAGTTGCAATTTCCTCCATCTTTGCGTCGGGTTTTGGCTGATTTATAAAACATCCGACTGGTGAGATGTGGAATGCAGATTTGTGCAATATGATACAAAAAGCTTTCCTACAAGAGAGTCTTTGTGATGTAAGGAACTTCTCTCTATCTCAGGCTTGTTCTCCGCCTGCTGCATTTTCTAATTTATGGACTCTGCTTGGCCTGCAGGCAGATATTTGTTTGATGATAGTGCAACAGGTCTGAGTGCTTCAGGTGTATAATTGCTAGTGGCTTGTGGAAGTGGAGTACGTGTTACTCAATCGTACTTGGGGCACATAAAACAAACCAAAGCTCCACAGACTCGGCTCTTCTGTTGGGTTTTTACACAAACAGTGACTTCATTAGTGTGCCTTGTAATGTAGTTAGCGCCTTGTAAATGCATGGCATGTAAAACATGAAAGCAAAGACAGAAATCTCTAAAATGGCACAGGCTCAATTTTTATGATATTATCTCAGTTTTTACACCCCGAGGGACTGTTTTGACACAGAAAATAAAACCATAAAACCAATAGAACACATTACTATAAACACCTGTGCTGTGACGGTCTCACTGACCGTCTCTTTCTGATGTTCCTGTCTCACCCCACTGTGCAGGAATCCCAGCAGAGCACTGCTGATTTCAGGATTTACATTGAGAATCACACGAGAAACCCAGATGACTTGAGCCGAAAGCAGGTTCGGATCTATCAGCTCTACAGCAGAACCACGGGCAAACACGTCCAGATCCTTGGAAAGAAGATCAACGCCAATGGAGATGATGGGGGCAAGTATGGTATGGGAGAATTTCTGTCCATCTCATATGACATTTGGTCCAGTAGATATAACAATCTGAGGATGCAAGCTCATCTAAGATGAAGGTTTTGGTGACTCCTGTTGTTTGGAGGTGGTTTTCTAAACTCTGTGTTCGTTCTGAGTCGTGACTTATGGAAGCCGTCCGTTGGGGATATAAATGGAAAACAACTTGTTAAAACTTGTGCTACTGTTTCAGATTTTTAGAACAAACTTATGTTTTATTTTATGTGCTTTGAAATCTGTGAGTGTTCATTTTGGCCCAACAGCAAAAAACATTTTGATTTGCCATCCAACAAACTCATATTTTAATTTGACTATGAGAGATCTGAACAAGTCCAACCAATTAACTCAGTTTAAAAAATAATTAAATAAATTATTATGATTATTGAACTTGGTGATTGATATTTTCAGGAAACCTGAAAGCTTCATGATAGCTACTTACAGACATTAACCATAACGAGATCGGGACGATGTTCCAAACTGTCAGATACAATTTAATGCTGATTTCCACCTTAAGCACTTGTTACTGCACAGACCTTTTCACTATCCCAGTTCAAATGTGGCACATGAGTAAACTGATGGTCAGTAAAGAAGTCTTTGATGTAGCTTTGGCTTTGCTTCCCTGCAGATATTTTGCTCGTAACAGCTGACTCACAGCTCTAAAATTGCTGGTCTTGAATGCCTCTGAGTGAGCGTGCTCAGTTACAGATGCGCAGAGGCGAAGTTTCCTCGCTGCTTGTTAGAGCTTGAGTGGAAGCAGATCCAATTTTTCCCATGAGCCTTTGCCAATTCCACCCCCCTCGTGTCCCTCACTACCTCCTCCCCATCCAGCTGCAGTACCTGGCACCTGTGAACTCCTTTGCACTCACAAGCAATGCTCACCGTGAAAACTCTAATCTCAAAACAAACAAAAAAAAAAAAACACAAGCAGAAATATTGTACTTTGTTGCAGGATTTCTTGTCTATAAATTCCATATCTGTGCATCTAAAGTGGTGCATTATAATTCTTTTTCTGTATCATATTTATTACATTTAAGAGACTAGAACAATACTCTTCCAGAACAGTCAGTTGTAACTGATGCCTGTTGGCCAGTAAGACGAGATGGTGGGTCACTAAAAAGCTTTTTAACTGATAAAAAGTTAAAATAAAGTATAAAGACAGGATTTCCCAGCTCTACTTGACAGGTGGCCTCTTGTTGAGGCTAATATATAGCTGTGGCTCACATTTTTCAGATTGCACCAGTGCACAAAAAGGAAAACATGGCCAACAAGGAGTGCTGACGAATATGTTCACGGCTCACAGTTGTGCGTGCATGTTCGCTGACTGTTAAAAGTACGTGTTTAATCTTCAGTCGGGGTGTTTCTAACACTTCATTCTGATTTTAGCTTTTAGTTATATCATGCTACATATACTTGTGAAAAAATGTCACGTTATTTTCAGTTTTGTTTTATGTTTTGTACTTATGAAAGATTCATGTTCCTAAATTTATAGATTTCTTGTGAATATTATGATTTTAAGTCCTTTCACTGTAAATAAAAAGACAAAATTCCATGTCCAGATTTACTGAGTGTTTTTGTGTTGTAGCTCTTTAATTAGATAGTTAGAGGAAGTGTTAGAGGTTGGTTTAGAGCTCATGGATGAACAGAACTTACATTAAGAAGAGAAATGTTTTTATTTCGGTCATGACCTGAGACTTTATCCAGGTTAATTTTTTGAAAGTCCAGTAGGAAAGTTCCATGAGTCGTCGTCCCTTAAGAGACATTTTTTTCTTTATAACAGTCTTGTTGGATTGTTTTTGTCCTCAGTGACCCCAAAGTGGCCCAGACTCTTTTTTTTTTCCAGTGATGAAACCAGTTCAGTACAAACAGACATCTCTCAGAACAGGAGAAGTTATCTCCTCCCACACTTTTAGAACAGGTCACCTACTTCCCACTTTTCTCCCGAGGTTTGATTTTAGGGAGGGAGGTTTCTTCTGCCCCCGAGCCCATCCCATCCCCTTCCACTATTCTTCCTCTTCTCCCTTGAGCGCTACTGAATGGGCCTGTGTGTTAAACAAATGGATCATCTTAACTTTTTGATTGAGTGAGCACAGACTAAAGGGAACTTGAAACCTAATCCCGAGGGGCACATAACTGCTCCACAAATGTTTGGCAGATCTCTTTGCTGGTCTAAGAGTGAGCAGAGACAAAGGTGACCTTGCAGGGGTTAACATTTCGGATGGGAGCAGGAGTAGAGTGTCGGGGGCTCAGAACAATAAAAGAGCCGCCAGAAAACATCTTTAAAGTGGATTATTGTTGTGTCAGACTGACGAGACATGGTGTTTTCATTTATTTAATTGAACACTTTACTCTTAAAGTGCTCATTTACTTCCTTTGGTGAGACATACATGATTTCATTCAAGAGAAATAAACAAACTCAAACCATATTTTCACCAAATTAACTTGAAAGAAATCAAGCGGTGAGGATTACTGTGCTGCCAGGATCCTTTAAAATCTCCAGATCTTTGAGAATTTTGTTGTTTTTATTGCATTCAGACACACAAGAGTGAGTCTATTAGATAAAAATGAGTCCAATTAGGTGTAAGATTAGATATAAAGTTCATTTCTTTAGACTGCTGATAGTCTTTAGACTAAGTTTGAAATGTCTGGGTGAGGTTGTGTTTCTGTTTTCTCCTAAACATGCACATGACTTTAAGTTTGCTGTTTCATTTCTTTTCCAGCTCTTCTTGTTGTTGAGACAGAAACTTTTGGGAGTCACGTCCGAATAAAAGGAAAAGAGAGTGAACATTACATCTGCATGAACGAGAAGGGCAAAATTGTGGGGAGGGTGAGTATTTCCTTTCTTGAGGAAAGTAAATAAGATGGGGGTCACTGAAGATTCATTTAGCCTCGTCTACTATCACAAGTTGTCCTTTAAAACAAGCTCTTAATCCTGTTTGATTTAACAGAACCTCGGATTTGTTTTCTCCTGTTGTTTTTGTACACCCTGACAAAACCCTTTTGATAACTCACAGCCATTCTTCCATTACGTAATCGGCCTACTCCTTTGACACTCGATCAGTCAATTACAGACTGCAATCACCACAATACATTGAGAGACTAATGGTCACTTAGGAGGAATGCCATTGCAATTATATCACTTAGTCACACCAGGTGGCCACAAGAGCTGGATGACTGCATGCAACTCTGCAGACAACCACTCGAATATGGGAAAGAAGTTAAAACTGAAAAACATATCTGGTTCTGTCAGCCACTGTCAGCATGTTGGGGCTGCAGTAATCCCCTCAAGTTCTTTCTCCCTCATGATATTTGTTTTCACTTTGGGTTGCAGAGACTTGATTTATTTAAAGAAACCTAAGTGTGTTAATCCATTCAATTAATTGAGTCAAAACCCTTATCAATTAACTAAAACTTAATTAGAGCTCAAAAGTGGATTTTTTTTTCCCCCAAACTTACGGCGTCTACTTTTTTTAAAATCTTAGGTAAAAGCGATGTAACTCTGGCTAAATGTTTCCAGGTAATCCAGACACAGAAACTCTTTTGTACACCTGATACAATGAAATCAGGTGTTTGAAATGTCACTTTAACTTTACTTTGGAGTATGAGATGTCCAGACGAACAGCATGTGACACCACCAGAGGGAGAAAGTGCACAAAGTTAAAGGAAAAGTATACGCTCTCTCAAAAATGAGATTAAGGTCCACCAATTTTTAAAAATTGGTCAAATTATAGTTGTGAAATCAACACATGACAGTTCACAGCTGCTGTTGTACTGAATAACATCCTTTTTATCCTTCTTCAGACCGATGGAAGGAAGCAGGAGTGTGTGTTTGTCGAGGAATTCCTGGAGAACAACTACACAGCTCTTGTGTCTGCTAAGTACAAAGGATGGTACCTTGGCTTCAACCGGAAGGGGCGGCCCAAGAAAGGCTCCCGCACCACACAGAGGCAACAGGAAGTCCACTTCATGAAACGGCAGCCGAAGGGCCGGGTGGATCCACTGGAGGAGTTCCGGTTCACCACAGTAACTAAGAGGACACGAAGGGCTCGGCGATTAAAACCCAACCCCAAGAGGAACTGATGGGACCATTGAGACAGCACTAAATATCCTCTTTGGGGAAAATGTAACTGAAAATCTCGAGCTTCTTAAAAGAATCACCTTAAAGTCTTCACCTCTGTAAAAGACAAACAAAAAGAACAAAAAGTCAAAGATGTTTTATTTTTGTATTTCAGAACGACAGAATCTTTTATGACTCTTGGATTCTTTTGGGTTAACGCCATTGTGCTGATGTTTCTGTCATGTTATTTATATCGGATAAACTAAAGGACCTCTAAGAAAACTCCTGTCGCTGCTGTCCTCAGCTACGTTTGAACTGCAAGCTGAGACATACATTCTTTTTGACAATGGGAGCTGAAGCAGGAGCTGACGCAATGTTATAAAAATCAGCCAACTAGAGATTTATTGGAATACCTGTCGGTTTTTGTTTGTGTTGCCCCTGACAACGCGGATCCCATACTTTCCACTGGAATTAGACACCATGGAGATGAAGCGGAGAGAGGCGGCAGGTGACACTGTGCTGCCAGGATAACTGTGTAGCTTTGAGTGCAATATTTTACAGGTCTCTTTCTCTTCCTCTTTGTTTCGATACATCTCTCAGCTCCGAGTTCAACTCGTGGCTCCTGGAATGTGCTGAAACCTCCAAGTCCCAAGTGTGATCTCCATGACACTTCCATGCAGCTTGTGATTCAGCTGAAACACAACATGCTTTGACTAGTCAAGCACCCTCTGTGGCCTTAGTCCTGTTTAAACACTAAAGGAAAACAGTACAAACAAAATATAACAGCTGATGTGATTCATAATTCCACACTGTCTTCCAACTTCATCACACTTGGAGAAGAACGGTAATCCCTTTTCTCCTTCTTCAGACTCCTTTCTATCAGCTCTTCCTCACATGTGTTAAAGCTGTTTGAGATGATGATGATGCCTCCATTCAAGTGTGAGCGTGCCAGTTTTTTTTAGGCTGGTGATCCTACCTCCTTTTGTTTATCTTTATCTAGTCTGATTGTCTGTGTTTAGTCAATCTAAAAAAACTCCTTTCAGTTAACTCTGTCCTTGAACTCAGCATGTAAGTTAATATGAAAGATGCGTTTGGGAAAACTCGCATCACATTGGCCATCCACAGGTATTATTCTGTACATCATCCCCCCCTAATTACTTCTGGAAAAATAAAAGACAGGATTCAGGGAATGTTTTAATTTAGCTGGAGTTGATCTCTGAATCCCTAAAGGAAATTCTATTTTTTTCTCACTGATGACAAACTCCAGATTTTTTTCACCTGTAGTATGTATTTACCTGTCAGCTAGCAGTTTTTTTGTATGAATTACTACTAACAACATGACACATTTATGTTTTTTTAAACAAATCTAAGCAAAAAATAATTTTATGACTATTATTAAGATATTTATTGCCTCTCTTTGTAAATAAAATGTGAGTTTTATTTGGCCTCTGTTAATAAAATGAGGACTATATTTAAAAACATTTATGTCTTTATTGTGCCTTTGAATATGATAGAACTGCCTTTAAGTAACATGCCCACTGAATATGACATTGTCTGAATAAGAAATGCTGCAGGTAGTGATTGGTTGGACATAGCGTACATTCCCTTCTCTACATACTGCCAAGGTATGCATTTTTATATACAAACTCAAAGCATGAGAACTGCTTTTAAGGTCATTGCTTTGAGAAAGACCTGTTTGCAACATCTCAGAAGGTTTTTATTTTTATCTTACTTTGAAAGTCTGTGAGAGCTGTTGATTTATTCTATATGCTCTAACTTTATATATTTTAGCAGCGGTGGAATTAAATGGAAAATCATTTATTTATTTATTGCTTTAAAAACAAAACGTGATGCCCTGAGATGACCACCTTAAATGTAACTTAAATGTAAAGACCCCCTCCTGCACAACACCAAACACTATTTTTTGGTCTTTTTTTGTTTTAAAGTGCTAAAGGAATGTAGAGTAGCATGTCTCATATTGCTGTGTGCAGGAATGATGTTTACAGTACCTGTCAGACTGAAAGATGGAGGCTTTGAAGGGGGAAAAATAGTCTTGTTTAAATTCTTCGCGATGTTATCAGGCCTCCCCTTCTCTCCACTCTGGTAGTCACCTCCAACATGTCTCGAGATTCCCCATTCTGTCACGGGATTTTGAGTGTCTGGCCTGCATTTAAAGGTGGAAACATGGAGCTCATTCTGTGACCCAGTGATGCACCATTAGCGTAATGGAAGATTCTTTATTCCTTCAGGGGTTACTGTGAAAGGAAAAGCCTCAGATCACTGAGAGATTTTAGAGAATGTTTTGTCATTTTGTTGCAGCTCAGTGTTTTCTATGAAGAACGTGACACCAAAAGTGCAATAAGAGTTCATGCAAAATAACATAAAATACTTATTTTTTTCCACTTAAAATTTAGTTCTGTGCATCGCTGTCTAGAGATATTTAGATTTCTAAAACTAAGAGTTAAAATCTTCTTTTCTTTCAGGAATTTAATCAATGCAACTTAAAAATCCTTCGAATTCTATTATGTGAGAACGACACTTTTCTCTTTTTTTCATACTGCATTCTTCAGACTTGACCAAGCACAACCAAACTGCATCTGGGTATATTGACATTTAAACGAGCACCGATGGTTTAAAACATGTCAGCCCGTTTGCAATAAGCAGATGACATTTTTGCATAAGCCTCGTGCTAAGCTTTTCTCTGACTCAACCTTTGATCATTGGAGGCTGGATGGTGCTGGAAGTGGACCAATAACTTCAAAATGAAACGTACAATTCCCTGTTGCAAAGCTTAGACTCTTTCCAAAGGAGGAGGAATCTTTAAAAGCAGTCCTGCTTGCCAAGGAGTTTTTATTCTATTATTAGAAAATCTCTGCACATTGAAGCTTTCTTTGCACAATGGGTACAGTATGAACAGAGTTGTGCCAGTGTGGAGAAAAACTTAGTGGTCCTGAATAAGTTACACAAATTTTAGTGCAACAACAACAAAGTGGTTTTTGGTCTGGAGATCAAGAACCATGCGCTTAACAATTAGCCTCGTCAAGAGAAATGTACCTTCTCTGTGACGTAATACAAGTTTAATTCTCTGAACATTACCAAAATTATCTCCTAAAGTCAATGAAAAACAAAAGTCCAAAGCCAAACTAAACAAAGTTCAAGCTATTCTATACCTCGCTCAATTAAAGGTAGTTACCCATCACGTCATTTACTGTCAAAACAAAACTACTGCTACCACCCGCGTAACTCACCCAACACGCTAACCACAGTCGACTGGTCGCCTTTATGACTGAATTCCACTGAGAAAGACTCTGATTCTGAGTATTTTTGTGTCTGAGTTGTGTTTTTCTAGGGTTACAAATCTTTCTGTGCTTACAGTTTCTGGAAAGCCAGACCTCCTCTGTGTTTTCCTCTCAACTACATGCAACCAGCCCATAATAATAAAATAGAATAAAAGATTTGACAGTCAGTAAATAGTCATTGTGCTTTAGTTTATGTTTATTGGAAATGTTGATTTTTAAAAAATGTGTCAAACTTTGAACTACAAATCGTATTTAAATGATATTCAATGACCTTGAAGACATGTATGAATTGTTAATGAAAGGAACAAGATCATGTTCTCAAGCTAAACTCACTCGAGGCCTTTCTACATGGAGTTTGCATGTTCTTCCTGTGCATGAGTGGGTTTACTCTGAGGCCTCAAGTTTCCTCCCACAGACCAAAAACATGGATGAGGTTAATTGGGTAAACAAGTGGGTAAAGAAAATGGCTCTCTAAACTAACCACAACATCAGAAAACTATCCAAGGTGAGTTCACTAATGATGTGTACTAAAATGTTGTATTTCTCATGCTGCAGACTGGTTTAGTACCCCGACAGAGGAAACTCATTTCAGCTGTTGGTATCCAGGATCTTGTTCTTTCCTCTGTAGGGTTAACCTTAGGCTGTATTCACACCTGATAGTGCGGTGAACTCGGTTCGATTGGGGACCAAAATTGCAATATTGTTGCTGTTTTTAATTGGTGTGGTTTGGATTCACACTCGAACCAAATAACCCTTGGAGCATGTTACAGCCCCGCCTGTGGTGGCGCTGTAGAGTTTCTGCCGTACTTGTTACTGCACTTCCTGGCGCTGCCGCGGGAGAGTGAAACATAAACAAACATGGACTAGCAGCAGATTCTGGTGGTTTTGGGATTTTTTTATGTTTGGTGAATGTACCAGATCAATATTCTGCAGCACTGGACTCAGAATGAACAGATAACAAGACAGAGAACTACACGAGGCGGCTACACAATATAGTCCACTTCCTGCTTTTGGTGCGGTCCCAGTGTGGTTGCGTTCACACATGCAATCAAACCCGACCAGAGTTCAATCGAACCGAGACCCACGTTTTTAGGCGGACTAGAGTTCGATTGTTTGGTCCGAATCAGAGTTCGGTTACCCGTTCACTCCTCCCCAAACGAACTGGACTTCATGTGCAAACGAACTATAGTTCGATTCAAGCGGACTAAACGGGGCTGGTGTGAATTCACCCTTAGAGATGAGATGAGGAGCGCCATCATCCAGAAGGAGCTTGAACTAGAGTCACTGTTCCTCAGCATTGAAAGGAGTCAGCTGAGGTGGTTCAGGCATCTGGTTAGGATGCACCCTGAATGCCTCCCCATGGAGGTTTTCCTCTTGTCTGACTGGAGGCAGAAACCTGGGAAGACCCAGAATTTATTAGAGTTCCCAGGCCTCTATGATACAGGAACATCTGAGGATCCCCAGGAAGTGTCACTGGGTGTTGCCCCTACCACTTGACAACGGATGGATGGATGGATGACCCCAAAATGTTTCTAAAAGCAATTTTTCCTGCAAACAAACAGAAGCTCAAAGAGTGACTCTTCTATTATTTCACAACATTTACTTTGTAATTTCAGCTCAGATCTGTTCTGTTGGTCAATGAAAATATTCTACCTTTGTCCAAATCGTAACATTAAATCTTTTTCTAAAATTTGGAAGGAATATATTCATGAAAAAACTAAAAACCTAAAAAATCTCAACTGATTTTTCTATTATCACAGAAAGAAATGAAACGTGCAGTAGAAAATGAAATGAAACATAAATACACAAAAAACTTGTCTTTCTCACATAAACACAAAAATACAGACACAAACACACACTGACACACACACGTCGGACCTCGTCCCAGCATCAACAGATGCCAGGTGACACAGCTCATTAACTTCTCCTTTCTTCTATTCTTTTGGCTCCTCATTGTTTTGAGATATGAGATGAGCCTTTGTTGAGAGTTTTGTCCCCTTTTCTCTCGGCCAGCCAGGGCCCATAATTAGTGCTTTGCGCGGGGCGTACTTTCTCACAGGGCTACGACACAATTAATCAGCACTTTCCCACCAATAGGCAGAAGCTGCTTGATTCTATCAAGGCCACATTTTTTAGGTTCTGATTCCATTTTCCACTAATATCCATAAAAACAGCTAGTTTTAAAATAGGTTTGTAAATTGACAGCCACTCTGCTTGAAACATTTAGAAATATTCAGTCATTTCAGTCACATTTTTTATGATTTAAATCAGCATATGAGCTCAATTTTTGGGTTTGTTACATAAAATTAAAACAGTGAGAGCCAAATATCTTAAGATGAAATCAGCTCATGGCAACATACCAGCTGAGTCAAAATCCACTGCTCCACCCAACTTTCTAACATGCTCTGTTCTTTCATTCTCTTGTATCATCCATTTGCTTATTTTTGGAATCATTTAGCTGTTGTCAGGCTTTTTAAATAAAAACATTCAAGGTTGTGCAGAAAGGGAGAATGTGGAAAAAGGTCATGAGAAGACATCTTAAAGTCCGCTGACAGTAAATCGAACTCCACCGATCTAAAATATAACCCACAGAAATGTAAAGAAGCAGAGGTTGTGTCACAAATAAACTCTTAAAACTCATTAACAGAAATGACTGAAAACATTTTTGTGAAGTGAAAGTGAAAAAGCTAAATTGTAGTCGAGGTCAGAAAGATGAACTGAAATGTTGAGAACCCACTGCAAGTTAGAATCTGAGGGAACTGAACAAAAACGTGATTTACATCAAAAACAACAAGTGCAGCCAAACACGTTCCATGTTCCACTGCTACATTTCCTTTATTTGTGGGTGATGGTTCTAACTGTGGTTCGTTATTGTCCCAAAAGCAAAATAATAGCTTTGTAACCCTTTCTAGTGTAGTTCTAACCCTTTTCCAACAGGTTCTAACCCTTTTCCAACAGGTTCTAACCCTTTCCAGACAGGTTCTAACCCTTTTCCAACAGGTTCTAAACCTTTCTAGTGTAGTTCTAACCCTTTTCCAACAGGTTCTAACCCTTTCCAGACAGGTTCTAACCCTTTTCCAACAGGTTCTAACCCTTTCCAGACAGGTTCTAACCCTTTTCCAACAGGTTCTAACCCTTTCTAGTGTAGTTCTAACCCTTTTCCAACAGGTTCTAACCCTTTCCAGACAGGTTCTAACCCTTTCCAGACTTGTTCTAACCTTTTTCCAACAGGTTCTAACCCTTTCCAGACAGGTTCTAACCCTTTCCAGACTGGTTCTAACCCTTTCCAGACTGGTTCTAACCATTTCCAGGTGTGGTTCTAACCCTTTTTTAGAAAGGTTCTAACTCTTTCTAGACTGTTTCTAACCCTTTCTAGTCTAGTTCTAACCCTTTTCCAACAGGTTCTATCCATTTTCAGACTAGTTCTAACCCTTTTCCAACAGGTTCTAACCCTTTCCAGACAGGTTCTAACCCTTTCCAGACTGGTTCTAACCCTTTCCAGACTGGTTCTAACCCTTTCCAGACTGGTTCTAACCATTTCCAGGTGTGGTTCTAACCCTTTTTTAGAAAGGTTCTAACTCTTTCTAGACTGTTTCTAACCCTTTCTAGTCTAGTTCTAACCCTTTTCCAACAGGTTCTATCCATTTTCAGACTAGTTCTAACCCTTTTCAAACTGGTTCTAACCCTTTCATTCTAACCCTTTTCAGACTGGTTCTAACCTGTCCTAACCCTCTTTAGACTGGTTCTAAACATTTCTAGTCTAGTTTCTAAAGCTTTCCAGATTGACTGTAACTCTTTCTAAACTGTTTCTAACCCTTTTCAGACTTGTAAATGTTAGAGACTTTTCTTTTCTGAAGTATGGAGGTAAGTACTTTTTTGGGCAGGTTCGGATTGTTTTTTTTAATAATGAATGAAATCATCATTAGAAAGCAGCATTTTGGATTTATTCAGTTTATCTGTGTCTAAAGTGTGTTTGCTGATGAAACAAGTGGCCATAAAAAACCCACAAAAACAGAAAGAAACACAATCAAATAATATTGGAAACCAATTTGTCTGTTTAATAAAAAAATATTAAAAGTCTTTTGTTTTAGGAATGTCGATACTACCAAATGAGGGAATCTAAGCACTTAGGAAACTGCAGAGACCTTTTCTTCAGGAACCGAGTTCTCCAGAGAAACTTTGGATTCTGTATCATATCTGGGAAAACCCTGGTCATTCAGTTTGCTGTGTGTTGGCTCTGACTGAAAACAGCTGGTCAGCACATCATTTTAATCTTTGGCAGGTCACAGACTAACTGCTAAAGTTATTTCTCCCCTGTCGCTCGTTAATTCTTCAAAACGAATGAAAGCCCACTCAAACAAGATCTTCTTGCACCTTTTTTACAATTTTAATTTGCTTTATATTATATCAATCTTCTAAACACAAATGGAACACTGGAATGTAAATTTGGCTGTCAGATTTGTGAACACACACAGATATGGAGCACAGAATGAATGAATTACTGAAGAGGATCCCCAGAAGCTTCTGGAACATCTTTTTTGCACAAATATGGTTTATCCTTTAAGTCAGCTGTGACTTTTGGATCAAATCCTCCATCCTGACATATCCTACTTTTCAGTTCCTGATAATTCAATATGTAGAATGGCACCTGTCAAGAAACAGGAGGATTATTGGTTGTTTCTTCACAGTTTTCTCTAATTCCATCTGTATTTTTTTTATTTCTAAACAAGCCGTGATCATTTGTTTATAATAAGCTATAAACTCTCTTATTTCTCTGGACCTCTTACTGCAAAGGGACAAAAGAGAAAACCTAATCTTTCATGTGGATTAACCCAGAAGGCAAGAATAATTAGTTACTCATATTAAACCACAGTTTCTTAGAAAGGGAGACAAGAAGATGACGATAAGAGAACAAAAGGAAAATAACAATTAAAGAAAACAGTGCAGACCTTTCACCTGAGGTCGAAAAACAAGTCCTCTGCTACTAATCTGACATATGTTTTCATGAGCCAAGACAAGCAACCCTGCCATGGTGGCCGCTCTCCAAAACTAATGATGTCAAGTGATTCCCTCTAACAAAATCCCTTTTAAAAAAGAATGAAAGAGACAGAGAGAGTGGGAAGCGAGGGGGCTCTGGGGGTCCAGCGAGGGGATTGAGTTGAGAAGAAAGAACAGGTTCACACTAAAAAGCAGACTAGGATGACCCCCACTAAGTGTGTCAAAATACTCAACTTGGTCCAGCTAAAGGACCAGATCAGCTTCTATCTGTGCCAGATCTTGCCCCTCGCCACTATCATATCATTGGACACAGAGAAAGGGGCTCACTTTGTATTTACGCCATCTTTATTGCCAGAATATTGCTTTTAATTGCTGTCCTGGATTCCCTGCTGTGGTATAGGATGAGTCTGAGACTATTACTCAAAGTAATGGAGCATAATGATGTCTCTGAATGGCCCCAGAAGCCCAGGTCAGGGGTTAGACAATGTGAACATTCAGCTACTTAGCTTCATTTGCAACTTTGTGACAAAATCTGTTTGCCCAACACCAATTAAGATGCCTCTCTGTGCACTCTGGTTAATGGGTTTGACAGAGAGGGTTGTCCAATGAGTTGACATGTCCCTGAGCACGAACAAGCTGGCCTGTGTCCTTGCCTCAATAATTGGTGTCCCTTGCAACGTGCCGCTTCCCAGGGCTGTCCTTTGTGTCCCAATGGCAGTCCTAAATGAGGGGAGTCAGGGCTTTAATGGAACTCCTGTTAGTTTTAAACAAACAAAGGGCGACCCCCTACTGTTCAGCATGTTGCATAGAACAGCTGGTAGTCCACAGGGCTCTCACTTGGGTTCCTGCAACCCCCAGTGCCCGAGGGCATGTTGCCCACTTACCATTGTGCCTGTGATGATGCCATCTCAAGAGCTCTTCGAAAATTTAGTCTTCACACTGCTGGTAACCATGTTGCTGTTCTGCTTTTCAATACTGCCAGCAGAACCACAGAAAGAGGTGATCGGGAACAGACTCAACTGTTTACAACCAGACAAGCAAGCTTTGGCTCCAGCAACTCATAAAAACTTTAATAAGGAGAATCTTTACCTGTAAACAGGTGAAATTACAGAATTTAATCTGTGCCAAGTTTCTGTCTTCCACCAGTAACTACACAAAATATATTTACATCAAGATCTTTATTTTGTGTTTTAGAAAAAGATGATGAAATATTAAAACATACTCATTTTTGTCAATTTTGCTTTTACAAAAGTCATTCTTACCTCTTCTAGAAAGAGCTGACGCATATAAGAGGTGAGGAAAACAGCAATTATGTTCTGAATTTGCAAATATTTATCATTTATTACCAATAAATAATCAACAGCTCGATCAAAACATCACCTGTTCTCCCAAAGTGCATGAGAAGGAAACGAGAACACAGTCCACTGACATGCACGAGTTTTGTTATTTAACAGAACAGTTAGGCTTCTGGTCATCGTCAGCTCTCAGTCCAGAACAGTTCACAACATCATCTTGCTCAAAATGTTATTTTCAGTTCATCAAAACTGTGTACAATGTGAATTTTTGACAACACGATCCAGTTTTACTGGAACAGAATGTTTTTAACTGATCCAAAATTTTCAGATTTTAGTTGAAAATACAAAAATAAAATGAAAAAAGGTAAAAATTCAAAGTCATGACCCTAAAAATAAGTTGTTGAATGTCAGATTGATCAGCTAATGTCACTGTATGTTACATTTTTCCTCCAAATGCATCAATAGTGGCTACAGTGTGTCTATATATATTTGATATCATAACATTAACGAAATGAAACAAGCAACAGAAACTCCCCCAAAATACATAAATACCAAAAGTAAAATACAGCCTTTAAACATCTCAGAAAACTTTTATTTTTCTCAGATAAAACAGAATAAATACTAAGTTAAGTCTTGTCCCTGTTTTTGTGGGAGTTTTCATTTGAATAAACTCTGGATGCACAAACACCCACATTCAGCAGTCTGGGCTTCAAAAACATTTTCTTCAAGGATTCATTTTATAATTTTTTGCAAATATTTGATTATCTGTCTGTTTGTCCATGGTGTTCTATTAGATGAGGACATTTAGTCTTCATGGATAGACATGAACAGTTTGAATATAAGTCAAATGAAAACTGCATTTTGAAATTTAACATTGTTGGTTCTTGTCTAAATGAGAAAGCAGGAGGATTTGTCAATGAGACTGTTGAGTGCAGTGTTGATGTTGTGTAGCTAATGTGTTTGCACTGGCTGTGATAGAGGGGATTACCTCCTTTGTGATGGCTTGCTGAGACCTTAGACTACTGGACTTTGAAAGCACCAAGTTACTCACAGGCAAATCAAAACCTGAGAAAAATGTTTCCCTCAGCACCGAGTTTACTGGTTGTTACAAATACAAACACTCTAACACACACAGAATCTTAAATCAATCTTATACCAAACTTAAACCTGAAACATCTTCAAACTAACCATTTATGAATCACTTTATCTGAACCCACAATGTCACAGTAAAAAGATTTATGTCTCCAATACTTGAGTAATACAAGTACACACATAGAGAGGTCAGAGGTTGTACCTTTCAACCCAGTCAATGTTTGTAGAATGACTCAGGGTCAAGGTGACAACTAGCAAACACCAGCTAGTTTTCTCAAAGGCCATTGATTTCATGTTGACTGATAAACCAACAATTAACACACTTCTTCTGATTGTGTTTAAAATTTCCACTGAAGTAGTGTGTTTTTTTTTCAGTTTAGTTTAATAATACTTTAACAACCGTCACAGGGAAATTAGATGTTGTAGTAACTGTTGAAAACACTCGGTTGTTGAGTTACTGTGCTGTGAAGAGGATGATGAGGGTTTTCCATCATGTTCTTCATCCTCCTTTGGACAATAAACTCAAGAGGATCTAGATCAGAACCAGAACAGAACCAGCCCTCCTTATCAATCTGTTCAGCCTCTTCATGTCACCTGCTCTGATGCTCCACCCCCAACAGGTGACCACAGACATAATCACACTCTCCACAACAGATTTATAAAAGATCTTTAACATCTTGCTGCAAACGTTGAAGGATCTAAGCTTCCTCAATAAGTCCAGTCTGCTCTGTCTCTTCTTAAAAACAGCATCACTGTGTCTCCAGTTCAGTCTGTTGTCCAGGTGAACACCAGGTATTTATACTCCTCCACCACCTCCACTTCTTCTCCGAGATAGAAATAGGTTTTACATGTTGCCGCTTTTCCTAAAATCAACAATCATCTCCTTTGTCTTGTTCACATTCAAGATGAGATGATTGTTGTCACACCAGGACACAAAGCGGTCCACCAGTTCTCTGGTCTGTTTGTCAGGTAGTCCTTAATCCAGGTGATTGTGGAGGCATCTACCTGTGTCTTCTGGAGTTTTTTACACAGTAAAACAGGCTGAATTTTAAATACACTGGAGAAATGAAACTGCTTTGTCCAGATGACAGGTTGAAGCAGGTGTATGATGGCGTCTTCCACTCCACCAACATGAGCCTCTCCAAGACTTTTATGATATGATTGGATATTAACAAGTCTACAGATAAAACAATGAATAGCTTGTTTTTGTATAGAGCTTTTCTAGCCTTTCTGACCACTCAGAGCGCACTCAAACCCTTATTTGCTAACGGGGGGGGGGGGGGGGGGGGGCATA